>CM039585.1:79010323-79276886 GCA_022457205.1 Saccharum spontaneum
GCAGGGGCAGAGCCAGGAAGTTGATTTTTTGAATGTTGTGGGGGGGGGGGGTGTCCCTGATCATGCGTTGAAAGAACAAGATTAGTTACCTTTATCCTGAGGTAAGTGCTCCTGTCTTTAGAATTCTGCCAAGTGATGGCAGACGCAACCAGCTGATCATAGTTGGAGATCTGAATGGCTGTAGGATGAAGGGTGGCACCACTAGATTCCTTGAAGAAGTGTAGCATCCAATAGTTGGGACACCCATAGTGCTGCCACGAGTTGAAGACAATGGCATCTGGGCTCCACCTAATTTCACATATTCTCTTTTCAAACTATGTGGATTGTTGAAGCTCATAGCAGAAGGAAACAATTATGAAGTAAAAATGAGAACAGCATAAAAAGGCTGAACAGTTCTTATATTTGCACACAGGCTGAAATCAGCTGAATAATAGAATGCTGGATTCTGTTCATATTCAGTGGAAACTGGAAAGATACTAGTATTGTGTCATGTCACTTAGCCACTCCCTTAAGGTGTTGAGTCCTTACCTGCGATCATTGTCATTTACAAAAAGGGGTGCACAGCTTGCCATCTCAACCACATCACTACAGTAGAACAAACAGACAAACAGTTATATCTGCAACATAATTTCTTAATCAAAAATTTAGTATCATTCATTAATTTTGGCAGCCACCAGCAACACAAATCTGAGAAATGGTTATATGGCAGAACTCTAAAATGAACCTGTTCCTTTCCAATCCAATGAGAAATGCAGCTTCTGCCAGTGCTGCTACCAGTGTTCCTTTGCCAGCATCATTCCCAGTCACAGCATACTCACTAACAATTGCCTAAACAGTCAAAGTGTTTCCCGTCACAATGTGTAAGTTTTGGCATAAATCATTGCAGATATACAGAGAGCATCAGAACAAAACCTTCGGCGCTCCACGTGGTGTGTTGTCAAACATACTAGCTTTTGAAAACATATTACTCGAAGAGGTGTAGACCTGAGGCAGAAGATTATGTTTTTGTCAACCATGACGAAAAATTTGCTCAAGCAAGCAAGGAAGATAGCATTGAGACATTACATGAACATCATAAAGATCGGCAGGGTTGGATGGAGAAATAGTTGGCCTATCACAACTTGATATAATGTTGATGTCTGGGTAGGCAGATTTAATTGCAGAATAAAACTTTTGGTAATTTCCTATAAAATGAAAAACAAAAGAGCATGAGCTTTTCCTGTTTTATGCATACAGAACATCAAGAGCACACTGAACTATCTTCTTAAACATCAAACGCAAATGACTAAAAAGCAGAACCTAAACTGGATATGCATAAAAAGAATTGATATACAAATATGCCGAATTGGTCGGAGTTGAATGTTCTGGGAGGGTTTACAAACCCCCCACCCCACCCCACCCCCCTCCCTGTCCCCTACATATTTTTTCTTCTTAATGGAATGACACGCAGCTCTCCTGCGTTGTCCGAGAAAAAAAAAACAAACAAATATGCGAATCACGTGAGTTCATGTGTAATGCACTACAACTATAAATTAGCTGTCTACCATTTAAGTGTAGGAGTGCCATAAATAAATGGAGTTCAAATTTGTTTGTTTCCTTCCAAAATGCAACCTTCTTAACTCTGTTGCTTTGTAAATTAGCTCTTGTTTAGAAACTAGAAATAAAGAGCATACAGCTGAACTGAATTACCAACCTCTGTAGTACAGCATCCAACATTCTTGATTTCCTATTGAAACATAATCAAGCTTAAACGGTTCTGGGTGTCCCATTGCTACACGAACTGAACCCCAAGTTGTCTTGGGTCCTCCCCTGGCAAACTCTATGCCATTAACAACATCCTGAAATCGTACAAGCATAAACAAATTGCAGGAAATGACAACATTGTGCTGATAAAAGACGATCTTAAGAAATTTGGGCCAGCATAAAGAGTACAAATAAAACTAAGTGGCTTTGGTACTGGAAGTGAAAAAAAAAACAGTATTTTTGGTGTCAATAGGGTGAATTTGAGAAGACACAAATCACAGGACTCTCACATTCTCATCACCTTTTCCTACTAAAACAATACTAATTGGCCATCTCACACTCACACAGTCCCACGTCCCACCAAAACTATGAAATGATGTTTTATGTAAATTCAACAAAACATCAACAATTTCGCTAGAAAACACAGCTTCCACCAAAAAAAAAGATTATGTGGTTCAGTTGTTAAAATTTGTGAGTTGTAAAGTTTGTTAAAAAGAGTAACAAGTTACCTTTTGAGTTTATTTTTCTTTTGGTCACAGACCAATAGTTACTTGTTTAAAAAGATCATGTCACCCCGCACACACAGGATTGAACACATCATATGAGCAATGTGCTTGTAATTCATTGTTGTGAGGAAAGGTGTACTTGCAATGCTTTCATGATATGTTTAACTTAAGTTCCAAAAGATAATGAATGCGTGTGATTTTGATTGTCCCTAACAAAAATATTGTACAAAATGAATTAAATAAATTAAAACCAAGGATTTTTCTTGTTTGTAGCTATATTCCATTCTTTTATCAAAGGAAGATTTGACTAAATAATATGCAAGAAATACCTTAACCAATGATGCAATTGTTTTTGTGGAAACTTCTTCATTAAGGCTTGCTCCTGGATTGTCAATAAGAATCCGTTAACTTAAATCAACTGATGGCTGCATATCAAATCTGCTGAGACTGAAATTACCATCATTCACCACCCAAACTGGGGAAGCACCAAGGTCTTCAGCCAACTATAATCAAGGTAAGTCAGTATCAAGTACATTTGGGTTTGATAAATCTTAGGTCAGTATCAAATAGGAGTACACCTGAAGGAACTCAAAAAATCCAAGTCCATCATCAGTCCAATATCCCCAGGCATCATTAAAGTGACCAGGTCTTTCCTCCCATGGTCCCACAGTCTCACTCCACCGAAATGCATTTCGTAGATAATTTCCCATGGCATAGTTGCCGCCTAAAACATGGTAGGTACAGAATCTTACGCATACCATTGCAATAAATACGGTGTTTAACTTGACTCCAGTATAATGTAAGAATAATCAAAGATAATAAACCTGGAAACTTGAGAAATTGAGGCTTGAGATTGACCAACATAGAGGCAAGATCTTTCCGAAAACCATGCCCCTAAAGACATGTGGTAATGAATAAAATTCAGAGTCAGATCATCCCTGGACAACTACATTTGAGTAAAATAAGCATTAACTGTATAGTTGGACCAGCAGCAATTAATTAATAAATATTTTAATCCAGCTGGTCAGAAATAAGCGCCACTAGAAAATAGAGAAAATAAAAGCAGAAATGAATGCTAGTAGTATACCATGTAAGTGTCCATTGGCATAACTGATACTTGATCAAGCCAAACTACCCCACTTTTACTTGTTGTAAGTTGAAGCCTTGAGTTGGTGTTATTTTGGTTGGATCTCAAATGAAATTCTATCTTTGTCCATTTTGCAAAGGTTTTCTTGCTACCTCTGAAAGTGAAACGAAAAATCATGTAAACATTACATGATAATATATGCATCCATTGATGCTAACATTAAGAGCAGAAAACATTACGTGATGGTATGAGCAGCAAGTTTTTGTAGACCATTGGAGCTTGTCAACGAAACAGTCAAGGACACTGCGTCTGATGACCTAATATGCAGGCTCACCTTATAAACCTTTCCTTTTTCAATGTTCTGGGAAAGAGAAATGAAACAGATCAGACAGAGCAAGGTAGAAAACAGTCATAGAATTTCTTAGGACAGGAAAACAACACGTCAGCTCCAATGTGCATAGTTGTTCCAAAAACAAAATCATGAATACATGGAAATATCATACCATGCCCCAGTAACCAGGATTATAGACCCCAACACCTCCTGATGGGCAGGCATTAGTTTTTTTAGAAGCACAAAGAACTTCCATCCGAAGTGCAACTGGGTTACGTTCAAAGCATGATGTCCGATCAGTTCCAACAATGATACTTGATTCATCCCCAATGATCAGCCATGGATCAATATTGGAAGGTGTATTAGGCCCACCGGCCTCGAATCCTAGAGATAACTTTGTGAGAGTTTACACGAATTAAGCAAAACAAAGGGAGAAATGAAGAATTAAGTAACAGGTACAGGTGTCCAAGCAAGTAAGAGCTGCTTTATCACTACCTCTGTTGCTTACAAGCTCTGCCCACAACCCACCAGCTCCAGCATGGTTGATCTCCTACAGGTACAACCAAAAACTTATCTGAATTAAATTACCATCATTTCTCAGGATAACCATCAGAGCATAAAAAATAAAAATAAAAACTGGATTCAGAATTTGAACTGTTGATGTGCCACCAGATGAACTGCTGCTGCTAACTGATAGTACAATTGTAACCTGACTCACACCTCGAAAAAGATACCAAACATCTTATCAGGGATCTTCCTAGCATTCTGCGGCGAGGCATCCACACTCAGCTGACCATTTGGGTTCTGCCCCTCCGCACACCGAGAAGACAATGCCCAGCACAGAGCGCACACAACAACTAGTGCATGGAGTAAGGACGCGCCATAAGCTCTCTGCACGCCCATTGTGTGAGCTATGAGCGAATTCACAGCTCAAACCCAAAGAGGCATCACATATATATGTACACACACGCTACTATGTTACGGAACTAACAATTTGCACAAAAGGAGTTGCATGAGTGGAAGCAAAGCTAGCCAAGAAGAAGATGATGATGATGCGAAAGGAAGATAGGAACGGACAGGGACGTCGTCAGCATTCTGTTTGAAGCTTTACTTCTCCGTTCACTACCGCACCACATCGCGGGGAAGCAACAATGTGCAAACATTTTTCAATTCCTCGATCAATCGCACGAACAGATATATACATTCAAAAAAAAAACTATGATCACCACACCAATGTCGCGGTGAAGCAAAGCTGCGATTTTTTTTCCCCACAACTAGGGTGGCGGTGGCTCACCAATGTCGTGGAGCTAGGAGGAGACGGCGCCAGTGGGGGTCGGCCACGGGGGATCTAGGGCTCCTCCCGCGCGGAGGTCGCTGTCGTGCGGTGGCCGCCCCCGCCCCGCCGCGGCGTCACTCGCTTCACGACTCGGGTTTGTGGCGCTCATTCCGCAACTGCTACGCCTCGTTCGGCTGGTTGGTCGGCGGGTGGCCGGTGCTGATTCGCTGCGAGAGAAAAATCTGCTGGCTGGCTGATGGCGGTTGGCTGGTGCTGAATTGGTATGAGAGAAAAATATTGTTAGCTGGCTGGCAGCCAGTCGAACAAGGCTAGTTACTGTACCGCGTGCCGGTTGCTTCACTTCTACTAGAGCGATTTTTTTATTTTTAACCTTTTTTTAATTTTTAATACTATTTTTAAGAATAACAAGGTTGTTTTTTTTGTATGATGACGTGGCTGGGCTACCACCGTGGTAGGTCAGCCGAGCGCTGACCGATGACGTGGAGCTGCCATGCCAACCCGGGCGCGGCTGCGGCGACTTACAGAGCTGCGGGCGACTCCCACCCCCTTACTCCCTTTCTCCCTCGTTTCTTTGTTCCCCCCTCTAGGCTGGGAGCTCCCAGCGGCTGCACCGTGCGCCACTGGCCTCCCCCCGGCCAGATAGGTTTATTGGGTTTGTATAGAATTGAGATCCCCGTAAAATTTTAGGAGTAGAATTGGATAGATTTTAAGAAGGAAAAAGTCCACGTTACCTCCTTCAACTTTTACGAAAGTTTATTTTTCCTTCCTAAGCTCTAAAACCGGGTTAACCACCTCCTTAAACTTTTAAAAGCATTTGTTTTACCTCCCTAATCAATTATAAAAAGTTTTCAAAGACAGTTTTATCTTTATCTTTTTTATTTATTTCAGTTGAATCTTTAAAAAATCATAATAAATCATAGAAAAATTATAAAATAAAAACCCAATTTTGTTGGACTCCGATGAGTACATTGACACAGTAAACATATAATATGGTATGTTTTAATACAATTTTTTTTGCTATAACTTTAGATATATGTTTTTCTATAATTAATTCATAGCTATAGTTTTTATGGTTCAATTGTGATAAAATTTTTATGGTGATTTAATTATTATATACTTGAACTATAATAAAAATTTTATACTCATTATATCATATATAACTTAGTTATAGATTTATTTAGGTGTATGCTTATTAAAAGGTATTTATAAATCTGAAAACTGAACTGTAAGGCGCCGAAAATTCACAAGAAATATATATCCGTATAGAAACCCAGACAACTGTAAGGCGCCGAACAATAAAATAAGGGGTTCTTGAGATTAAGATAATCTAGAGTGCAGGTGCACAATTGGCACATACGGACTTGTACAGAATGCCACGGTGCCACCAGTGTTCTCGATAGAATAATTCACTGACTGTACAAAAGCATATGGCCACGGATCCATGGCACTGCAACAACATTACGTCAAGGCAATAACACTGGCAGTAGTAGGCTACAACAATAGCGTGTCCGCCCTGCATCCTTGCAAGATGTTGTATAGCTATAATGCCCCCCCTCCAAAATACTACAAAACACTACTACATAAGCAGGCTGGCAGCACATACAAAATACTACACATCTGTTCGATTCATTTGCAAGGTTGTTCCTGCATATTTGAGCAGCATCCCTGCTCAATCCCTGATAGTTGTGTCAACGATTCGGTACCTTCTGCTGCCCCAGGGATCGTTTTTTTCCCGATAGTATGACATCAAGATACACCATATCCAAGGTGGATTCCTGGTCAAGGGGGCAACTTCCTCGCTGTCCTCTGGTTCTGGGACGCCCAGTAGCTTGTTCATCTTTTTTATGATCACTTCTGCTGTCAGAGAACCACCGAAGAATTTGACCTGCCAAGGATTTAGATGAAGACATGTGATCACCTAATTTAGCAAGACTTTTAAGCACCCATAACCTTTTTACCACCATTTTTTTCAGTGGTGATGAATGTGGACACCTGGGCTGGTCTGTAGGCAAGGAAATCAAGCATAAGGGTTATCAGTAACATATTACCAAATCATCCTTATGGACATACGCATTAATTCTCGCTGTAGGATCCTCAAGAGTCAACCGAATACAATGGTTATCAGTCGAAAGCAAATGGAGTTCACGAGCTCGACAAGGATAAAATGCCACAACACGGACCAAGGTTTTCACTTTGTGCGTCACCTAGCACAAAAGAAAAAGGAGATATTGAAGCTGGTTAGCTTTAGAGTCAGAGTTCAGAACACGCACGGTTCTGTGTTACTAACTAGGGAAGCAAAATATATAGTTTTCTCATGAAAAGGAAGAGATAAATAACTGGGATACAACTCACTAAACATGCTCGCATGTTCTCAGGGGCGTTGGATAATATTAGACCAAATCGAAAACAGAAATAAAACTAATAAATAACTGGAGAAAAAATGAAAAAGAAGTAATACCTCATCATGAGTTAAAGACTCCATTAACGTTGAATAACCTTCGTTCTCATATTCATCTGACAGGACTGATAACAAATTGTCATGAGGCAAGCCTTTGTGGGCAACAGATGGCAGCAAAAATGCATTACAACTTTATGCAGCGCTTCATCAATACACATGTAAACAAGCACTTTGACAAGATCATCATGTGTTTCATTTAGATCTCCATATATACATAGCACACAAGAAAAATATTGAGGTTTGTTTTTATGCACAACCTTCATATGCAAATATAACAGTGGAATGCTATAGTATACACTCATTCAGATAACAATGAAGATAAGGCCTGACGAACAAACTTAAATATTGCTATTTTAATCGATTAAATACTGAATCAGTAGCTAAATTTATGATATGAACGATGAAACAGAATATGTTCATCAGTGATTCAGAGGAGCAATGCTCTATACCAGCAACATTAGAGGGGAAGACTGCCATCGGCTGGCGGTGAACTTTGTTGGTGTTGCGGCTGTCATACATCCTGGAGGTGTTCATGTAATTGGTAAAGTTTACTTATATAGTGTCCAAAGAACATTAAAATTCAGAAGAAAAGAAGATTACTTCAGACGATCAATAACACTACCATCCTCATGAGATAAAAGGCGAACTCCACTAGAGTCCAAGAAAACGCCTTTCCAAATGCCAAACTTGTCTTGCTTGCAAGTAATGTTGAAGAACCTGGCCCAATAAATACCCTTTTGCATGTGTGATACTTTATTGACATACCTGTCTGAAACAATCCTCAGAACAGTTCCGACACATGGCATTGTGCATAAAACCTCCCTGGGTAGAGGTGGTCCTTCAAGCAGAGGAGGTGATGCAACAGCCTCAGCATCCGAACTATATGTTCACCAATCAATAGCAGAGAGGCACACAAAAAAAAACAGGTCAATTAAGTGAAAATAGTGACGTGACTGGCGTCAGCAAATGTTTTTCTAAGATAAGACTTATTTTCTTTTCATTGACTATGCTTAAGTTCAGTGCACCATATAAGAAAAACCAAATAAAGATTAAAATCTGCAACAATATTGCAAAAACACTAGAGCACCATCCTATATTGCATAGATGTTTTTCTAAGTCATTGCTGAAAAATTAGAAACAATAAATAAACATAGACAAACCTACAATCCTTCATTGCCTGAAACTCAGCTGCAGGGGTATCAGTTCCATCCCAAACATAAAATATCCATTTGCCGCTATTTTCACGGACATGCAAAACCTACAAGAAGGCAGAGAGAATTTTTGGAGCATTCCCTGTACCAAAATAAGTCTTGAGTTTCAATATGATTGAATAAAGAACTAACCTTGCATACTAGATCAAAAGTAGAACCAGACTTTAAACTCCTTAACTGCAATTCAAGATCTTTCAGGCCTGCAGTGCAAAGCAGTTAGATAGCAACAGATGTTAGAAAAGTTGCTAGTAAAGCATTGTTAGGGACGTACTAGTTAAGTATCTCTGCAAGGAGACAAAGATAGACACAGAATACATGCTATGGTAAAAGGTATATATCAGAAACAGAATATCATATATCAACCACTTATCGGGAGAGCAGGTAGTTAAAAAGTAATATGAGTTCACTGCAAGAAGCTGACAATCTAACAAAATAGGAACAATTCTAGACAACAAAATTCAAACTGTTGTTGTGTTTGATTGAAAGGCAGCAGAGACCGACCTTAACTAAGGGCTAAAATGAGATAATGCAAGTTCTGTTGTACTCATAATTTATAAAATATGTAACTCCTTTGGGTAAGAAGAGTTCATAAATAGAATGGCTACACTATACTATTTGATCCTACATATAATTATCGATTAGGAGTCACCTAGAGGATTATTCGGTAGCCACTTTCTGATCTGGGTTAAAAGTTCTTTGTCATGTTTCCTGCCATGATATTTCATAGAAGTCTGATATGGGCTGCACTCAGCAGATACTTTGCTTTCAAACAGCGCGAATGAAGAAAACTTTTTGTTAAATGTAACACAGAACTCCCCATGATGCTGTATCTGCAGATCAAAGTAGGCATGAACTAGGTGCTGCAAAATGTGTCACTAAAATTTCAAAAATGATGAGAAAAGAAAATAGGCTTAAATATGAACACATATAAAAAGGCATGTGGAAATTTTATAACTCTGAGAAATACCCAGTGACAAATGGCATAATTAAAAAGAGTTTTATGCTGTACCACGACGTTATGGAGACTGATCACATCTCCGCTTGACTTAACACAGGGCAATAGGGCAGCGGTTTCAGCAAAAAATGTTGCAGATATTCCAGCCTTGCATGATTCATCCACAATCCTCAACGTAACAGTGAAATCTGCAAAAACTATAGACATGACCAAGGGTTCTAGCATTGATTTGAGGATCAAAAGCAAGACTTAGCAATGAACACGGCAACAGAAGGTCCCTCTCAAGGCTCAACGCATAATGCTTCATGCAAAAAGTTGTGAAAGAGGCGATCCAAGGACAAGCGGACAAGAGAAAGCATGTGTCCCCCCCCACAATAAGCAAGCAGCATTTGAGCAGAGAACTAATCCTAATCAACACTATTCAAGAAATCTTTCCAAATATATATATATATATATATATATATATATATATATATATATATATATATATATATATATATATATATATATAGAACTACTACTCTACAGCTAGCTATAGAATAACTTATTCTGTAGCCACTTTGAGTTACGATAATTACTATGTTAATTTACGAGATTATAGTAACTCCTTACTAAGTGGTTTACTACAATGTTATGGTAAATATCCCCATGTGTTATAGTAACCCAACTATCGTAAATACGTATTGACATTATCGTAAATTAGTATATAAAATTATCGTAAATGGAGGTGGCTATAGAATAACTTATTTTGTAGCTAGCTATAGAGTATACTCTCCCTATATATATATATATATATATATATATATATATATATATATATATATATATATATATATATATATATATATATATATATATATATATATATATATATATATATATATATATATATATACTTATCTAATTTCACAGCAAAAATCACAGCGTAACCCCACAAATTTCCCTGCCTCCGCAGCAATTGCAATCGATAACAAACCCTAGGTGACCACTTTGTGAATCAGACTGAAGAATAACTGAAGAAGGAAGCATACAGCCTGCAACAGCTTAAGCACAAACCGCCAACTCTCATCCTGCTAAAATCCGGACTAAACCCTAAGATGAGGCGACGGCGGGTGCGCGGAAGGAGAGGAGGGGAGGGGTTGAGAGTGAGGCTCACCCGTGCCGCGACTGCGGACGGCGGCGCCGATCTCGGCGACGACGGCAAAGAGGCAGACCCGGACGCCGGGAACCTTGAGGGTGTCGGCGATAGGCAGGTACGTGTACTGAGGCTTCCCGGCCGCCGCCTCGAGCAGCCTCTTCCATACCTCGCGCATCCTCGCGTCGTCCTCGCTCGCATCGCCCTCGCGCGGCCTCTTCCGCTCCCTCGCTGATGCCTCCTCCATAGCCTGGGTGTGAGTCACTGTAGCGTGCTGCAAGCAACCCTGGCCCTAGGCAGTCTAAATTCATAAAAAAAAAATCACAAACCTACGTGATATGTTGATACACAACCTCGTAAAATATATCGTCCCTCCGTCCCAGAAAAAGTGTCGTTTTAGATTTTTCAGACATCGTGTTTGACCGTTCATCTTATTCAAAAATTTTATGCAAATTATAAAATAAATAAATTATTATTGAAGTATCTCTAATGATAAAATAAGTCATAACAAAATAAATAATATTTATTAAAAAAATTTGAATAAGACGAACGGTCAAACACGATGTCTGAAAAACCTAAAACGACACTTTTTCTGGGACGGAGGGAGTATCTCACAAACAAAGTCGAGTTCGGACAAAATATTTTACAAAGTTATGTATCATCATATCATCTATATCCAATTGTGTGGCACGGACGGTCTCAGGAGTGAGGGGTGAAAGTGGATGATAGAGTGGCCATATGGGCAGGTGACACATGATTGGTGGAAGGGCGAAGGCTAGGGTACGGGGGCAGATCCCCCTCACTTCTCCCCGCCAGATCGGCCTCGCGCCCAGATCGGCGCCACTGGTCTCATGGTCACACCTCCAAAAGTTTGATATAGTTTACTTGCTAAACTAATAGATCTAGCAAGTTAACAGAAAAAAGAACAACTTTAAGTTATGGTCTTGTTCAACATTCTACTATAATAATGTTCTAAAAGATTTTGTATTAGAAACCCAAAACTATTTCTAACTAACCACTCTTTTTAGTTTCTTTATCTTTTCTACTTTTTCATCTAGAACCATTTATTTATTAATTTACTCATACGTCTGCTTACCGGTTAAAGAGGACGTTTGATAACTTTTTATTTTTAATCAAGGAGCCGTTTTACCGAACTGTTGGAGGATTTTTTTTCTCTAAAAAAATCAAAATATATATGGATTTTTTTATAAAACTTCTGGAGATGCTCCTTTATTAGATTAGATGCAAAATATTATTTGAGTATTAGAGAAATACTTTGGTTTTTATTAAAATCTGCCGGATCTCTGATTCAATAATTTTTATAGTTTCTAAAACCATAATTTTGCCAAAAGTGCAATCTTTTTTAAGTTCTAACAACTGTCCTCATAACTATTTTTTCTAAATCATTTTTTGACCTCTTTAATTTATAACACTACAGTTATAGTTCTTGAAAACTATATCACCCAAACAGATAATTTAGTAAAGCAGCCAGTGTTCATTATCGCAACAAATTGATCAACTGGTCATGGCTAAAACGTGTATAGGATAAATGCGATTCTTTTTTTCTAAAAGGAAAAGGAAAAGAAAGTCAGTCCTGATGCGAGGAAAATTTAAATCTCGTTTTTCTCCTTCCAATTCCAACCATTTTTAATTACATGCTTTGATGCAACAACAACAAAAAATATATAATCATGGCCCATTTTATGTCAGCCAAAAGAACAGGGTGGAATGGGTGTGCTTAATCTAGACTTACAGAATAAATGCCTCTTGAGTAAATGGCTTTTTAAACTATGCAATGATGATGGCATGTGGCAAGAATTGATTAGAAACAAGTATATGAAAAGTAAACACTTGAGCCAAATTGAGAAAAAAGCTAGGGATTCCCATTTTTGGGGTAGTCTTATGGGTGTCAAGAAACAATTCCTTAGATTGGGTTGCTTTAAATTAAATAGCGGTACCCAAATCAGTTTCTGGGAGGATATTTGGTTAGGCAACCAAGCTTTTAAAACTCAATACCCAGATCTTTATAGTATTGTACGTAGAAAACATGCAACGGTTGCTGAGGTTCTACAGTCTACTCCCCTAAATGTTTCCTTTAGAAGGGCTTTAACGGGGAATAAATTGTCACAATGGCATGATCTAGTTGGACGTCTTCTAGACATCAACCTGGGCGAGGAATCAGATAAATTTGTCTGGCAGCTCCATAAAAATGGATCCTTTTCAGTTCAATCAATGTACAATCACCTTGTCAATAATGGGGTTAAGGTTACGCAAGAGATTTGGCGAATGAAACTCCCTTTGAAAATTAAGATTTTCTTGTGGTTCCTAAAAAAAGGGGTTACTCTTACAAAGGATAATTTGGCCAAAAGAAATTGGAATGGTAGTAAGGTTTGCAGCTTTTGCAGTAGCCTGGAAACCATAAAACATTTATTCTTCGATTGTATTGTTGCTAAGGCTCTATGGCGTATGGTCCACTGTGTTTTTGGTTTGAGACCACCGAGGAACATAGCCCATATGTTTGGAGGTTGGTCTAAATTGGGTCAACAAAAACATAATCTCTTATTATTGACAGGTGCAGCAGCCCTTTGTTGGGTTATTTGGCTTACAAGAAATGATTTGGTGTTTAATAAATGTCAACCAAAAACTTTTTTGCAGGTACTCTTCAGGGCGACATACTGGCTCCGGCTTTGGGCTCCATTGCAACGACTGGATGAACACAGGGTGCTTATCCAAGATGCTTGCAGAAATTTAGAGTCAAAAGCCATGTTTATTTTTGCTTTAAATGGTTGGAACTTTAGATTTCGCCTTGGGAACTAGTTTGCACCTGTGTGAGTTTCGTTTGGAGTGATTTTGTAATAAGTTTGGTCTGATGCTTCTCTTTTGTGAGAAGCTGAAGCCGGAACATTTGGTTCTATTATCTAAAAAAAGATAAAGTAGTCTCGTCAACAAGGAACAGGAAAAATAGAAGAGTTTGCGTGCACGTCCGGGTGCTGGAACGCTGACTGAACAAAAGCTACTTACTCTGCATTGTTTATTTCGGTCAATTCTATCCAATCGAGTCATCAGACAGACCAAAGTTAAACCCTCCTAATTCACCCACGTGTATCCAAAGTGTCTTCTGCCCTCCTGTTTAGGCTGCATACAATGCGATTAAGAACAGTAAAAGCAGCAATTCACATAGAAAGCGATGGTCGCTGCTACAATTATTCGGTTCATTGGATGGTTTCTGGCTGGCTGATTTGTTGTAAGAGAAAAACACAGCTAAATGGTTGGCCGATAACATTGCTGAACAGAGTGAATGTGTATAGTAAAAGGTCGTAACTGCTGACAGTGCTACATGTGTGTACGGAAAACAACAGATGATCGATTCACAGCAATCTCAATCTTTTTGAACGCAATACAGCGATCTCAATCTGCACAGAAAAGATAAAACAAACCTCTATCTACCATCCTTAGCTACATACACGCCTTGTTTAGATGGCAAAAAATTTATCTGAAAAGTGTTGTAGCATTTTCGTTAGTATTTGGTAATTATTATCCCTATGATGTAAGTAGGCTCGTCCCAAATATAGACAAACTATATAATTAGTTATTTTTTACCTATATTTAATGCTTTATGCATACGTGTAAAGATTTGATGTGACGAAAAATCTTAAAAAAATTTCAACTTTTTACGCCATCTTAACAAGGCCACAATCTGTATCATCTACATTGAACACATGAAACAAAGGCAAGCATAAAGTGCAACAAAATCTAGCCCAGGTAGCTCTTGGACTTGGAGTGGGGGTAAGGCTGGATAACGAGCCAGCTCGGCTCGGCTCGGCTCGGCTCGTTATGGCTCGTTAGGATAACGAGCTAGCTCGGCTCGGCTCGTTATCTTAACGAGCCAGAAAGCCAGCTCGACTCGGCTCGTTAAAAGCTCGAGCTGGCTCGTTAGGCTCGCGAGCCAGTTATAAAAAATATATAAAATTTAATATTTGCATTTATCAAAAGCTTAAAAATAGTAATAATACAAAAATAATATATCCAATAGCCTTAAATTAAATAAAATATTTGTATGAGCTAACATATCAATCATTTGCAGAGTGTAAGACATGAAGTAATACAAACATAATATAAGTTATGATGACTTTTTCCCTAAAACGATGACTCGTTTGGCTCGCGAGCCGCTCGCGAGCTAACTCGAGTTGGCTCGTTATAGCTAACGAGCTAAAATCTTGGCTCGGCTCGGCTCGTTACGGTAACGAGCCGAGTCGAGCCGAGCCGAGCTAGCCACGAGCCGAGCGAGCTAACGAGCTTCGAGTTTTTCGTCCAGCCTTAAGTGGGGGCGTCCTGGTCTTCCGTGCACGGGGGGCGGCGTCGACGAGGTGTAGGAGGACTTGTGGCTGTTGTGCTGCAGCAGCTGCTCAAGCTCCGGCAGGACGGCGTCGGCCATGGCGGGGCGGTTCTTGGGGTCGTTCTGGAGGCAGCGCAGCGCGAGCGCGGCCATCCCCTGCGCCTGCTTCTTGGGGTACTGCCCGCCTAGCCTGGTGTCCATGATCCGGATCACCTTCCGGCGATCCCCGAGCTGCGGGTACGCCCAGTCCACCAGCGTCGCCGCCGACCCGCCGCGGGCGTCGTCCACGGCGCGCCGCCCCGTCATGAGCTCCAGCAGCACGACGCCGAAGCTGTACACGTCGCTCTTGGTCGACAGGTGGCCCGTGGCGATGTACTCCGGCGCGGCGTAGCCCCGGGTCCCCACGACGCGCGTGGAGACGTGGCTCTTGTCCCCCGTCGGCCCGTTCCTGGCCAGCCCGAAGTCCGACAGCTTGGCGCGGTAGTCGGAGTCGAGGAGGACGTTGGAGGACTTGAGGTCGCGGAAGATGACGGGGCTGTCGTCGCGGGAGTGCAGGAACGCCAGGCCGCGCGCGACGTCGATGGCGATGGAGGCGCGCATGGGCCACGACAGCGGCTGCGTGGCGCGGCGGAAGAGATGGTTCTCCAGGCTGCCGCGCAGCATGTACTCGTACACCAGCAGCTTGTTGGCGCTTGAGTCGGAGCAGTAGCCGACGAGGGTGACGAGGTTGGCGTGGTGGAGCTGGCCCAGGTAGGTGACCTCGGCCAGCCACTCCCGGTGGCCCTGGAAGCTCTCCTCCTTGAGCTTCTTGATGGCCACCATCCGGCCGACGCCGGGTCTCGTCGGCGCCAGCGTCGCCTCATCGATCCACCCCTTGTACACGCACCCGAACCCGCCCTCGCCCAGGTACGACGTGGACCCGAAGTTCTTGGTCGCCGCCCGCAGCTCGCTCATGCTGAACGACTTGAGCCCAACCCCGGCCCCGGTCCCGGCGCTCGCCGCCTGCACCTGCACGTCGGAGCCCGCTAGCTGCCCAGACAAGGCCGACGAGCTGCCGATGCTGCGGCGCGACGCTAGCTTATTGGCGGTCGTCGTCGAGTTACTGTTATTGGACGCGGTGCTCCTGCTTGTGACCTCTGAAAGAAATCGATGATCAAGATTGCAATCAGGACAGTTGCTTGCATCATCTTTCACCACTCCACCCCGATCGATTCAGAGGATGAAAAATATGAGAAATTAGAGAAAGCGGCAAAGAAATTGTCTGCGTCTTACTTGATTCAAATGGAGTGGAGGCATTGGCGCACCTTGCAGAGCCTGTGCAGCAGTTCCCCATTATATCCTGATGATACTTTTTTTTTTTTTTTTTTTTTTTTTTTTTTTTTTTTTCGAGATCGGGACATATAGCCCGTTTTTCATTAAGCAGAGGAGAATGGTCAATAGACCTACACATAGTTAAAACAAAGAAGTCGCAAGTAATCCCAAGATTACCGACGCCAACCCCAAGACAACGACGAACACAACAATAAAACAGGAGAAAAAACAAAAAAAAAAAAAAAAAAAAAAACTAAGTTGTGCCCGCCACAAGAGATAACTCCGCACAATGGTCGCCAACCGGGAGGGGTCCAGCCTTGGTGGCAAAGCATCCACCAGAACCTCAAGCAACCAGGTAGTCACGAGGTAGAACCGCCAGTGACCAGGTAGCCACTGCGAAGAAGAACCGCCAGTGACCAGGTAGCCACTGCGAGGGAGACGTCGTAGAGAGCCTCAAGCGACCAGGTAGTCGCGAGGTCAAACCGCTAGTGACCAGGTAGCCACTGCGAGGGAGACATCGTAGAGAGCCTCAAGCGACCAGGTAGTTGCGAGGTCAAACCGCCAGTGACCAGGTAGCCACTGCGAAGTGTGGCGACACCAACACCCTAGCTGGACGGACCAAAGTGAAGAGGAGAAGAAGCACAGCAGGCACAACACAAGGTAGAGCGGCTCCGACAAACCAAAATGGCCTCCACCACAGCATGACAGGGCAGCACCTTCCAAGCGACGCCTCCGACTCCGAGGGAGAGGGCCTTCCGATAGACGCTTCCAAGGAAGTGAACGGCGCCCAAAGGCGTCGCCGTTATCGACCCAACTAATGGGTAAAGCTTTCGCCATGGCACCTCATCCCTGCCGACGAACCGTGAGAGTCAGGTGTGCCCGCTCGACCGACATCAGCCTCACCACCATGACGCTGCAGATGCGCGAAAACGAGCAGGACTACGCCATCCACGCCACCACGGCGTCGACGACGCACAGCCAGAGCAGCCGCCCACACCACCACGATGTAAGACGGCGCACGCCACTGGCCGCACCACCCTCATCTCCGTCCGCCCCGCACTGCCAACCAACCCACCCCACGAGCACCGGAGCCGGAGGAGTGTTGACGCAGCCGGAAAAGGGAGCATCCGGTCGCCCGGTCACCGCCGGGCTAGAGCAAACCAGCACGGCAGCAGGGGCATGGTGCCGCCTCCCATCACGCGAGGCCCGCGGCTGGCCCCCGTGTGCCCGCTAGCCACGGCGCGCCCGTCCCGGCCTCACGGACGGCGAGACGCGCGGACCGCGGCCCTGAGGTCGCCAGTAGCTCTCTGCGGTCGCCGAAGCAACCACCATGGTCGCTGCCGCCCGCTGCGCCGCCGATCCACCTCACCACCGCCGCAACATCCCACCACCGCGCCGCCGATCTGCACGCTGGCAGACCAGATCCGGCCGAGGGAACGCCGGATCCGGACGCAGCGGGCCAGGATTTGCCGTCAGCCGTCGGGATTCGCCACTCCAAGAAGACCGACCTTGCGAGCACCTGTGGGAGAGAGGGAGAAGGGAGGAGGGAGAAGAGGTCCAGCCGCCGCCATCCTTGCTCTCTGCCGGACTGCCGACGTAGAGCTCCGGCGGTGGCTGGGAATGAGGGCGTGGGTTAGGGGCTTGGAGGCGGGGCTGGGGCGGCGCCGCCCGAGTCGCCCCTGGAGGGGAGCGACGCGGGGGCAGGAGTTTTCGTATCCTGCCGCTCCGAATTCCTGATGATACTAGTAGCTGCTACAATTTCCTCCGGTCCTGTCTGTACTTGTCAGTGCTCTAAATAGTAGATCAACGAAACGACCAGAAGCAGCTGATGTAATGAACTCCAAATGGAACACTTAAAGTTCTAGGATGTGAAAGGCAGGCAGGCGAGGTGCATGAAAGTCCAGTCAAGGGAGGGAGGGAGATGCTGACGGTGGGTCCGTTGACTGACCTGATTTGCATCTGCATTGCATGGAGATGGAGATGGAGGCTTCCCATCCGGCTTGTTGTCAGTCAAACAAAGCAAGCACACAAAGGCTAATTCCCTGCCACTACTTCTTACAGCTTCCAAGATACTTCTTCCCAGAGCCAGAGGTTAAACAACACACCAGATACTTGGTTATCTCATCAATCAACCACCATAAACAAGCCCATGGAAAGGAAGCTTTTGACAGTTAGCTTCAACTTTTGCGGTAGCAAACTAGGGACTAGGGAGGGAGGAGTTGTTTCTGTGATGGGAACACTTTTGAAAGGACAAACACAACACGTCTGATTCGGTCTTATTTTTTGAGCGCAATGAGCTAGTACTAAACAGGACATAAATAAAAAGGAATCAAAATTGCATACAGTGAGCCGCCCGCAAGAGTGTGCGTGGTCAGATTGGAGTAGCACGGGAACTGTCATAAAGTGCTGTTGGCGCTTTCAAGCTGATGGATGAGAAACTTACGGCGACTGTATCCTTTCTATCACGACTAATTTAGAGCATGGACGACAAGAAATTTGCCAAATTCAGCTCATATGGTGAATATAAGATGTTGCAACACCGCTAGCTGTTCAGTAATGCACAGCGCGGAGAACATTTGACTGATGCTTACGAATCCGCATTCATCTAAATATTACGTAGACACTAACTCCGTTGAGAGTGTTCATATCATGAGGTGAGGTCCGTCAAACAATTGATATTTGGAGTTGGAGATTATATTGGGGCTCTCGTGCGGCTCACACGTGCATTGATCGACCAAGTAAAAGTCAAGGGCTAATAATTCCAAACAAGATCATAGGCTTAGATTGGAATTTGCAACCAGTTTTTTATTAGTAGACATTACTGTGGAACACCTTATCCATGTCGGTCCATGGGTGCCAAGTCTTATGCAGTTTTTTTACATGTCGTATTTGTTTTGTTTTAAGTCGGACATTTGTGCTTTGATTTGATCACCGATTTTTTTAAAATATATATAAGTTTATGATATAAGATGTTTTCATATTTACTACGAGAAATGTTTTCATAATACATAATTCATATATTGTGAAACTATAATTTTTTTAAAATGGATCCATTGGACTAGGCAAGGCTGCAAAAGAGAACTAATAATCCGGGTTTCACTATTGCATGCGACTTCGGCCTAGCATATCAGAATTTCCTTTTTATCTCTAAATATATCAAAATAGCTAACATACAACATCTCAAGGGTATAAATGACAAATATATGCATCTGCTCCACAAAGGAAGATTAACTCTAGGGTGAAGCTGCTTCGTGGTAGAATTGGTAGAACGGGGTTGGGTTTTATTGGAGGTGAGATAGAGACAATAAACGAGCACTTCTCCAGTTCTCCCCCCAAAAGTTACGCGGCATCTCGATAGACTTAAAACCTTTTGAGTTGACCTTATATAGCTAACCTAAGACAATTCCAATTCGTGTAAGCTATGAGATGCGGGAAAATCTTTCTTTACGAGATCTAGTTCTGAAATACGATGGTCGATCAATTAGGAATCACGAGGCAGCTGAATCATTCTGCAAAAGGCGACTACAAGTTAATAAAACAATTTAAACTGATTACACGGCAGCTTCGTGCTTGCAAGATGAAGTAAAAATCGGTGAACAGCCCTCTCCTAGTTATCGCCCAAAGAATTCCAGGAAGCAGGCAGCAGTGGTCATATCCTGCACTGTTGCGTGCCATGTAATATGCCAATAGCGGCGGCTCCTTGGACCTTGGTTAGTGCACCTGTCTTTGTTGTGGCCTGGAATTGTTAGTCTCCTAGTATACAACTTTTCACATCAAACTTCGTGGAAGGCAAATCACCATTGCAAAATTAGCCTTCAGGTCATTCTCAGCTACATTTTGTACAAACAGGCTTACCCACCAAACTTCCTGCTGCTTAAGATTTTTGCAGCCTGGCTAGCATTTACATGGTGCAATCCTTGGTGCTTTAGCCAATTGTCACTCTTCGTGCCATCTGTTAGCATTTCCAGCAAGCACTGTGCATCTGACTTTTTCATGGTCAATAACCTCAGGGATTCACTTAGAAAAGGGAGAAAGGCTTCAGGTCTTGAACAGAAGGGCCTAAAGATGTGGAGAAGGGCTTTGGTATCAACTCTTAGCTGGATGACTCCAGGATCAGAGAAACTTACTTCACCCCAACGTATGCTGCTGTAGATGAAGTAGTCGAGGCCTTCCGCTATACTCCTCCAAAGATCAAGGAAATCCTTGGAATTAAGATATTGCTTCAACTTAGTGGTCCTGTCTGTCAGAACATCTAGACTGGCAACAAAACCAGGAGATACTCCTGCATTATCTTCATCCAGGATCTGATCATCTAAGAGGGTCTGTCCACTCCATGATCCAATGTTCTGGACATATTCCCAGGACAGATCTTCAAACTCAAGCAGAACCGAAGACAGTATCTGTTCCAGGTAATTGGTCCCTAGTTTAACTAAAAAGCTGATTTCATCTGTAAACAGAGATCCTTGAGGACCCATATCCAAGAAGGTAGTATCTTCATCCCATTCCCGAAGCACATTCTCGCAGTAACGAGTGACGTTGATTGCACACGAAGTTTTTGACAAAGACTGATCTTCTAATGCTGTATTCGACAATTGCAATGCTTCGCATCGTTCACGCAAGACAAGAAAAAAGTCATTCAGGAACCTAACTGAAGAGGATCTGTTATACTGGATCTGCATTCCCCTGTTTGGCAGAGCATGGCCTCTTTCAACCATTGACAAAGCAGTTTTGATAACAAATTCACACACCGGAGGAGCTTTGTAGTCTTCTCTTGTACAGAGAAGAAACTTCATTGAATTTTCCATGTGACCAAGCTGGTCATGCTGACCACTACATGACCAATTTGTCTCATCTTCCATTTCAGATTTCAGCTTATCTTGTGCTGAACTAAGCTCAACATCAGCCCATATCTGAAGCCAATCAGGGTGCTCAGTATATATTGAAAGGACAGATAAGGACCTAGACAGACCTTCAGAAAGAGACGCTATTTTCTGGATTCCTGAATCCGCTAGAAGCTGCATTCTTTTATCAAAAGAAGTCATTACATCATTTAAGTGCATCCAAGAGGAATCTACTTCAGGTTTGCCAACGGTAGCATGATCCCGATAAGAGCAGACAAGTGCTGGGAAAATCTGCCGCTCAAGGTATCCTACAAGCATTTTCACCATTCCAGTTACCCAAGATTCCTTGGCACTTAATCCCACTAGCCTTGCTTGATCAATCAAAGGCTGCAGGACATCATCCACCCCATCCATGAAATCCTTTGTTATCTTGTAAACAAGGGTAAAAATGAACTCTGGCTGTTCAGACCATTTCGCAAAATGATATTCCATCCTTGAAGCAATAGGGTGAACTAATTCATCGATCGCCCAAAGCCCATTGTCGAAGCAAGCAGTTCTATTGAAGTACTTCAAATCTGCCAGGGCAGGGGTCACTTCTGCTGTTTGACACAGGCGTAATTCACGGTTCCCCTGCACATGTTGGAGAGCACACAGTGCTTGGAAGCTTTGAGAGTATCTCTCTTTATTTTCCTTATTCATCAAGACTAGAGGATTCGGAATTTGGGAGTACTTATCCTTCTCTGTATCTGGTGAAGACAATGAAGGTGGCCAGCCCAGTGCTGCTAGTAGAGCCCGGTAATCCGTGAGGGCTTGAGGCCTCAAAATGGAAAGAGTTTTGTCCACTCTAGAATCAACTGCCATGACAAGGTTGGTCCACTGTGGCCTACTAGCGGTGATCCGTACTAATTCTCGCTCAATGTCCCTCACAGCATCGACAGCGTGGAGCAGCTTCCCTTGTTTCCATTCTGTTTCCTACATTTGACAGAGAATAAGGATGTCATCCTTATTTTGCAAACTAACTGCTGAGCCACATATATCAGCATGGCATTTTATCAGCTGCATCTGCAGCAACAGATGAAGTGAAAGAAAGACGAAGGACCTCACATTTGATTTTCGAAGTATGGATGATAGGTTGAACTTTGGGGCCTGCCTAACGATGGAAAATGCCGCATCTTCCAGGTTGCCAACCAAAGCTTCCAACTGTAGAGTAGCTTCTGGAATGTCAGCATAGCAAAGTTACAGAAAGCACTATACATTCCTACACCATACAGAGCTAGAGGTCTCAAAGAAGATATAGCAACAAATAATAGCAGCCAACAGAACCCATCTCGTGCCAAATAGCAAATGTGAGCAGATTTTGATGCACAGGGGGAATGAAATCAAAATTGGACTATGAACTGGTACAGAAAGTGTGAAACTGTGCAGAAGACATCTATTATTCAGATAATGTCAATGGACTCGGTTACACACTTACAATACTTGTTTATGTGACACGAACCTTCATGGGTATCTTAGTTCATAGACTGGTACTGAAACCGACACAGAAGCTTCTACATTCAACGCAATCATGAGGACTACATTTCCCAGGGACACAGAAGGTCAGTGATATGGATATTTTCAGCGCTGACAAACCCAGTGCACAAAAAAAGGATCACCAGATTATACTGTTGCAGAAAATAAATCACGTATTAAGTTACCAAAATCCACATCGTGCACCAACAATGTACTATAATATAACGCAGGCTCCAGAACAAACTCACATGGCCTAGGTCCGTAACCATCAGGTAGCAAACCAATTTCGTGTGTAATCTAAAGACCAGTCACATCGTATTTGCCCGTGGCACCATGTAAACGTCCACATCAATAGGAGGAAGAGATGCTGACCCGCGTAGAGCCGGATGGAGTCGATCCGTTGGATCTCCCGCACAAGCGCCGGCAGCCCCACCGTCCTCGCCGCCTCGGCGCCGTCGTCCTCCGCGCCGACGCGCACCCCTAGGAAACAAAGAGGAAACCGAGCCGGATCAGCAGTGGAGCCTGGAGTGTGGAGGGGACGGGCAGGCAGCCTCAGCGCCCCCGCGGCACCGGGACTAAAACCCCAACCAGCAGCTAGGGTTGACTACTGTTGACGGGAGCGAGCGAACCTCGTGAGCGGACGCGGCGGAGGTCGGCGCGGGCCTCGGCGGAGCGCGCGAGCCAGGACGCGGCCGCTGCACCGAGCCGCGCCTCGGCGCGGCGGAGCGAGGCGTCGAGCCCGGCGCACTCGCGGCGCAGGAGCTCCGCGAGCGCCGGCGCGGCCGCGAGGTCGTCGGGGGAGGCGAAGTGCGCGTCCAGGAAGCCCCGCACGCTCGCCGGCGGCGGCCGCGGGGGCGGGGGCGACGGCATGGGAGAGCTGGGTTGGGAGGCGAGAGAGAGACGGAGGTGGGGGAGGGGAGGTGTGGCCGTCCGCGTGGGTGGCCGGGTGGGAGTGGGACCGGACGAGAAAGGCGACAACGTGCGTGCGTGGCCTTCCTGAGTACTGTCTGTCTGTCTGTCGCATGGGACCCCACGGCGCGGGGCCGATCTGAACTTGTTAAAAAAAAAGAAGGAGCTGATCTGAACTGATCGCAGGGACGGGGAGATGAACGGCTGCAAAAAAAAAAAAATCCATTTTCTGTGGTGATGGGAATTGGGAATGGGACCCGTCCGTCCGAGACAAGCATATGGATGGCTCTAGGCCGGAAATGCAGCTGCTGACGTGACAAGCAGTGCTATGCTGCCCTTCGCCCTTGTTTAGATACCCAAATTCATCCCTAAATTTTACTATGCAAAAAGAAGATTCCCTATCACATTAAAATATCAGCACATATATGGAGTACTAAATGTAGATGAAATCAAAAACTAATTGCACAGTTTTATTGTACTTTGCGAGACGAATATTTTAAGCTTAATTAATCAATATTTAGACAATTATTACCAAATAAAAACAAAATTGCTACAGTGTGACGGGACATTTACTATGCAAAGTTGGGATTCCAAATTTAGGATCTAAACAAGGCCTTCATCAATTTCTGGCGAACATCAGAAATACCTTTTTGGAGAGAGGAAAAATGCACAGCTGACTGCTCGGAATCGGAATGATCCATCTCTGTGCCGGAAAGCCTTCCCATGATATGGCTATATAGCCCGTTGGGCCGGAAAGCTCTTCATCAAGGCCCGGTACAACGGGCGGGATGGACTGGACCACGTAGCACTGACGACTGCACAGCTGAGTCCCCGCCCCACGATCGTTGTCAAACCATGTGGATATGGGTGAATCAGGGTGCTGCCAAATTAAACAAGTCCTAGATAGAAAATAGTTTTCATGTCAATCCCTACTAATAACCTACGAGGATTATTGGGCCAAACAGATCTTTAGATGCTGTTGGAACTGCGTTCAAAATCACAAGGAATGTGGTGCAAACCATTCCTCGCATGCTGCTGCGCCGACCACAACGATGCCGGAAGCTCCTCCGCGCCGCCGCCTGCCGTCCGTCCGTCCATCATCATTGCCATGAATGTCGATGCCGCAGCTCCGGCATTAATGCTTTCCGTTACGTTTCAAGCACGCAACGACGCTAGTCGTTCTCTCTTTCTCAAGCGATCAACTGATCACATCACACATTTTCGACTAGGCTACCTACTCCGCTCTTGCGTGTGTTACTGGTGCTGTTGTGCTATCAATGTGTACTACTTTTGTTGCATTCATCATTCGAGCTTTCTATTGTTCAATGTGTATATGGAATATTATGTATGCATGCAGATCGAAATGAAACTGATATAAAATTAGCTTAGCTGCCTCCTCGAATAGCTTCTCCTGAATCCTGATGAACCATACAAATTGAAGCTGCTGATTTGCTGGTAAATTAACGCTACTACTACAGCATGCACCAGCACGTACGGTAACCTGGAGCTAGTACGTCTCGATCAGATGCGCGTCCATGCATGCTGTGCAGACAGTACAACAGATACACTATGTATACTTTCCTTCTCGTCGATCCATCTTCCTTGTACGCAAGTACGGAGTACTAGCTAGATCATCAGCCATGCATCTACTACGTTGGTGGCGGCCGGCGGTCGGCAATGCATGCACTGCACGCACGAGAGTAATAAATCCCCCGGTCGACGCTAGCCGCCGCCGCTCTGATCCGCCGGCTCCCTCGCGCTCACAGCATCTCCGCGCTGTTGGTCTCGTACATGACGTTCCACGAGTCCAGCGTGGGGAAACACGGCTGCTGCTGCTGGAGCTGGAGCTGGAGCTGGTGCTGGTGCTGACGAAGCGCCGACGCCTCGTCGCCCGCCGGCAGAAGCTGCGGGTTCCCGGCGCCGAGCAGCGCAGACGCCTGGACCTGGAGCATCATGACCTCCACCCCGGCCGCGTCCGCCTGCACGCCGGTGATCTGCTGCACCATGAGGCGGAAGTTGGCGGGGTCGGTGCTGATGTAGGTGGTGGGCGCGCGCTTGGACGCCCGCGACCGGCGCTTGCCCGCGCGCGCTCCCGCCGGCACCAGCGCATGGTTCTGGCGCCCGGGCGCCGTGGTCGGCGAGGAGCGGCGGCGCGGCGAGTCGGCGACCAGCACGGAGTCGCAGCAGGTGGCGGCGACGGCGGTGTGCGGTGGCGGAGCGTAGTAGAGCGACGGGAGGTCGGCGAGGGCGCTGAGAAGGGGCGAGTGGTGGTGGTGGGAGAGGGAGGAGGAGGCGGAGGAGTCGGGCGACATGGTGGTGGTGGAGAAGTGAAGCGCCCGCGCGATGGCGGCGTCCGTGTAGCAGGAGATGGCGTCCATGCTGGTTGTTAGTGTTTTCTGACGGTGTTGGAGGACCTTGGTTTGATTAGTGGAGCAGAGCTGAGCTGATTGCTAGTGTGAGTGCAATACAGCAGCGACGGGACGGGAGGGAGGGAATGGCGAGTAGAAATGGAGGGGGAGGCGAGCGGTGGAGTGGAGTTAGTTTATAGGAGGAGGAGCCGAGGAGGAAGGGATGACGATGGGGACGGGGGGAAACCGCGTGGTGAGGTTGAGGTGAGGCCCCGCGCGCCTCGCGCTTTGGTTGGGTTGGTTTGGTTTTGTCTGGGGTGTCGGAGGCCACCGCCAGCGCCAGGCCGCCCCGCGCTGGAGCCTGGCCTTGCCTCGGGTCAACGGGCTGCACCGCCTGTGTGGACTGTGCGGTGGTGTGGCACTGGCACCCCGCGCCTCGCGCCACGCCATGTGCGACGCTTTTCGGCGGCGAGGTTGACTAACTGTGGTCGACCCGACCGACGGCAAAGTGCACCCGTGGTGCCACTCTCGTACGGGCACGGGCACGGGCGGAGAAATGCTGGGACAAGTATTTCCACGTAAGACTCTCCCCTCCCCGGGAATTCTGACCGGGGTGTCGCCGCCGACCTACGACGACGCGGCATCCATCGCTGCATTGCACATTCGCGCAGGTGAAGGTGCAGGTAAAATTGCAACCGGGCAGCGGTCGCCCGGAATATCGGGAGGTGGGCTGGGCGTCGCTCTCGCCGGTGATCTCCTCTGCCGACGGCAGATCTCTCCTGCACCTCAATGGGCAACAAAATACGTGGCCATCCTCTGGGTGCGGGGGCGACTTTTCAAAAGATAGCCAGGCCCCGCCCGGGTCGCTCGCTTCCTCGACGGAGATGATGCGTCCGCTGTAATTAAAGTGAGCCTAGCCTTTTCCACCGCCAGTAAATCAGCAGGGTACGCTACTTACTCCAAGCAATGCCAGATTTTCACTAACCCAACGAAAACGACGGCCCAACTATCTGGATTCACGCCTTCCCTTCCCGGGGCCTGGTTACTCTCAATGTCGTCGGAGTCTACTTTACCGTGACCCGCCTTTTGTACTGTGGGATAAAAAAATAAATAAGGTTAATGTTTTTTCTCGAACATGCAAAAGGTTTGCGTATTATTTCATTAAGATCGGAAAAAGTCTGGAGTTACAACAACGCACCATGGCTACGGTGCATTAGGGACGGGTGTTGTTTTACAATGAGCGCTACCCTCCCTAGCCAGTAGAAGACGGGACTAAGGCGATTGCTCACAAATTAAGCTACCTAGCCTAGAGCCCCCAACGTATTGGTCCGCCTCTTGCTTGATCAAGGCAAGAATTTGCTGGACGGGGAAGGTTAATGTGAATCCACACCTGCTCATCTTGGCAAACGAGGAAGTAAGCTTTCTTTCCTTTACACTGACTACAAGCTTATTCTCTTCGTCCCCTAAATAATTGTCGCTATGGTGTTTGTGTCGGTCAAATTTTCTAAGGTTTGACTAGATTTATAAAAAATATTAACAACACTTGTATCTCCAAATAAGTTTGCTATGAAAATAGATTTAACGATCTATCTAAAAATTTTAATTATGTACTATAAATATTAATATTTGATTATATATATTTGGTCAAAGCTGAAAGAGTCTGACTTCTCAACGATACTTATTTAGAAATAGAGGGAGTATCCAAGGTTAACTGGCCGACAGCGGATTCAGATCATCGATTTTGGTCATGTGGCGGCTAGGATCAATATCTGGTAGATCACCAACCAAACACATCCGGATGACACCATATATCACTTACCGAGGGATGCAGAGCAGATTTGCTTGTTTCCATGGCTTGCCCGAGCATTTCGGAACATCTTGCGGACGAGTTTTTTTTTCTTAACCCGTAACGAGTATGATATGAGAGAGCTGAATCGGATCACCCGGGCCGGCCTTGTTGCTGTGAAGTGATTAAATGAATGTGATGGGCGAGGTCAAAGTCATGCATCGAAAGTAACGCATTGCGTAATAAGCCCAGAGTTGACGCTGTACGGTTGACCTGACCAGGAGCACAAGTCCAAAGCTGCGTTCAAAGCACGACCACGGATCTTCCACGGCGCCTATGCATGTTTGTGAACCCAGACACGCACGCACAGTACACACCGCGAGCAAAACCAGCAGCAGCAACTCGATCGATCCAGTCTGAACTCGATCTCAATTAAGCCGCAGACGTACACACACAGGACCAGCAACGCGTCTGGAGCAGCAAAGCAAAGCAATCGCTCTGCACGACACAGACAAAACAACTCAACAAGTTTGACGCGTTCCGACGTTTGTCAGCCCACCAGGCCACCAGCTATTCAGCATCAGCCAACCACTCCGGTTAGTATAGTAGTAGTAGTATTAAACTACTGGAACCACCACCTAGCACTAGCAGTGGTCAAATACCACCGACTTTTTATACACTAGTACGTACGCCTAGTTGCGTTGGGAGCGTAGATAAATATTATATTTGCAGTTCCAAGTCCACTGGCCGAGAACGAAGAGCTTGGCATTGCAGGATTATTGCATCGCATGCATGCATGGTCCTTGGATTAGTTTACATTAATCGATCCAGAACATCTCATGAGGGCTCAGGCATTCGGCATTCCCTTGTGATTGAGTGCCCTGGAAGACTTTTGCGTGCCATTTTTGCTTGTTGGTCCGCCAACCACTCCATTATACTCATCGCTTACCACTAATTCCACTGTCTTGCTGGTCAGATGCATGGATGGATGGGTGTTGGAATTCTTGCATTGCCAATGCCAGTGTCAGCTGCAAAGCTGAAGCCTAGGTTGTTTGACATGATCCCAAAAAAGTACTAATCTCTTCAGTCACCTATCATGCATCCAGAATGCAGTAGTAATATTAACCTCTCTGAAGTGATGTTATATCATCAAGTGGGTATACCACCAAAGAATAATGCATCTTTGACATGAGAAAATGGAGATGCATGGTTAGCAGCCTCCCTCCTACTGTAGGTCCTAGCATAGCAATAGCACACAGCGATTGGCTACTTCTGCTGCTGGCTTTGTCTGCGGAAAACTGATCAGCCAGCTCTTGACCCTTTTGTAGGCAGCTAGCTACAGTAGCTTCAGAAGTGACGAGGCTGTGAGGGCATGATGGCATCAGCCTGTTGTGGTAGCCATCCGCTGTTCATTTATTATTTTTATTTTATTATTAGGGGAGCTAGAGATGAGATGCTCCCATCCCATTCCCATATAAAACTACTTCTTCATGTGATACTAGGCCTGTTTGACTTGCTACACCTGCTCCCTGATCCACTTGTTCATTTTCATACTCACCCGCTAGTATATATTCTATCATTCTCTGGGTGTCTGATCTTAAACAAGTTTCAGAATGTCCTCCTCATCCTAGCAAGAAGCTGGCTAGCGCTGCACTTCTTCAGAATATATACAAGTATGTATATATTTCTATAGGTGGACACAATACAATACAATACTCCTACATACATAACTAGTACTATAAAATATAAGTGTATCTACCATTACCGAACCACGCCGCCCGGAAATGAAAAAGGATTCCGTGGACGACGATTAGTAAACAAGTGTTTGAGCTTGGAACATCTCCTTGTCGCTTCAATTATTCCCTTTGACATGTAGCAGCTGCTGTACCAATAATAATACTGCATGGATGTAGTAAATACTACTCTGGGAACATCCCTATCCTATCTGTCTACTCCATAGTAGGTCAATGCCTTACGCTGGCGGCTGGCCCATCTCCTCCTCACACGGTTTCATCCATTTTGAATTTTAGATTCTGCCCTACACCCAGACTCTCAGAGCTTTACTGTGTATTTGTTTTCTGCATGGCTTCTGCTCCCAGTTTAATTCAGATTTCAGACCGGCCTCGTTCACTTTGCAAATTTTTTCAACCTGATGAATAGTACAACTTTCGTCTTATTTAGCAAATATTGTCCAATCGTGGATCAACTAGGCTCAAAAGATTCATCTCGTGATTTCTAACTAAACTATGTAATTAGTTAATTTTTTACCTACATTTAATACTCTATACAGACGGCTAAAAATTGATGTGATGGAGAGAGAGTGAAAAAATTCTAACTTTTGGCTGCATAAAGCCCTCGTAGCATTGCACATCGGCATGGCAGCATCGCCTAGTGATTTGTGCTGAAAAAAAGACGAAAGTTTTGAACTAGTACTCTTATTTATCTTTTCTTTGGGGTTTGATCCAACCAAACATGCAGAGTTGATGGCTGCCTGTTGCCTGCAGCATTGAGGCCATGTTTAGATACCCAATTTTACCCACCAAATTCACTATGCAAAATTCCTATTCCCCATCACATCAAAATGCCGGCACATATATGGAGTACTAAAGGAAAAAGTCTACATCACCCCCTGAAGTATGGGGTGGTGTCTAATTTACCCCCTCAAGTATGAAACGGTCTAATTTACCCTCTGAACTTTCCAAAACCGTCTACTTTACCCCCTGGGGCAGTTTTGGACGGCGGTTTGCTACAGTAACCATGGTTTTGCTACAGTGACCGAAGCTTTAAAAAATCATAGTAAATCATAGAAAAATCGTAAAATGAAAAATCTAATTTTGTTGGACTCCACGTGAGTAGATCTACACAATGAACATATAATATGGTGTGCTTTAGTACAAAATTTTTGCTGTAGCTTTAAATTTATTGAAAAATCCTAATAAATTTAAAGTTACAGCAAAAACTTTGTACTAAAGCACACCATATTATATGTTCATTGTGTAGATCTACTCACGTGGAGTCCAACAAAATTGGATTTTCTATTTTACGATTTTTCTGTGATTTACTATGATTTTTTAAAGATTCAGTTACTGTAGCAAAACCATGGTTACTGTAGCAAACCGCCGTCCAAAACTGCCTTAGGGGGTAAAGTAGACGGTTTTGGAAAGTTTAGGGGGTAAATTAGACTGTTTCATACTTGAGGGGGTAAATTAGACATCACCCCATACTTGAGGGGGTGATGTAGACTTTTTCCGAGTAACTAAATATAGATGAAATAAAAAATTAATTACATAGTTTTGTTGTACTTTGCGAGACGAACATTTTAAACCTAATTAATCAATGTTTGGACAATTATTACCAAATAAAAACAAAATTGCTACAGTGTAACGTGACACTTACTATGGTTCCAAATTTTGGAATCTAAACATGGGCTGCGGCCGGCGAGGCGAGGCGACAAACAGGCGGCACGAGAAACAAAGGAGGTGGCATCAGCATCATGGTGCGTGCAATGGCTTTTGACTTTGGGGCGCAGAGCTTGAGCTTGTTGCTATCGGCAGGCAGGAATCTGGTTCTGGTTCTGGCGGACCTGCCTGTCCGTTTCCCAGAGGTCAGATCAGATCGATGCGCCCGTTGATTCCGTCCATTTAAAACTGCCAGAACCAGAGCTGCTTTCTTTGGACCTGTATAGCTTTCCTGCTCTGTCAACTGGTTGAACGTTTCAGCGTGTAGTATGCTCTGTCATTTTGGTTGCCAGGGACACCCCCAAATGTCAGCGAGTAGAATTTCTACTCGTACACCTTTGAATTTCTACCTTTTTCCGTCTAAGGCTGTGTTTAGTTGTAAAATTTAGAGTGTCAAAATTTACTGTAGCGACACTGTAGTATTTCGTTTGTATTTGATAATAACTGTTCAACCGTTGACTAATTAGGCTCAAAACATTCGTCTCGCAAAGTACAACCAAACTGTGCAATTAGTTTTTTATTTTATCCATATTTAGTAATCTATGCATGTATCGCAAGTTTGATGTGACGGGGAATCTTTTTTTGCATAGTGCACTTTTCAAGTGAACTAAACACAACCTAAAACGAAGAATCAGCAGACATCAGACAACATTTGCCACTACTGTTTGTAGACCAAGCAAGCCTTAACGGCAACATCTCAGGTTCAAAACATTTCCTCAGAAGAGAAGCGGTTTCTCTCAGCGACAGAATATAAGCGCGGTGAGAAGCTGCAAGTGCACATCTTCCATCTAACGCTTCTCTAACAAAACGCTTCCTCTCCTGGCATAGCACAAGGACCATGTCATCTTCAAGCTTAGAAGGTGCCACCCCCATTTTTGAAGAGCAACAGCACTCAGAGCCTCACGAACAATACTTGGACATGCCAATTTGAGTCCATCAACGAACGATTTGCAAGTGATAGCGTCTGTGTGATGTGGCTTTCTGTCTCTGATTCTGAAAGACTGCAATAGTTTGGAATCTTCCCAGTTAGACCATATACTAAATCTATAACGATCTGAATTTTCTTCTTAATAAGATAAGATAAGAAGAAACAAAAAAGCATTCACCCCAAGCAGATCACTTCACCTTCACCAATCCATTCCATTTTACTATAGTTGCATCCAGTAACTACTTTTCATAATTTTTACAGCAAAGGCACAAAACCGGAAAACCATCTTTCCATAAAAGAATATCAGACATAAAGTTAGCTGTCCACATTTAAGTTGTAGGATAGCAAACTGTCCGATTGAAAATGGGGCATAGTCGGTGGTGAAAAAAGGTTTCCTTTAAGAAATTTGTTTTTGTTTTGTCAAGGTTCGATAGATGTAATACAACCAAAAAAAAAAAAAACTTGCATAACTAAACATCCTGATGACATGTGCATGATAACATGACTAACCCTATAGCAATAGCCTATAGGTGCCTAGGGTGGTTGATGGAATTCTGTACCAAATCAAAACGACACTATTGCCTGCTCTATGGAAAAGAAAAAGCAGATCATTTACATAATTACATTGCCAGGTACCAAATTCGACCAAGCTTACTCTCCACGAGGTGTAGACCTGTAGTTGTCGTTTGCGTGGAGAGAAGATGCACATCACATCATTCATGATCAAATCGACGGCCAGACGGACAGTAGTGTAAGTACACGCAGTTGACCCAAAACAATTTTTCCGAGATAAATAAAAAATCACCTTGTTTCCTTGGAGCGCGAAGGGCGGCAAATCCCCACGGGGGCACGGGGCCGTGCCGTCGTCTCCGTTCCCGATCGACTGGTCGCCGCCGCCGCCCCTGTGAGAGGCGAAAGGACGCGCCGCACAGACAAAGCAGGGGACGCGGAAGTGGAAAGGTGGCACCACCGCCACGCCATTGACGTGGGCTACGGTGAGAGCAAAGCGCCGACGGCGACCCGTCCGCGTCCCTCTCCATGAAATCAATCGGCCATGGCGGAGTAAAGTGCAGACCACGGGCCACGGGGGCCGGCCTATCCTCCCGGTGGGCCCCGCCGTCGGATCGCATTTGAGAGGCCCATTGGAGTGGAAACGGCTCGGCCCAACCTGAACCCGCTCCCCGCTTTCCCGTGTTGGTGGTGGTCACCATTTTTCCTTAACAAACCAAACCAAACCAAACCAGCAGAGGGGGAGGGGCAGCTAATCAAATGCTCCTCTGCCCTCCCGACCGTTAACCATATCCCACACCGCCCTGCCGCGGCCGCCGACTCCACTCGCCTTCGCCTGAGATTCTCGCAGGTTTGCCCCCCCCCCCCCTCTTCCTCCTCTACTCCATCCGGCAATCCAATTATCGTCGGGTTTTGGGCGATCGATGCGCTTGGGCGTGCAGGATCGGAAGGGCGTCCGTGGGTTGGCGGCGGCTCCGGGATCGAGGATCGACGGGAAGTGGTTTTGCCAGGCGAATTTCCGTTGGGACTCCTGGTTATGGATTGAGAGGGGTGCTGTTGGGTTTTTGGGCGATTCGGTGCCCAGGGTTCGAGGATCCAACAAGTATTGTTGCCTTTTCTAGTGTCCTTGTGCCCTTGCGTGTAGCCTGTTTGACTGATTTCCTATTAGATAGGCCTACTGAGAAGTAGACATCAGCATGTATGCGCTTCGGTTGGGGGTTCAATTCCTTGCCAAGGATACGGGGAACTATGCCCCTGTTAATATTTTTGTTTACTTTTCGGATAATTCGTCAACAAAGGATCCAAATTACGATCTAATGTGTCTTTCTTTTTGCTGACTACAATATGCAACACATGCAGGGACTAGTTTGTGGGGGAATCCCAAATCAAGGAATCTGTGAATCCTCGACACTTCTGAAACATGAGAAGATTCTTTTTCTTTGGGTCCCCTGCTGCAAACCCTGGTGAGGGAAATGAGCAACCGATCAGTGATAATAAGACTAGTAGACATAAAAAGACAGATGAGGGAAAGGACAGTTCCGGTTCCTGCAGCACAAGATTGTCAAGATCCAGAAGCCGTCGTCAGAAGCGGAGCAAGGAGGAACCAGCCAATCCCAAGCAACTCAGGAGGTCCATGTCGTTCTCATCCCCGGCCACAAACAGTTGTGCGGATGAACGATGCTTTAGCTTCTCGGGTGATATTCCATGCTCTTTGTATGATGAATCTGATGCACCTCACCATGCCAAACATGTCGTGTAAGTGGTCATGTTACCTGATAATTACTGTCCGTACTACTTACAATACAAGATGTTTACCTTTGATTGAAATGATAGTAGAGTATTGGCTATTAGCCCCTGTTGCCTATTTGCCATTTGATCCATGTTAAAAAAAATCTAGAGAAAAAAGAAATGCGTCTAAAAATAAGAAAGGAAATAGCAAATACACCGTGATATGTGAATCTGCAAACTCTACTCATTTTAGCTATTATTCTGAATGCTTATTTATTTTTTGCAAAGGAGGCCGTCTTTATGATTGTTCAGTTTCAGTGCACATGCAGACTTTCTCTGGCATCTATGAATGATTTATACCGGGTTTGATTGCATACAAGTTATGTTCTTCCATTTTTCACTCAAATATATATTCTTGTGTTGAGTTCAAAGGTGGTTCAAGTAGGTTCCATGGTGTCTTGTGACACCAATGTTTATAGAAAATACATGCTTTATATTTTTCGTTAGATAGATGACACCATGATGCAATGGAGATTACACAAGTAGTTCTTCAGTTTGGATCCACCCTTATTTAGTTCCTCTTTACTACCAGAGTTTCTGTGGCTAGACTCTTTTTTTTTTTGTTTTAAGGCCATATGCATCGTAGCTAATTTTTTCAGCATGTCATCTGAAAAATGATTTTACAGTATATCTTAACTTGCAGTCCCGACATGTGGTCGCCAGAAGGGAATCCGTTCTTGAGAGAATATGCAATAAAGACCCCCAAACCTCATTCTGCCATGGAAAATGATTCTCCTCGTTCAAAATGCTGTTCATGCTCCGCAGGGCACTCTCCTGTTAGCTCTCCTATTGCTATACAATGCAGATCAACAAGACTTAGCAATTTATTAAACAAGAATGAAGTACTAGATCGGTACATTGATAGAGGGCATGAAGATGCAATGGTAAATGAGAAACAGAAGCAGGGCGCCCCTGTCACATCTATGGTTTCTAATTTGGGAAGGCCACCTCGACCCCAATCTACAGTACCATCCATTCCAAAATCAATGAAAGAGACAACAGAGAGCTACCCAGATGTGGACTTAAAAGACGTCTTCCTTTGGCGACTTGCTCAAGAGGGCACAGGAGATACCCACAAGATGACAACTATGTGCAGTGCATTTAGACGCCACATAAGCATGTCAGAAGCTTCTGAAAGAGAAAGTTCAACATCTGTTGAAGATATTTATGAAGATTTGCAAGATGTGAGACTTCCAAATGTTGTCTGCCCCTCGACTTGTCCTACTTCAGGTATGACTTCACGTTGCTCCTATCATTGTAGGGTCATGCTTTTGTGATGCTTCTCAATATTTTTATGATGATTTTTTTTTGGCATCAGTGGAAGACGAAACCAATGACATGCTGCTTCAAAGAGCTAAAGAAGTTGAGTCAAGGTTTATTATTCCTTGTGGAGATGAATATGAATTCAGCATGCTCAGGGATAAACCATTGACCTCAAATGACATGTTTCAGTTAATCCAGCAACTGACTGAAGATAGGAAACAATTAGCACATGAATTGTCCTCAGAGATCAAGGCACGTGTTACAGAAAGGTTTGCTGCCAAAGAGCAATACAAACAAACAAATAAAGAATTGGAAACCAGAACTAGGAGGCTGGAGAAGGAGAGGAGTGAAGTACAAACTACACTGGAGAGAGAGATGGACAGAAGGTCAGACGATTGGTCTATCAGGCTATCAAGATTTCAATCTGAAGAAGAGAGACTACATGAACGGGTGAGAGAACTTGCAGAGCAGAATGTGTCATTTCAGAGAGAAGTTACTTTTCTTGAAGCAAATAAGGCTGAAGCTTCAATGAAAGCTGCAAGTTTGGAAACACAAAACAACAAACTAAATGACGATCTAGAGAAACTCAGAAATGAGCATGAGAAACTCCATAGTTCCTCGGTAGATTTGCAGGCTCGTTTTGCTGAGGTTGTAGAGGAAAGGGACCACATCCGGGAATATTTGAAGGCCAAGGAGGGAGAGAATAAAGCATTGCACAAAGTGATTGCAAGACTACAAACAGCATGTAATGAGCAGGAAAGGACAATCACAGGCCTGAGACAAGGATGCATAGATGAATTAGATAGGAAATTTGTTGAGTGCACCACCAGTGATAAAACAAGGAAACTGCAAATGGAACTTATTAGACTGACAGGGGTGGAGCAAAAGTTGAGAGGTGAAATTCGATCTTGTGATCTTGAAGTAGAATCCCTCAGACAAGAGAATACTGCACTCTTAAATCGTTTACAAGGTGCTGGAAATGGAGCAAGCTTCTCCTCGATTCGCCTTGACCAGGAGCTTCAGGCTAGAGTGGATAACCTGCAAATGCAAGGCTTGTCACTGCTTGATAAGATTAGCCAACTTTGTGCTAAATTGCTGGATCTGATGAAACACAAGAGACATGAAAATGAATATTTGATTGGCAATGATGCATTAACATTCAGTGATTACACTTTTGAGTACCAGAGCATCAAAGGAGGAATCGAAGGTCTGAAGCGAAGTTTGAAGGCAATCAATTCTATACTAAGTGAAAAGCAAAATGCTAAAGAAAAATCTGGTGAAATTGCAGCTGAAGGTAGTCCTTCCAAAGATGAAACGGTGAGTTACTTCTGGTACAAAACAACCTTTGTCATTTGAAGTTTACTTTGCCATGTGGTTGTCCAGTTAAAAAAAAGTTCACGGTAAAGATTCTCTAGAAGTATGTTTTTGGATAGTTACATGTGCTTGGGAATGTGTTTTCATGAAAGTTCTAGGGTAAGAGTTTACATCTGATGCTTTGTGAATATAGTCGAATTAATAGTGACTTGACTATTATGAAAAGAAATGTTTCAAGAAGTTTGGGTCCTTGAGCATATATTTATCATCACCAAATAACTTCCATTCTTATGTAGGATGATTTTGGACTCAAGCTAAAAGAAGAGGCTATGCTGAACAGAGTACTGAAGGAGGTAGTCTTGTCAAAGGAACTTGACATTGAACAATTGCAATCTGATCTGGCATCTTCACTTCGCGTCCAAGATGTTATGAGAAACGAGATCCAGAGAGTTCAGGATGAACTTTCTTGCATAACCCACAAAGCTAAGCAGTTGGAGCTTCAGGTATCATGAGTTCATTGCATAATTCACATCTTTATTCCCCAATAAACCTGCAGTTCATTGTTTTTCTCTGATCAAAGTAGGATTTTGATAATGATTTCCCTTTCATAATGAATTACTCTTAACCTGTCTGGTGTTAGCCAATTATAGTGGTCAAGTTGCAGTATGTCTCAAAGTACTCACAAGTAGGTAGGTCTTTTTGCTGAGTGACTTGGTTACCGACAACAAATGTCACTCCCATCTCCTTGATCTATAAAATTATTAGAAATTCATTTTAGTGTTTGAATCATGCTTGTTTATCTTTAGCTAGTCATTATTTTCAAGTTTTTGCATCTTGCCAATAATCTAGGATAAAATTTGCCCAAGTAGACATTAGGTCTACTATGCAAGTTTTCAGTTAGATATTCTTTTGAATGTTTCTGGAACCAGTTCTAAAGTTGAGATAATGTGAGGTAGCATATAAAATAACATATTGTTGTTGTAGAGGCTTACGGTCAGCAAACATTCATTCCAGGGGTCATCTTGGTGGTCATATAAAAAACACCAAGAGAAAACAACATAAAGAAGTGTTACACTGTCATGTTTTTTTATACACTAAGTAGGGCATACAACTTCACCAGAAGTCCAGACCATATGCTATGTGCAAATCCATTTGCGTTTAGAGACATCAGTGGGCTGTCAATCAATACTGTGTTGTTTTAAAGACCAATCAATAGTGCTGTGATTGTGTTATGGTACCAGCCGAAATGGCATGCTTCTTCAAACTGGTAGTATAGTAACTTGTCAGCTGGTAAATGTTGTTTCATATCAGAATGGCAGATGATGTTTATATATGCTAGAAGATAGCTTTGTTGCGGTATTTTCCTCAAGTACTCCTGCTGTGTTGTTACATATTTGTTGGTTTCCTGCACTTAACAGGTATTGAAGAAGGATGAGTCAATCAATGAGATCCAACAGGATTTCCAGGAATCTGCAAAGGAGCTTGCTGCTCTCCGTGGAACACTGAAAACAGTGACGGAGGAGAGGGACCTGTCGTGGCAGGAAGCAAAGCAGCTGAGAAGAAACATCAGCATCATGCAGAACGAGGTTGTGTCGCTGAAGAAGAAGATCGAAGCCCTGGACGAAGACATACTTGTCAAGGAGGGGCAGATCACGATATTGCAGGACAGCATCGACAAGCCGTTCGATATCATCTGCAGCCCAAGGTCGATGAGGGAGTTCGACATGGCGTGAAGATGGCTGCTGTGTCACAGATGAAGTTCGTGTTACAACTGAGACTTTCAGATATGACATGCTTTTTTTTTCTCAAAGACAGAGAGATGCTTGTGAATAGTGGCCGTTCATACGCTTCCTACAGTTTCTTCTTCCAGTACATCATAGTGGCTTGTTTTACAACTCACTGCCCGGTTTACGCCATTTGTAAACGTGCATAAATTTGGATGTGCTAAAGAGTAGCTGTTCCTTGTTACTATCTTCTTCTTCTTTTAATGCTGTATTGTTATACTCCCGATTAGTTGTTCCCTGTTACTATCTTCTTCTTCTTCTTTTAATGCTGTATTGTTATACTCCCGATTACTATATGTCAATGTAGCTATAAGCTTGTGTCTTATGTTTCTCCATTTCTCCCTGTTCACTTTGTAAGTGAGTCGGTGGATGAAAATTCAAGTTGTTGCACAAGGTCGCTTTTTCTTGCTTTGGGAACTGGGAGCATTGGGCATATGGATTCAGCAGCTTGCTCTGATGTTCTGAACTATGATGGATTCAGCAGGCACCATTTTTCTCAATCTCCTCCATGACTGATGTCACTTTTTTCTGGCTTCGGGAACTGGGAGCATTGAGCATATGGATGAAGGAATTTTTGCATCAAGGGCTGGCTAGAAGATTAAGATGCATATATGTATTGGAAGTTGTCAATAGATCCACTACGTGTTACGAACGACACATTGTATTCTGTTTCTGTCTGGTGTGACAGCACAAGCTAAGCTTTTTTCCCGGCCTGTTCCATCTCTTAGATTTAGGGTGGGTTTAGTTGGTGAAAAGTTTTTAGGAAAATATCACATCGGATGTTTCGTGCGATATCGGAAGGCGTTTTCGGATACTAATAAAAAAACTAATTACATAGTTTGCCTGGAAACCGCGAGACGAATTTATTAAGCCTAATTAATCCGTCATTAGCACATTTGTTACTGTAGCACTTTAGTGTCAAATCATGGACTAATTAGGCTCAAAATGTTCATCTCGCAATTTTCAACCAAACTGTGCAATTAGCTTTTTTTCACCTACATTTAATACTTCATACATGTACCGTAAGATTTATTACTATAGTTTTTCATGAAAAGTTTTTGTAACTACACGCAGCCTTGTTTCTAGACAAGGACACCGCTGAATGCGGCACATGTGGTCTAAATCTAAAGTTGTACTGTAGACCTTCACTGTCATCGTATTTATTGCTTTGATTTTTTTATTTTATTTATATACAAGGAGGTATGTACTAGTTTTTCCCCAATGTAGATCAAGGCTTTTATATAGTTATTATTTGATTGTTCTCTTTCCCTGAGAGCCCATCGGGTACGGGTTGTACACGCCCTCAGTAACCGGCTGCTTACATTAATATGAGCTGTCGATTTCAGATGCAACTTGGAATCAACGAACCTAATTAACTTTTCAGTGATTTTAAGAGGTTGTTTTTTTCCTCCGTAGATTCTGGAGTGCCAACTACAACCCTGTTTAGTTTCTCTTCTTCAGTTACTGGGTCAGTGCAAATAAACAGTGCTAGTGATAACTGTGGCATCTTTTTTTCTCTGAAAAGCATTCAACCGCATAAATAATCACGTGGACCCATCGGAGTTTTCCTGCAAGAGTAAAGTGCACCGGTCTTTGAACTTATTCGGCTGTGTTATCCCGGTTCCTAAATTCGCAAATCGACCGTTTAAGTCCTTAAACTTGTTCATTTGTGTCATCCTGATCTCTAAACTCTCAAATCGCTCATTTAGGTCCTCAAACTTAGTTCAGTTGTATCACCTAGGTTCCTAAACTTACAAATCACCCGTTTAAGTCCTCAAACTTATTCAGTTGTGTCATCAATCCCTAGATACTGTAAATTTATAAATTCAATATATGCTTATAGAACTATCTAAAATTTGTAAATATAATTTTGTTGGACTCCTCCACTACAAGAAATTCCCTTATACATGACGGTTTAGTTTCGTCACGGACAAGAGAAAATGCGTCACAGTTAACTCATGATGACAATCACGAAAAACGTCATGTATCCCGCATCATAGATTTGTTAGAGCGAAATGGACCGTCATAGATTGGTTTTTTCATTCGTCATGGATGAACCGGTCACAACAATAGCAAAGGGCAATAGTGATGAAATGAACCGTCACAGATTGACATTTGAGTTCATCATGGATTAGTTGTCCATCTATTATACCCAGCCCCATGTCCAAGCCCAGATCCAAACCACAGTGACGAAAAAGAAATCACATATTAGTGCGAAATCATCACTACATTAACATGCAGCACATCTCATAATACACCAATCATACAAACAAACATTGATTCTTTCATTTCTTGGCATGTTCACTATTGTCACGTATAGTTTGAGGACAATCAATTCAGAGCCAAACTAACAAGTACATAAAACTAAGATTTCAGCTCTAGGGAGTCTAAAATAAACAAACATATGAACTAAGATTTCATCTCTAAGAATTCAATTGGCTTGTTGTTCATATGATGTGCTACCAAACATCTCCAGGAGCTACCTGAGAATCAATGTGAATATGAAATAAGTTAGTTTTGAGCAAAGATTCTAAAAACAAATGCTACCTATTTATCAGGAAACAATCAAAGTGGATTGTTCTAGGAATGCACTAGTCAAGCTCTATACTAACAAATGCAACTCTATCCTAGGCCCTTTGTGCTTGAAATAATCCGGCATATAGCACAAGGACACTTGATTGTATGGAACTCAACTAATTCAGGAATTGAGAAGTCTCAATCCAAGAATTCATTTGTCTTCTCAACCCATTCATACCATGCTTCCAGCCACCACAAATACAACTATGAGGAAAATAAAAATGTTGGTTTGATGAAATAAAGAGGTACACAGTTAAGCGAGATCCAGTCTCGATTAACATGTATATACCTTTGTTTATTTGTCAATCTTTAGTCTTTCAGCAAGCTGGTGTTCTCAACAAGCCTTCAGGTAGCACTTCGACCAAAGATCTTTGAAAGCATTCAGGTAGCACTTCGACCAAAGATCTTTGAAATTTCCACTTATACTGCATGGTGGATGTAGGTCTTTATTGCTGAAAAATAGATAATGGATCAGTAGGTTTATAGGAAACTGGTAAGATCTTTGGAAATGGAAAGGGTGAAACAAAATATGACAGCTTCATGGAGTCATTTTTCAGGAGTCTAAAAGGAGAGATAACATATAAATAGAACACAATAGTCAATTTCAGTGCATCAATATAATGGCTAAGGTGAACAATAGCAGTCACATCGAAAATAGACGATAATCAACATCTTTTCCATGGTATTGGTTGTACCAGATCAGGCGACAGTGACCTTTCTCACTACTCAAATCAGAGCGTTGAACTTAGTGGGAGGACTTGGTGGGCACAACACTGTACAGATGTTTACTTCAGTAGATATTCTATTTCTTTTAGCTTGTTTGATTGATTTCGTTGGGTTCATGATTAATTGGTCCTATTCTACCAGTCTGGTTTGCCCTTTCTGGTGGGATCACAAAAAATGGCATTCCCTTACACTGACTGGAACTCCTCAGTTAAGTAAAAAATGGAGTAACTCCTCAGATAGTAACTAGTTCGACTAAAAGCATCTGACTCTTTGCTATTCGTCAATAGATATGATCATGGAGAAGATCCACTCATGAGACTAAATTGCAAAGTTATTTACTGAATTTTGTTATGTAGTAAATCAAATGCTTCTATGGTTGTACATAACATTCAACGACATCTAGAGATGACAGATGACACTACAACAACAATAATTGAAGAAGTAGTAATGAGACACAGGAAAACTACAGAAGGTAGAACTCACCTTAGCAACAGACTGAAGGTCCTTTGCTGTCATGTCCAAAGCAAGTGCATAACCTGGGAAATTGAATGACGCAAGCAGTTATCTCATATTTAGTTTGTCTCTAACAAACACTTTAAACCGATCAATTCAAAAAGCACAAAGCTTATCAAACGAAGCTATAATTGCTAAAATCTATCTATTTCTAGCTGCCATCACTCCTTGTCAGTTTTCACAATAAAGCAGCAAGGCCAAGATAACTCTCAATGATCCTAAATAGTTTTCAAAGCATGAAAATATCCTAGAATCCTAATTGATCTTTACGAACGATGAAACCATAAGCATTTTTACTACACTTGGCAAACACACCATTTTTTTCTCTATAAATGAGAATATACAGTCTTACTATGGCTCCATTGTTAATTATCTCAGGTCACTCATTGCGACGCAATTTTCAACTTACCTCTGACGAAGTCCATGGCGGATGCCTCATGGTGTAGCGACTCGAGTGGCTCCGGGATCTCGATGGTGGCGGTGGCCACGCCAGCGTGGAGGAACGACGATGTCGGCTTCAGGAATAGGACGGGCTCCTGAAACACACCCAAACACACGCGAGATCAATCCAGAGGCAGCGCGGGAAGGAGGGGGAGGGAAGTTGGAAGCGCGGCAGCATTTTGGGATTGAGGATGGGAGGTGTGCGGACCCGCAACTTGGGGACTGGGTTGCCGAGCTCCTTGATGTGGGCTACGTAGTTGCGCCCAACGCCGATGATTTTCGTGCTCGCCGCGAGGAGCCTCTGCGCCGCCGCAGCCGCCTCTGGTTGCGGGCTTGTTCTCGGCCGCCATCGTAACCCTATCACCTCCAAGCCGATCTGGATCTGGATCTGGGCGAGGACCGGCAGGGAGGGCGCCAGTGGCGACCAAAGGCGCAGGAGACGGCGTGTGGGGGAGGAGCAGGGAGGGGCGACGGCCGGAGGTGGAGGCGACGACGGAGACGGAGGCAGAGGCGGAGGCGGAGACGGAGGTGTGGGGGGAGGAGCAAGGAGCGGCGGCACTGTGAGGGAGACCGAGGGAGAGAGGGAGTCACGCGTGAGAGAGAGCTCGTGGGCTTCAACGGGAATGGGGAATTTGGGTGTCAACCTGTAGTCCTCCTCTCCCTCTGTTTTTTTTATTTCTTATTTCTTTTCTTTTTCTCTTTTTTTGAACTGGTTTTTTCGGGTATCTTAGATTATGTCATCCAGAGGAGATGTGTGTGTAACGGGTGTGTTCTTTTCTTCTTCTTCTTCTTTTTAAATTTTTTCTCTTTTTATGTAATTATATTTCTGGTTTCCATTTATGAAATTGTTTTAACTCCTTGGCTTTTCTGGAGTCTCACCTAAAATCTTTCTTATTAATTGCATTGATGCATCAATGATTAGTGCTAAAGACTGCCTAACACCTAGGTTGTTATAATTACTTTGATTTTAAACATTAGTTTACGGTTAAGATTTACCATAGAGGTGCCAAAATGATCCCTGACGTCCAACCATGACGATAACTTAACTAGTCATCATAGATGTATCACTTTAGAAATAAACTGTCACAGGTCAAAATGATCCGTGACGTCCAACCATGACGATAACTTAACCGGTCGTGGTAGATGTATCACTTCAGAAATGAACCGTCACAGATGATAGAATTCTATGATGATCTCTTAAAACGTCACCTATGAACCGTCATGTATAAATGTTTTTCTTGTAGTGCTCGTAACATGTACTTTAAATTAGAATAAAAGAAATCACCATGTACTTTCTATTTTTAACTATATAATTCAATAATTAAATAGGCACGTACGTTTTTAGGATTTATAAAAATATACGTGACTATTTAGTCATTTAACTACAGAGTTAAAAAAGAGAAAGTATATGGTGATTTTTAGCATGAGTTTAACAAAATTAGATTTATAATTTTTGGATAGTTTTATAAATATATATTGAATTTACAAATTTATAGTATTTACAGCATTTAGGGACCGGGATGACACAACTAAACAAGTTTGAGAACCTAAATGTGTGTTTTGTAAGTTTAGGGACATAGTCGAACGAGTTTGAGGATCTAAACGAATGATTTACGAGTTTAACGACCGGACGACACAAATAAACAAGTTTGAAGACCTAAATAATCGATTTGTGATTTTAGAGATCGAGATGACACAGCACCGCCAGTGGACTTTATTCTTCCTGCAATTATCGATGTCTGGTGTCATGAATCGTGTCGTTGTCCTGGGGGCAGCTAGCCATGCATTTATATAGCCTAGTTGCACGCATCCCAAAGTCAAACAAAGTCAAACTAAGGCCTTGTTTAGTTCCCCTATTCTCCCCCAAATTCCACTATGCAAAAAGAAGATTCCCCGTCACATCAAAATGTCGGCAAATGCATGGAGTACTAAATGTTGATGAAATCAAAAACTAATTACATAGTTTTGTTGTACTTTGCGAGACGAACATTTTAAGCCTAGTTAGTCAAAATTTAGATAATTTTTACCAAATACAAACGAAATGCTACAGGAATTCTGATACAGTGTTTTTCTCCCCCAATTCACCTATCTAAACGAGGCCTAAACGTGAGTCTCTGATAGTGGCATACATAGCCCTGTTGGGCATAGGACAGGCACACGTAGTGCAGCTGCAAATTCAGCCGTGTCGTCTGCATCCACCGCTAACCTGATGTGCATTTATATATAATAATTAAGGTAGCGTTTAGTTCCCAGAAAATTTTGCAAAATTTTTCAGATTCTCCGTCACATCAAATCTTTGGACACATGCATGAAGCATTAAATATAGATAAAAAATAAAACTAATTACACAGTTTAGACGAAATGGACGAGACGAATCTTTTAAGCCTAATTAGACCATGATTGGACAATATTTGCCAAATAACAACGAAAAGAGCTACAGTGCCGTTTTGCCAAAAATTTTGCATCTAAACGCTACCTAATTAATATAATCCATATAGTAATTGGGATAGACTAGACCCACGGCTGGGTCAAAAATTTATTGTACGTCTATTCATTTTTGTGATGTGGAAGGATGTGGATGGATGTCCATAACGGAGCAAAATTCATCGCCGGTCCCTTAACTTGGCCGGTGATGTCATCCAGGTCCCTGAACTTCTAAGGTGATATTTGTAGGTCCTTAAACTTATTAGACGGTGTCATCCAAGTCACTAAACTTTCAAGGTGATCACCATAGGTCCCTGAACTTGGCTGGTAGTGTTATCTCGGTCCCTGAACTTGCAAGGTGATCACAGCAGGTCCTTAAACTTGACAAATGGTGCCATCCCTGTCCAAATGTAATAATATTAAAAGTTACCTATAGTATTAAAAGTTTTATCTATTAAAAGTTACTTCTGATTTTAGTATTATTTTAAAAGTTTTAATAGTAGTATTATAGAAGTAATTTTTCTATGTTATTAATACTATAACATTATTATTGAGAGGAAAAAGTCTACATCACCCCCTCAAGTATGGGGTGATGTCTAATTTACCCCCTCAAGTATGAAACAGTCTAATTTACCCCCTAAACTTTCCAAAACCGTCTACTTTACCCCCTAAGGCAGTTTTGGACGGCGGTTTGCTACAGTAACCATGGTTTTGCTACAGTAACTGAATCTTTAAAAAATCATAGTAAATCACAGAAAAATCGTAAAATAGAAAATCCAATTTTGTTGGACTCCACGTGAGTAGATCTACACAATGAACATATAATATGGTGTGCTTTAGTACAAAGTTTTTGCTGTAACTTTAAATTTATTAGGATTTTTCAATAAATTTAAAGCTACAGCAAAAATTTTGTACTAAAGCACACCATATTATATGTTCATTGTGTAGATCTACTCACGTGGAGTCCAACAAAATTAGATTTTTCATTTTACGATTTTTCTATGATTTACTATGATTTTTTAAAGCTTCGGTCACTGTAGCAAAACCATGGTTACTGTAGCAAACCGCCGTCCAAAACTGCCCCAGGGGGTAAAGTAGACGGTTTTGGAAAGTTCAGGGGGTAAATTAGACCGTTTCATACTTGAGGGGGTAAATTAGACACCACCCCATACTTCAGGGGGTGATGTAGACTTTTTCCATTATTGAGAAGGTCAGGACAGGATAATCTTTAATATGTTTTGTTTTTTAAGTAGACTTGCTCCGGCACAAAAGAAATCAACTTATACCTATAAAATTGTGCTAAGTGAAATTATGTTAAATTTGACTAAATTTGTAAAAAAAAAGATATAAATATTTATGATACCAAATTAGTGCATTAGGTATATATACTATATATATTTTTATATTGCACTTATTTGGTTCGTATATAGATATTAGTACAATTCTCGATGCTAGTGCTAGAAAAACTTACGTATGTTATGGTGGAGCTTTCACTGCATCCGGCTCTACTCTATTAAGAAGGTGCCAGAGCTGATGAAGTCACAATTTATCGGCTTCACCGACTCCTTGCATTTGGTAGTTCATTTTCTTATGGAGAGAGAAAAGGAGTTTCTTGCTATAGTAGTAAACTTTCGAGGTCTAGGTACAAAAAAAAATGTCTATTTCTAGCGAAATGCTATAGTTATTGAAGTTTGCTCGATCGTCACAATAAATATGTGTGAAGGCAGGGGGATAAGCATGGGAGCAGTTGAAACAAACAAGAGTCGATCTGATCCGCTCCTCATTTCAGGCTAATTAATGGAATTGACTCCAATTGACTCCAAAAGGCTATGTTCTCTCCATACAGGACATGTTCTGCTGGTAATGTTTCGGCTGGTTTTAGCTTATTTCAGCTTATTCTCTCTCACAGAACACTATTGAATCAGCCGAAACCAGCCGGCTTTTCCACCAGCCGAACCAGCCCACAACTTGCAAGGACCAAGCAAGCAGTTGCCCACACAGCTACCCTGCCAAGCGAGGTTAACGCTCGTTATCCTGACTTGTTCTCTCCGCTGAAGAGTATATACTCCGTACAGTACTACACAATACAATAATGATGGATTTGGTCACTTAAATCCACGGTTTAATAACGGACCGTGTTAACTACCATAGCAGCAAATCAAATTGCTAGAACATTTGGATTGGAAACCCCAAGCGCAGCGTTTCCCTTTCCTACAATTTTTTTTTGGGGGGACGGACGGACCCATGCAGCATACGCATCGAGTTGTCCGTTGATTTTGCAGAGAATGCTTTGATTCCATTAACTGACATGCGATTACACCGCATGGATGACGCGGCACAGGTCGAGCTTGTGACCGTACGAATTAAACAAAGATATCGGTTGGAGTATATCATGACAAAATTGTCGGCAGTGTGTGCACAGCACAGCGCTGGAATTTAATTAAGGGCGTGTTTTAATTGGTGGCTCTTATAAATTTTATTAGTATGTTCTCTTTTTTTTTCAAAGTTGAGTCGTTGGATGATTGGATCGGATGAGAATTATTTATTTTGCTGTCGCGAAACTATTTATTATATTTATTTCAGCTTTATGCGTTTCCCGTTGCGGCCTGTTTACGCACAACAGAAAAAAAAGGCACTCGAATTTGCAAACTGCCGCAAGCATGCATGTCCTGCAGAGGCTTTTTATTATTTATTTATTAGGCTATTTTAGCTAAGCGATCGACTTTGCTTTCAGCTTTAATTCTTTGCCTCTGACCGAGAACAGGAAAACGTAACGAATTCAAAGATCTCTTGAGAAAGAAAGGTCACTTTGAAAATTACACCCTCTATTTGGGAGCATATGAAATAATAAAAAATAATAGGAATTATTAAAAAAAGTCTTGCTTCGTTGAGAAGACAGAATTTTTATGTTTGACAGTATCATAGTTATCTCAAAAGATAATATATTCATAATTAATCTAGTATTAATACATATACTACATCTTAAATATTTGTATTGTTTTTGTATACATTTAATTAATTTTTTGATTGATTGGCTTGTGGAAAAACAAGATTTTGTTTATATTTTTGGCAGGAGCGAGTAGCTAGCGGCGGCTACAAGTGTATATATAAATGTTTGCTCGGTGGCCCTTGCTTCCATATCGTGGACCGGCAGTCGGCAGACGAGATGACGAGCCTGCGAGCAGCCCTGCTGCTTGTCCCGCCGTTCTCCGTCGTGGTGGCTATGGCGGCGCGGTGTCTGTGTCGCGTGATGGCGCGCAAGCTGAGCGCGCTGGCGCGCTCCCAGTTCGCGTGCCTCCTGTCCGGCGGGCCGTCGTTCCGGTACCTGGTGTCCTCGCCGTCCGTGGAGGACATGGACATCAAGGGCGGCGGCGGCGGGGAGCTGCCGGTGGCGCTCTATTCCCGTAGGACGACGCGCCGGCGGTCCGTCCTCGGCGAGGAAACGGAGGAGGAGGAGTGCGTGTTCTGCCTGAGCGGCATCGAGGAGGGGTCGGAGGTGAGGGAGCTCCGGTGCCGGCACCTCTTCCACCGCGCCTGCCTGGACCGCTGGGTCCGGGCGCGGCCGGTGGCGGCGACGTGCCCGCTGTGCCGCGGGCGGCTCCTGGCGTCGGCGCCGTGGGAGGTGGCGGGGTACTACGACGAGGAGGAGGAGGAGGAGGGCGATGAGGAGGCGGTGGAGGAGGACTCGGACATGATGCTGTTGATGGCGTGCGTGATGCACAGCCGCAGCAGCTGGCTGTGGCCGTCGTGACCGGTCGACGGTGCGCGTACGGATCGGACGTCGTCGGCGCTCGTCATGGACTGCACACGTATGTAGGAACGTATAAAGTACGCAAACTGTTGTTGGTGCGTGGTAGAGAATAAAACTTGCTTTGTGTTGCGCATAGGATGCAGCTCTCCCCCGATCGACAATAATCCTTGTGTTTTTTTATTTTCCTTTGGCCGATCGATGTGTAGTTGCATGTGTTGGCGCAGCAGTAATGGTAGAGAGGAAGTCCGTACGTACATACGCTGTGTTTTGCAGCAGGGCGATGAGCCATGAGGCATGTGGAGCATCGATATGAACACTTTGTATATGTTGGTACGTACATCTGCAGCAGCATGGCGACGAAGGAGAGGCGCTTGCATGCATCATGCTGCAGCGACGGCGAGACGACGACACGTACGTCTGCGGCGCGTGCGCGTTGGGGTCGTCTGCTCGACGTGTGTCGAGGGGTCATGCCCATGCCAGCAGCCTGATGCCTGGCTCCTCTTCTCTGCTGTCGATCGATCGTCTAGTCAAGTTCTCCACAGTTAAGCGTGGTGGAACATGAACACAACAAGAGTTGGGCACGCCGGTGATGGAGTTCCATTTGCATGCATGTCGACTCCCCGCCCCCGTGGTTGCTGACTAAGACAACCCGTCCGGGTACTCTAAAGCGATACTCTAAAACTTTAGAGCATGAATATATAGTAAAAACTGTTGCACTGGGTACTCTAAAACGATACTCTATTATTTCTCTTACTCTATATTTATAGCGGTACAGTGCTTACTATATAGTAGGCAGTGGCGGACCCACTGGCTAAACAAAGAGAAAAAATGCTATAACTCACAAACCAAAAATCCAAATTAAATTTTGATTGCACCATTAAATTCGTCTCAATAAATCCTTCAAAACTAGATCACACATGGATATATTTAGATAAAGTGATAAGTGGATCCCACAGTGGATAGAGTGGATAGAGGATGATATAGAGAATGGATGGGTGCGGGAGAATTAAGTATAGAGGAGAGAATCTTATCGATTAGGACGTATAGAGAATGAATATAGAGGTACATGAGTACAGATAGCCTAAGACTAGCTGCACCCAGCCCTGTATAGCGTCCTATAAAGGAGATAGAGGATCACATAGCGCGTGATGCAGCGGACGTACGCTATGCGGAGAGAGAGCGCATGCACAGTGGGCCCCATTATTTCTTTTAAAAAAATGTTATAACTCTCAAACCAAAAAACCAAATTAAATTCCAATTATACCATTAAATTTGTTTCAATAAATACTTTAAAACAAGATGTCACTAGGATATATTTAGATAAAGTGACAAGTGGACCCCATAGTAGATAGAGGATGATATAGAGAATGGATGGATGCGGGAAACTGTATATTTTATGGTGACTAGGATAGAATATTCCTTTTAGAGGATGAATATAGAGGTCCATGAGTGCGGATAGTCTAAGGCTGGATAACGAGCCAGCTCGGCTTGGCTTGGCTCGTTAAGATAACAAACTAGCTCGGCTTGGCTCGTTATCTTAACGAGCCAGAAAGTCAGCTCGGCTCTGCTCGTTTACGAGCTCGAGCTGACTCGTTAAGCTCGCGAGCTAGGTATAAGAAGTACACAAATATAATATTTGCATTTATCTAAAGCTTGAGAATAATAATAATATAAAAATAATACATTCAACAGTCTTAAATCGAATAAAAATATTCGTATGTACTAACAAATCAACCATTTGTAAAGTGGAAGATATGAAGTAATACAAAACTAATATGAGTTATGATGATTTTTTCTCTGAAATCGTGGCTTGTTTGGCTCGCGAGCGGCTCGTGAGCTGGCTCGAGTCGAGCTGAGCCGAGCCAAGCCAGCCACGAATCAAACAAGCTAAGGAGCTTCGAGTTTTTCGTACAACCTTACTGCCCATGATGGCAATGGCACTTTACTTGGCATGGGCAATCAATGGTATTGGCGAGCTGGTTCGAGCCGAGCTAAGTCGAGCCGAACCAGCCACGAATCAAACGAGGTAAGGAGCTTTAAGTTTTTCGTCCAGCCCTACTGCCGACGATGGCAATGGCACTTCACTTGCCATTGGCGGTCAATGGTATCGGCGGCCTGCGCTGTTCCAGTTCCACAGGCAGGGCACCCGAACCGAAAGGCCCTGATGAGCTCACCCCTCGTTTGGGCCTCAACCACACATGGACTAGTGGGCCTACGTTCCCTGGGCTCGGCTGAGAGATTTTTTATTTTTTAATCGTTTTTATTTAATATTTTAATAATAATTGTACTGTAAAAGTTTTTGCAGATCTGACCCTTTTAGTCGTGCTGGTGTCACTGGCACCACCAAATAACACTATCGAGCCATATGCATTGGCGCGACAACACCTGCCACATTAGATAACGTTCATACGTGCAAAACTTTGTCGCGCCACTCCTGTTGGCGTGACAGTATTTTTCTGTCACGCCATCGAGAATAGCGTGATAAAGTTCAAACTTTGAAAAATTATGACTCTTTGATACGACGTCGGATGCAGATAATTTTTATACGAAAATTGTAGATTTTGATGGGACCTACAACTTTTAGTTTTGAGTTTTTTATTTGAAGACGTTAAGATGCTAAAAAATTATATAAAATTTCAGATGTATAATAATCGCTCGGCTCATCGTATTAGAAAAATTATATTTTTATATTATATTATATTATATTATATTATATTATATTATATTATATTATATTATATTATATTATATTATATTTTTTTTGACAACTTATATTATATTATATTAGCTCCGACTCGGAGCACGCTACAGTCACTCACAAGTCACACCCACCAGCGAGGGAGCGGAAGAGGCCGCGCGAGGGCGACATGGCTACTTCCGCCGCGGCGGCGGCCGTGGAGCCTCAGTACACGTACCGGCCTATCGCCGACGCCCTCAAGGAGGATCCCGGCGTCCGGGTCTGCCTCTTCGCTGTCGTCGCTCAGATCGGCCCCGCCAGAGCCCAGACGCAGCCGTGGCACGGGTCAGCCTCACGCTCAAGTCTCGACCCCTCCCCTCCCCTCCTCTCCTTCCGCGCACCCGCCGTCGGCCAGGATGAGAGTTGGCGCTTTGTGCTTAAGCTGTTGCAGTTCCTTCTTCAGTCTGATTCACCTAGGGTTTGTTCTCCATCGCAAATGCTGCGGAGGCAGGGAAATTTGTGGGGTTCCGTTGTGTTTTTTGCTGTGAAAAAAGTATATATTTGGAATGATTTGTTGATTAGGATTACTTCTCTGCTCAAATGCTGCTTGCTTATTGTGGGGGGACACATGCTGTAGCTTGTCCGCTTGTCCAAAAGATTTCGGTCTGAAAGATCTCGAATTGCAGTTAAGGAGTTTAAAGTCTGATTCTACTTTTGATCTAGTATGCAAGGTTAGTTCTTTATTCAATCATATTGAAACTCGAGACTTATTTTGGTACAGGGAATGCTCCAAAAATTCTCTCTGCCTTCTTGTAGGTTTTGCATGTCCTTGAAGATAATGGCAAACGGATATTTTATGTTTGGGATGGAACTGATAGCCCTGCAGCTGAGCTTCAGGCAATGTAGGATTGTAGGTTTGTCTATGTTTATTTATTGTTTCTAATTTTTCAGCAATAACTAAGAAAAACATCTGTGCAGTATAGGATGGTGTTCTAGTGTCTTTGCAATACTGTTGCAGATTTTAATCTTTATTTGGTTGTTCTTATATGGTGCACTGAACTTAAGCATAGTCAATGAAAAGAAAATAAGTCTTATCTTAGAAAAACATTTGCTGACGTCAGTCACGTCACTATTTTCACTTAATTGACTTTTTGTTTTGTGTGTGTGTATGTGCCTCTCTGCTATTGGTTGGTGAACATATAGTTCGGATACTGAGGCAGTTGCATCACCCCCTCTGCTTGAAGGACCACCTCTACCCAGGGAGGTTTTATGTACAATGCCATGTGTCGGAACTGTTCCGAGGATTGTTTCAGGCAGGTCTGTCAGTAAAGTATCAGACATGCAACAGGGTATTTGGTGGGCCAGGTTCTTCAACATTACTTGCAAGCAAGACAAGTTTGGCATTTGGAAAGGCGTTTTCTTGGAATCTAGTGGAGTTCGCCTTTTATCTCATGAAGATGGTAGCGTTGTTGATCGTCTGAAGTAATCTTCTTTTCTGATGAATTTTAATGTTCTTTGGACATTATATAAGTAAACTTTACCAATTACATGAACACCTCCAGGATGTATGACTGCTGCAACGCTAACAGAGTTCACCGCCAGCCGATGGCAAGCTTCCCCTCTAATGTTGCTGGTAATAAATTTAGCTTCTGATTCAGCATTTAATTGATTAAAATAGCAATATTTAAGTTTGTTCATCAGGCCTTATCTTCGTTGTTACATGAATAAGTGTATAATATAACATTCCTCTGTTCTATTTGCATAAAGGTTGTTGTGCATAAAAACAAACCTCAATATTTTTCTTGTGTGCTATGTATGTATGGAGATCTAAATGAAACACATGATGATCTTGTCAAAGTGCTTGTTTACATGTATTGTATTGATGAAGCGCTGCATAAAGTTGTAATGCATTTTTGCTGCCATCTGTTGCCCACAAAGGCTTGCCTCATGACAATTTGTTATCAGTTCTGTCAGATGTATATGAGAAAGAAGGTTACTCAATGTTAATGGAGTCTTTAACTGTCATGTACGGGCGGGCCTATACCAGGCGCAGGCGCGCCTGCGATATACGCCGCGCGGCTGAGCGCGCGGGATCAGCCTTAAGTGGCTAAGTTTAGGAAGTTAGATTTGTGATTGCTATTTCCTAAGATTAGGGAGTGCCTTCCAATTTCTGTTGGCCCTTGGCTATTTATATTTGTAATCAGGAGATAATGAAATCAAGCAAGAAATTATCCTATCCTTTCTCTCCTCTGTCAAACCTGTGGTAGAGGGGCATAACCTCACCGGAGAAGACGGCCGACGGCTACGAGCTACGTAGCCGCGGTCCGGCCAGCCAAGGGTTTGACGCCCTTGACAACCTGGTATCACGGTCACGTCGATCCTCGCCTTCCCGCTCCGATCAATCCTCCATAGCCGCCGCCCACCACAATAGCCCCACACCATCATCCCACTCTACCGCCGTTTCCGCCGCACCGCCGCCAGCCATGACTGAGCCCACCATCGCCGATGTGCTGGAGTCCCTGAAGTCCCTCACCGCCGAGATGACTGCCATGAAGGCCGACATGGCGGCTCTGAAGGACAAGTCTGCCTCCTGGAGGGTCAGCGCGACCTGGATCGCCCCCCAGGTTCCAAAAATTGGACTTTCCGCGCTTCGACGGCAAGTCCGATCCGATGCTCTTCATCAACAAATGCGAATCGTACTTCCGTCAGCAGCGCACCATGGCCGAGGAACGCGTGTGGATGGCCTCTTACCATCTGGAGGACGTCGCGTAGCTCTGGTACGTCCAACTCCAGGAAGACGAAGGCACGCCAACATGGGGGCACTTCAAGGACCTCCTCAATCTGCGGTTTGGTCCTCCCCTCCGCTCGGCGCCCCTGTTCGAGTTGGCAGAGTGCCGGCGGACCAGTACCGTGGAGGAATAATCCAATCGGTTCCAGGCCCTCCTGCCACGTGCCGGCCGCCTCGACGAGGCGAAGCGGGTCCAACTCTTCACTGGAGGTCTCCTGCCGCCCCTCAGCCACGCCGTCCGCATCCACAATCCGGCGACGCTCGGGGCTGCCATGAGCCTCGCACGCCAGGTGGAGTTGATGGAGGCCGATCGACAGGCGCCGCCTCCGCCTCCGGCACCCGCGCGGGGTCTACTTCCAGCGCCTGCGCCCCAGGCCGCCTTGCCACCGCCCCAGCAGCCGCTGGCGCCCCCCGGCGGCCACCCAGCCGGGCCGCGGCGACGGCAATCAGCGCCGCCTCACACCGGAGGAGATGGCGGAACGGCGTTGTCTGGGCCTCTGTTTTAATTGTAACGAGAAATATTGTTGGGGCCACAATCGCTTTTGCAGGCGCATCTTTTTCTTGGAGGGGGTGGAGATCGACGACGGCACGGACGTCGCCGGCGAGGCTGAGCCCGAGGCGCCCTGCTTCTCCCTTTAGGCGGTGGCAGGGGTTCCCGTGGCGAGCACCATGCAGATCGCAGTGGCTCTGGGTGCCGCGTCCCTCGTCGCCCTCCTGGACTCCAGCGGCACGCACAACTTCATCTCCGAAGCGGCGGCGAGGCGCTCTGGGCTGCCCCTTCGCCACCGCCCCCGTCTCACCGCCCTGGTCGCCAATGGCGAGCGGGTCACCTGTGCCGGTGTCATCCGCGACGCGCCCCTGCTCATCGACGGCGTGGCGTTTCCGGCCGATCTCTACGTCATGCCGCTGGCCGGGTACGACGTCGTCCTCGGCACCCGGTGGCTCGGCACGTTGGGCCCCATCGTTTGGGATCTCGGCAGCCGGCGCATGACGTTCCAGCACCAGGGACACCCTGTCTCCTGGACCGGCGTCGGCAGCCCCTCAGTGCCGGCCTTGGGCGCCACCACAGCACCGGACTCACTTCTCGAGGCGCTGCTGCTCTCGTTTGGGGGGCTCTTCGCGGACCCAGTCGGTCTGCCCCCCAAACGCGCGCATGACCACCGCATCACGCTCAAGCACGATGCCCAGCCGGTGGCCGTCCGCCCCTACCAGTACCCCGCCGCGCACAAAGACGAATTGGTGCGGCAGTGTGCCGCTATGATCGAGTAGGGGATCGTCCGCCGCAGCGACTCCCCGTTCTCGTCGCCCGTCCTCATCAAGAAGCCTGATGGTTCGTGGCGTTTCTGCGTCGACTACCGGGCCCTCAACGCGCTCAGCGTCAAGGACGCCTTCCCGATCCCGGTGGTCGACGAGCTCCTCGACGAGCTCCACGGCGCCAAGTTCTTCACCAAGGTGGACCTCCGGTCCGGGTATCACCAGGTGCGCATGCGGCCGGAGGACGTCCACAAGACGGCGTTCCGCACCCACGACGGCCTGTACGAGTTCTTGGTGATGGCGTTCGGGCTGTGCAACGACCCGGCGACATTCCAAGCACTGATGAACGACGTCCTCCGCCTGTTCCTGCGCCGCTTCGTCTTGGTATTTTTTGACGATATTCTGATTTACATCAAGACATGGGCTGATCATCTTCGCCATCTCCGGGCCGTGCTGGACGAGCTTCGCCGTCACCAGCTGTTCATCAAGCGCACCAAGTGTTCCTTCGGTGCCACCTCCGTCTCCTACCTCGGCCATGTCATCTCCGCGGCAGGCGTGGCCATGGACCCGGCCAAGGTGCAGGCGATCCACGAATGGCCGGCCCCCCGTTCACCCCGGGCGGTGCGTGGTTTTCTCGTCCTCGCCGGGTACTACCGCAAGTTCGTCCACAATTATGGGGCGATCGCGGCTCCGCTGACAGCTCTTCTCAAGGAGGGCTTCACCTAGGATGATGCGGCGGTCGCGGCATTCTCAGCACTCAAGGCCGCCGTCACGTCCGCCCCCGTCCTCGCCATGCCCGACTTCGCCAAGTTGTTCACCGTCGAGTGTGACGCGTCAACGTTCGGCTTCGGCGCGGTCCTGGTCCAGGAGGGCCACCCGGTGGCTTTCTTCAGCCGGCCTGTGGCGCCTCGCCACCGCTCGCTGGCCGCCTACGAGCGCGAGCTTATCGGTCTCGTTCAGGCCGTGCGGCACTGGCGCCTGTACCTGTGGGGGCGGCGCTTCATCGTCAAGACCGACCACTACAGTCTCAAATACCTCCTCGACCAGCGCCTCGCCACGATCCCTCAGCACCACTGGGTTGGCAAACTTCTGGGCTTTGACTTCTCGGTGGAGTATCGGTCGGGCGCCACCAACGTCGTCGCTGACGCCCTCTCCCGTCGTGATAATGACGAGGGCAAGGTGCTAGCCATTTCGACGCCCCGCTTCGACTTCATCGAGCACCTTCGCCACTTTCAGGCCACTGACCCCGCCCTGGTGGCCATCCATGAGGATTTACGGGCGGGCACTCGTGCGGCTCCCTGGACGCTGGTGGACGGCATGGTCGCCTTCGACGGCCGCCTGTACATTCCCTCGGCGTCACCCCTGCTTCAGGAGATCGTGGCCGCGGTCCACAATGACGGCCACGAGGGCATTCACCGCACCCTCCACCGGCTCCGGCAGAATTTTCATTTTCCCAACATGCGTCGTTTGGTGCAGGACTTCGTGAAGGCGTGCGCCACCTGCCAGCAGTACAAGTCCGATCACCTCCGACCGGCCGGCCTCCTTCAGCCTTTGCCGGTACCGTCGGCGGTATGGGCGGACATCGGCATCGATTTCATTGAGGCGCTGCCCAAGGTGCAGGGCAAGACGGTCATCCTCTCCGTCGTGGACCGTTTCAGCAAGTATTGCCACTTCATTCCGCTCGCGCACCCCTACACCGCGGAGTCCGTCGCTCAAGCTTTCTTCGCCGACATCGTTCGCCTCCACTGCGTGCCGCAGTCCATCGTCTCGGACCGCGATCCGGTGTTCACCTCGGCGTTCTGGCAGGAGCTCATGCGGCTCACTGGGACAAAGCTGTACATGTCGTCGGCCTTTCACCTGCAGACGGACGGCCAAACCGAGGCCGCCAATCGGGTCATCGTCATGTACCTGCGCTGCTTCACCGGTGACCGCCCCCGGCAGTGGCTCCGTTGGCTGCCATGGGCCGAGTACACCTACAACACAGCCTACCAGTCATCTCTCCGCGATACGCCGTTTCGGGTGGTTTATGGCCAGGACACCCCCACCATCCGTTCTTATGAGCCCGGCGAGACTCGGGTCGCTGCGGTGGCTCAGGAAATGGAGGAGCGCGCTGCCTTCCTCGACGACGTCCGCTATCGCCTGGAACAGGCGCAGGCCATCCAGAAGCGCGTTTATGACCAGCACCACAGACCGGTCTCCTTCCAGGTCGGTGATTGGGCCCTTCTTTGCCTTCGGCAGCGGGCTGCAGTGTCCCTCCCACGCCCAGCTACGGGAAAGCTCAAGCCGCGGTACGTCGGGCCATACCAGGTCACAAAGCTCATCAATGAGGTGGCTGTGCGGCTCCAGCTGCCTCCCGGTGCCCGCCTCCACGATGTGTTCCACGTCGGCGTCCTCAAGAAGTTCGTCGGCGCCCCGCCGACCGCCCCACCGCTGCTTCCACCACTCCTGCACGACGCTGTGGTACCTGCCCCGGCAAAGGTTACCCGAGCACAACTGGCCCGGGGCGTGCACCAGGTGCTTGTGGACTGGCAGGGTGAACCACCAGAGTCGGCTACATGGGAAGACCTGGAGGACTTCCGCGCCCGGTTCCCTTCCTTTCAGCTCGAGGACGAGCTGGACTTCGAGGCGGGGAGAGATGTCATGTACGGGCAGGCCTATACCAGGCGCAGGCGCGCCCGCGATATCCGCCGCGCGGCTGAGCGCGCCGGATCAGCCCTGAGTGGCTAAGTTTAGGAAGTTAGATTTGTGATTGCTATTTCCTAAGATTAGGGAGTGCCTTCCAATTTCGGTTGGCCCTTGGCTATTTATATTTGTAATCAGGAGACAATGAAATCAAGCAAGAAATTATCCTATCCTTTCTCTCCTCTGTCATGCCTGCGGTAGAGGGGCATAACCTCACCGGAGAAGACGGCCGACGGCTACGAGCTACGTAGCCGCGGTCCGGCCAGCCAAGGGTTTGACGCCCTTGACATTAACTCATCCTGAGGTATTACTTCTTTCCCATTTTTCTCCAGTTATTTATTAGTTTTATTTCTGTTTTCGATTTGGTCTAATATTATACAACACCCCTGAGAACATGCGAGCATGTTTACTTTGAGTACATCCCAGTGATTTGTCTCTCCCTTTTCATGAGAAAACTATATATTTTGCTTCCCTAGTTAGTAACACAGAACCGTGCGTGTTCTGAACTCGACTCTAAAGCTAACCAGCTTCAATATCTCCTTTTTCTTTTGTGCTAGGTGACGCACAAAGTGAAAACCTTGGTCTGTGTTGTGGCATTTTATCCTTGTCGAGCTCGTGAACTCCATTTGCTTTCGACTGATAACCATTGTATTCGGTTGACTCTTGAGGATCCTACAGCGAGAATTAATGCGTATGTCCATAAGGATGATTTGGTAATATGTTACTAATAACCCTTATGCTTGATTTCCTTGCCTACAGACCAGCCCAGGTGTCCACATTCATCACCACTGAAAAAAATGGTGGTAAAAAAGTTATGGGTGCTTAAAAGTCTTGCTAAATTAGGTGATCACATGTCTTCATCTAAATCCTTGGCAGGTCAAATTCTTCGGTGGTTCTCTGACAGCAGAAGTGATCGTAAAAAAGATGAACAAGCTACTGGGCGTTCCAGAACCAGAGGACAGCGAGGAAGTTGCCCCCTTGACCAGGAATCCACCTTGGATATGGTGTATCTTGATGTCATACTATCGGGAAAAAAACGATCCCTGGGGCAGCAGAAGGTACCGAATCGTTGACACAACTATCAGGGATTGAGCAGGGATGCTGCTCGAATATGCAGGAACAATTGCAAATGAATCGATCAGATGTGTAGTATTTTGTATGTGCTGCCAGCCTGCTTATGTAGTAGTATTTTGTAGTATTTTGGAGGGGGGGGCATTATAGCTATACAACATCTTGCAAGGATGCAGGGCGGACACGCTATTGTTGTAGCCTACTACTGCCAGTGTTATTGCCTTGACGTAATGTTGTTGCAGTGCCATGGATCCGTGGCCATATGCTTTTGTACAGTCAGTGAATTATTCTATCGAGAACACTGGTGGCATCGTGGCATTCTGTACAAGTCTGTATATGCCAGTTGTGCACCTGCACTCTAGATTATCTTATATTCTAAAGAACCTCTTCTTCTATTGTTCGGCGCCTTACAGTTCTCTGGGTTTCTATCATATGGATATATTTCCTGTGAATTTTCTGCGCTTTGATATTGCTATGCTGCTGTTTTCCGTTTCAGAAGAAGCTTGCGATGGACTTCTCTGGTCGTAGTATCTTGATTCTCGCGATTGTCACGCGCCCTTGGCCTGTATGATTCGTTTTTAGCAAGCTTCTTCTGAAACAGGAAACTGTTGGGCCAGGTCGACCATCAACCATTTGTGCAGTGGATTGTCCATCCAATTCCATTCTTAAAATCCATCCAATTCTGCTCGTAAAATTCTGTACGAACCTTCAAGGACAGGCTCGACACAAAGTCGAATATTTTGGAAGATGACGCCCTCTGCAGTCGCTGCAGTCACCCCGAAGAAGACAGGCATCATGTGTTGTTTGACTGCGCAGTTAGCAGCGAAGTATGGCAATGCATCGGCCTAGCGGGGCTTGCCTCACACCACCACCATTGACGACGTCGACCTGTGGCTGTGGGCTGCATCAACAATCCATCATGCTTCTTGGCCGTCAGTACTCCTCACCCTGCTTTGCTAGCTAGGAATGGTACGATTTTCAGGAATGAGAGCCACCAGGCACGAAATATTATCTCCCGTGTATGTGATGCGATGACCTAACAATTTGGGAAGGAAGATTCGCTTCAGCTTCCATGGTTCCTATCCTGACTTGCGCCAATGGTGCGTGTACTTTCGCTCGTTTATAACCTCTCGGCTCCGGACACTAGCCGGAACGCCGCCATGCAACTGAATCTGATCTCTGGTTCTTAATATAATTCAGACGGGGAAGCTCTCCCCTCCGTAGTTCTTTTTTAAAAAATAAAAAAATTCTATAGGAACCCAATAAGCCTAACTGTTTTCTCTCTCTCAAAAAAAAAAACTAACAGTTCATTCCCAAGCACATCTATTCAGTCCAATTCTATATTTTCCTTCTGAATGAATCAGTCCGTGCTTACGAAACTCAGTAGCCGGCCGTTGTACATTCCACATTCGCTGGTCGTTTTTCTTTAGTATGAAAATGGCAGGTGCTCTGCCTTTGCATTAAGTAGAAGGTGAAAACAGCAAATTATACGGACTGGACTTTAGAGTTCCAGGAAGAAACCCAAAAAACAGAAATGAAAAAAGAAAACACTGCACACCAGCTGCAGTCAACGGTGTGGTTCTACCTATACGTCAGTTATTTACAAGAACATGTTCATGCGCCATACTATCATATAGCAAGATGTCTCGTTGGATTAGCCTTGCTCCTATGCTGGCGTTTGCCTTTTATCGTCGAAGACTCTTCTACAGCGCTTTTTACATAAAAGTTCCAGATAGCATAGATCACCAATCACTTGGGTATGCTTTCTGTCAGTCCTATGTTGTCCGGCCCAATCATGGCAGACCACCAGTGTTTGATTCTTATGCTTGTTATATGTTTTCATTGATCATTGGGAGGTTGAGCTTTTGAGCTAATATTGACCAGACCATACAAGATGAAGAACGATTTTGGGCTTTTCAGCCACCATGTGCTTTGGCGATTCAGCTTCTGTTCTGCATGCATAGCTGACAGACAGGGTTTGCCTGGCCTCCTCGCCGAATGATTTTATCTGAAGTTAAGATGTTCATTCGCTGGTCGTTGCTGCTGCAAACTGCAAAGCAACCCAGATGAGTAGATGATGATGATCTCCATCCAACCTAGCCTAGCACAAGTGTACGGTCAGCACAGGCATGGAACGGAGCAACAGGGCGCAGCACGAATGCAAAGCAATAGCTTTCACTGCAACAACACCACCCATCCGCAGACCACAGTCTGCAGCCAGCAACGGCGAGAGTGGTGGGCAACTACTACAGACACAGCAGAGCATGGTTTGTTCATTCACATTTCAAATCATCCAAGTACAGACCGCGAACCCCGTTAATTAGACGCCCTAGAGAGCTTCACTATGAACATATATGGCCGCCCGGCCCATGGTCTCCTCATCAGAAACTGGCGGAATTCGTTCGCCGGAGGTGGTGGTGGTGGTGTTGCTGCTGCTTCCTCTCCGGTTGCGGCAATGGCAGCCGCTCGTCCTGCTCCGGTGGCGGCTCCAGTGGTTCCAGCATCTGCACCACACCCAAACCAAGCACATTGTTAGCTGCCAGCATCTACAGAGGCCTCTCTTTCTTTCTTCACCCTGTTCGCTTATGCTGAAATTTGGCTTATGCTGATACTTATGCTGATTTGTTGTGATAGAAAAATACTGTTCGTTGGCTGAAAAATAGTTCAAGCAAACCTTATCTTACGGTCTTACCCCCTCCATTCATGATACATCTAAAGAAGCTACCATGTCACTGACAATCAGCATGATACAAGACTGCCAAGATGGATGGAACTCAACGTACAGCATTAGAAGTAGGTGACAAACTCTTGGAATAAAACTGTGGATGGATGCTATTCAATATTGGGCTCCATTCTTTTGTCTCGTCAGGATGAAATTTGGAATGTTGTGACAGCTTAAACTTTTTTTTTTTAAAAAAAACATCCGCAACTGCCATTGCCTGCCCTATAAGAGCGCATTAGGCAAGTCCGTACGCTGCAAATGCATAAATGATTTGCACAAGATGCTAGAATATATATATAGGACTACGTGATCGTCCACAATCCCCGTTTGTATAAATATAAATATAAAGGCAAGCCAAAATGGTCCACAGCTGGTACTACAAGTTTAGCTCACCTTTCTAGACTAGGAACTAGAGACTTCGTTTGGCCAAATCGGTGAGGCAATATCTATATTATTGCTATGCTCCATTTTTAGCCCCCTCCACTAAGCATCCATAGAAAGTTTAGTGTAAACAAACACTGAAACAAGGTGCAGTATCTTCCTACCACTTTGGTCTAGACTAGAAAATGACTCACTTTCAGTTTCAGAGAGAGAGACAGGGAGAGTTTTTGCAGGCCTGAATCCACAACTCTGCTGAAGCTCAAAAGAACTGAATGAAAACATGGAGGCAGAGACAAGTTTGGGACCACTTCACTTTGAGAGAATGATGATGTTTACCTTGAGCTTCCTGAGACGCTCGTTCTCCTCCTCCAGCCGGGCGATCTTGTTCTCCAGCTCGTTAGTGTACGCCTGCAGAGGTCACTTTAGCAGCTTAGAGAAGGAAATCCATGGAGATGGAGCTTAAAAGTCTTGTGTAGGGACTAGGGACTGGACTGGACTGTGGAGGAACAAACATTCTATTGTATTGGAAGTGGAAATGGAACCCCACCTGCTTCCTGGCCCGGGACCTCGCCGCGGACTCGCGGTTCTTGATCATGCGCTTCTGCCGCCGCTCCACCGTCCTCTCCACGACGCCGTCCTCGGCCACGGCCGCCGGGGCGCCGCGCTTCCGGCCGGCCAGCTGCGAGAGCGAGTGCGAGAGGAAAACCCCGGCCCGGTCGCCGCGGTACGCGGCGTGACCAAGAGCCGGGCCGGGGGCGGCGGCGCCGAGCGGCAGGGGCCTCGGCAGCGCGTACTGCTGCTGCGGCGGGTACTGGTGCATCCAATGCGGAGAGGCGTCGACGGCGACGCCGGCGCGGGAGAGGAAGTCCTCGAGCGTCATCTCGCCCATGGAGGGCTGGCGGCCTCCGCCCCCGGCGCTCTGGATGTCGCGCCACACCTCGTCCACCGTCTTCTTGGCCGCCGGGGGCTGGCCCGCGGCGGCGGCCGGGAGCACGGTGCGCAGGAGGTCGTCCAGGTTCATGGTGCGCAGCGGCTCGCCCAGCTGCGTCTCCACCTCGGTGAGCGTGAGGCCGTAGACGGAGCCCTGCCGCGGGAGGCCGCGGCGGCCGTCGTCGGCGTGGGAGTGGGACGACATTGTCTGAACTCCCATCCACGCGCGCCCACGTGCGATCACCTCACCTAGTTGCACCTGCAAAGAAATCAATGCGCAGCGGCGGCGCAGTGGGGAGGGCGGGCAGCGCAGGCGCAGAGATCGGATATGGCAAGAACAGCAGGTGCTTGCTCGACCGGAGCGGCGACAGTGGAAACAAAACCGACGAGAAAGGGAGAATCTTGCGAAGAAGGAGAGGAGCAGCGGGGTTGTGCTTGTGCAGCAGCTCCTGCTCTTTTTTTTTTTTTTACCTGAGCAAGCAAGGCAAGCAAGAGGAGGGACCAGATCGATGTATGAATCAGAGAAGAGGGGCAGATGGGAGCCTTAATTTTAGGATTGCCACAGCCGCAAGAGGGTGAAGAGGGAGGGAAGCGGAGGCCGGCCAGAGCCAGAGCGAGAGGAGACTGGTGGGAGTGAGTGGAGAGCCTGAGAGGAGAAGAGCCAAGCCACAGCCCACACCCGGTGTGAAGGAGGAAGTGCGAGTGCCTGCCTTTTTGCAAGGCCGATGCTCCAGGCTTTGCTGCATTATTTATTTATTTATTTATTTATTTATTTATTTATTTATTTTCGGTTTTGTTTTCTTTTGTGACAGAGGAAAGGAGGGAGATGAACAGGCGCCCAGCACAAGTGAAGTGAGAGGTATACAGTACGACTTTATGCGCTTTGGTGGCCCACCGGAGGCAGCTCATTAATTCATAAAAGAAGTCGTTTGGGGTTTTCTGCTTCAGATTTCTTCTGTTTCTTTGTTTGGCACCGCAAAGCTGGAAAGGTTTTGTTCGATTAATCGCTTTCTCAAGCCGCTTCCGGTTGAAAGGGACGAGGAAGATTTTGATTTGCAGGGATTTTGTTTTTAATTCTTTACCGTCTCTCTTTAAATCTTACCAGACCAAAAATGGTTTAAGGGCTCATTTCATATGGCTTCCGAGGCCCTGCCGCCCACGGGCGGATCCAAAGGTATTCCCCGTATCCTCGTAGCCGAGTATCATGACAAGTTTGTCTAATTGTCACGTTATACTCCGAATGAGGTGGCTAATGATGCTGATAAGCAGCGTCTCTTCCTGAAGGGTCTGTATAACGGTCTACAATTGCAGCTGATGTCCAATACTTACCCCAGTTTTCAGACGCTTGTAAATCGCGCAATTGTGGTGGACAACAAGCGTAAGGAGATGGATGCCAAGAGGAAAAGGATTCAGGGACAGGCCTCTGGTAGCAACACTCGTCAGCGTACTGGTTTCCAATGAGGTAATCAGCAGAGGTATCCGTCGCAAAAAAAGCAGAGGTATCCACCTGGTAAGTGGAATCGTGGACAGTTTTTGACACGCAATCAGTTTCCGCAACGTCTTCCGTTTCAGCCGCAGAATGGCAACCAACACCCACAACAGCAGAATGGAAGCCAGACTCAGCGCCAGGGCACCTCCAACAACACTCCTATGAAGAACAGTGCGTCTAGCACCCCCAACACATGCTATCGCTGTGGAGAAGTTGGACATTATGCTAATCATTGTCCCAAAAAGCAGAATCAGCAACCACCACAGAGTCAAAATAATAGCAACCAGAAGGTGTACCCACGGCCAACTCACACTAGGAAGGTGAACCATGTGTTTCAAGAGACAGCAATGGAGGAACCAGAAGTAATGCTCGGTACGTTTGATGTCCATTCCACTCCTGCCACTGTTCTTTTCGATTCTAGGGCTTTGCATTCATTCATATCACAAATATTTGTTAAGACACATAGCATACCTTTATGTGCCATGAAAAACCCCATACTAGTAAACTCACCAGGGGAAGTATGCAAGCTTCTTATCAATGCCTCCCTACTAGTCTAATTTTAAGGGGGTAGAGTTGAAAGTGAGCCCTATAGTGTTGATAACAGTTGTGATTGATCTTATTCTGGGAATAGATTGGATGAAACAAAATCAGGCAGTAATTCAGTGTAAGGAAAAGGCAGTAGCTCTGACGACACCAATGGGAGACCGGATCAGTGTTGAGGTGATAGTGCAGAAGCATCATACTGCTACAGTGAACCAGCTTAATGATGGTACCAATAAGGAGGACCCAGTTGTGGAAGAGTTCCTCGATGTGTTTCCCGATGAATTGCTAGGTATGCCACCTGACCGTGACATTGAATTTATTATTAAATTATTACCTGGAACCGCACCCATAGCTAAGCGTCCATATAGAATGGGGGTAGATGAATTAGAGGAACTTAAGAAACAAATTAAGAAGTTGCAAGATAAATGTTTTATTCGTCCTAGTTCTTCACCTTGGGGAGCACCAGTAATTTTTGTAGACAAGAAAGATGGAACCCAGAGGATGTGTGTGGATTATCGGTCTCTCAATGAGGTTACTATCAAGAATAAGTATCCGTTGCTTAGAATCGATGACTTGTTTGATTAGTTGAGAGGTACTTGTGTATTCTCTAAGATTAATCTTCGTTCTGGTTATCACCAATTAAAGATTCGTGCTAGTGATATACCAAAGACAACCTTTACCACACGGTATGGTTTATATGAGTATACAGTGATGTCTTTTAGTTTGACTAATGCCCCTGTATACTTTATGTACTTGATGAATAAGGTGTTCATGGAATATCTGGACAAGTTTGTAGTGGTATTCATTGATGATATCCTAGTATTCTCTGAGACTGAGGAAAAACATGCTGAACATTTGAGGTTGGTCTTGCAGAAGCTCAGAAAACACAAGCTATATGTCAAGCGGAGCAAATGTGAGTTTTGGTTAAAGGAAGTTTCCTTTCTTAGCCATGTAGTCTCTAATGGAGGAATCTCAGTAGACCCTAGCAAAGTGAGATGTTTTGAACTGAAAGCAACCAACCAATGTGAGTGAGATCCGTAGTTTCTTGGAATTAGCTGGATATTACAGGAGATTCATAGAAGGGTTCTCTAAGCTTGCTAAGCCAATGACCGCCCTATTGGAGAAGAATGCCAAGTTTGTGTGGTATGAAAAGTGTCAGGCTAACTTTGAGGAGTTGAAGAAAAGATTGACCACTGCACCTGTATTGATTTTGCCAGATCTGAGCAAGAACTTTTCTATCTATTGTGATGCATCTCGTTTAGGTCTGGGGCGTGTTCTTATGCAAGAAGGTAGAGTGGTGGCATATGCATCGAGACAATTGAGAAAGCATGAATTAAATTATCCTACTCATGATTTGGAGATAGCTGCAGTGGTTCACGCACTAAAAATATAGAGACATTATTTGATTGTCATAAGAGTGATATATACACCGATCACAAGAGTCTGAAGTATATCTTCACTCAATCAGATCTGAACTTGAGATAGCGTAGATGGTCGGAGTTAATAAAGGACTATGATTTGGAGGTGCATTATCACCCAGGAAAGGCCAACGTCGTTGCTGATGCTCTTAGTAGGAAAAGCTACGCTAATGAGGTGCACATAATGCCTATGTCAAGAGAATTGTGTGCTGAATGTGAGCATCTGAACTTGGGTTTTGCCACCAATGCAGTAGAATTGGTACTAGAACCTACTTTGGAGCAAGAAATACGCAAGGGCTAGTTGAAAGATGAAAAGTTGAGAGAGATAGCAGAAAATATAGCGAAGGGCAAATCACCAGGATTCCGTAAGGATGATAATGGTACTCTATGGTTTGGAAAAAGGTTGTTTGTGCCTGAAGATAGGACTATAAGAGAGGCAATTCTACGTGAAGCTCATGAGTCAGCTTATTTCATACATCCTGGGAGTACTAAGATGTATGACCTAAAAGAGAAATATTGGTGGTATGGTTTAAAGAGAGATGTTGCTGAATATGTTGCTTTGTGCGACACTTGTCAAAGGGTGAAAGCTGAGCATTAGAAACCTGCAGAATTGTTACAGCCTATACAAATACCCAAATGGAAATAGGAAGAGGTTGGTATGGATTTCATTTTTGGTTTGCCACGTACTCAGAGAGGGTATGGTTCGATTTGGGTAATAGTGGATCGTCTAATAAAGGTTGCTCATTTTCTGTCAGTTAGGACTACATATAGCAGTGCAAAGTTGGCTGAATTGTATATGAAAAGAATAGTGAGTCTGCACGGAGTTTCTAAGAAGATTGTGTCTGATCGAGGTACTCAGTTTACATCTCATTATTGGCAGAAGATACACGAATCGTTAGGAACCAAGCTGAACTTTATTATAACCTACCATCCACAGACAGATGGACAGACGGAGAGAATTAACCAGATATTGGAAGATATGTTGAGAGCTTGTACGTTACAATATGGTACTAGTTGGGATAAGAGTTTGCCGTACGCGGAGTTCTCTTATAACAATAGTTATCAGAAGAGTCTTCATATGGCACCGTTTGAGGCTATGTATAGACGGAAGTATATAACCCCATTGTTCTAGAATCAGGCAGGGGAAAGTCAAGTGTTTGGACCTGACATACTCAAGGATGCTGAAAAGAAAGTAAGGATGATTAGGGATAATCTAAAAATAGCACAGTCTCGACAGAAAAGTTATGCTGATACTCGAAGGAGAGAGTTGACTTTTAAAGTAGGGGATTATGTCTATTTAAAAGTGTCACCAATGAGGAGTGTGAGAAGGTTTAATATGAAATGAAAGTTAGCACCAAGGTATATTGGGTCTTTCAAGATTTTAGAGAGACGTGGTGAAGTGGCATATCAGTTGGAATTACCTGAAAGTTTGGCAGGTGTACATGATATGTTCCACGTGTCTCAGTTAAAGAAGTGTTTACGTGTACCTGAGGAACAGATCCCATTAGAGGAGCTTACTGTTAAGGAAGATCTCACTTATGAGGAATACCTAGTAAGAATCTTGGAAATGACAAAAAGAGTTACAAGGAGTAAGATTATAAAGATGTGTAAGGTTCAGTGGAATCGGTATACTACAGATGAGGCCACCTGGAAAAGAGAAGAGGATCTGAGAAAAGCATACTCGCAACTATTCGAGTAAGCATCGTCCAAATCTCGGGACGAGATAAATCTTAAGGGGGGTAGAATTGTAACACCCTAAATTTTGGCATGATTTAAAATAGGTGAATATGATTTATTATGCATTTTTGTGAGCATACAAGCTTAGAAGAAGAATAATTTTTATTAATTTAAAATCAACTATAAGGTTAGCTACATGATGGAGCATTCATGCTGTTGCATAATATTTTGTATTGTGTGCTCTATTTGAAAATACAAAAGAGAAATTCAAAATCCATTTGAAAAGTTCTTGAAAAATTTGGAAAAGAAAAAGAAAATGTTTTTTCCTTCCCTGGCTTCTAGCCCATCGGCCCAGCCTGCCGCCGCTTTTTCCCCGCTTTCCCTTACTCTTTGTCACGGCCTAGCTTCACCGCGTGGCCCGCCTACGCTTCTCTTCCTGCCTCGCTCCCTTGGGCCGAGCCTAGCCGCTAGCCTGGCTCGCGAGCGCGCCTGCGCCGTCTGTCTCTTGCTGACGCGTGGGCCCACGTGTCACAGTCGCCTTCCTCCTCATGCCGTCAGCAACATCGCTTTCTAAAGCCACCACCGACCGAATTTGCCTCCTCAATCTCCTCTTTCCTTACTTGGAGCGCCTTCGGGCTATAAATACCGGGTGCCGAGCTCTGCCGCATCTATCTCGTCTTTTTGTAATTGTTGTGGTGCTCGGAAACGTGGTCACCGCGAGCGTGAACCCTAGCCACTGCCATCCCGAGCCGAGCGCCGCCTTCGGTCCGTCTCTAACCTCGTTCTTGTGCTTGGTGAGTTTGCGGTCATCTCCTCTTGGTTCCCGTGCCTTCCTTTTGTTCGGTAATGCATGGAGTCGCCGTATCGACGAACTCCGGTGAGGTTTCGGCCTTTCCGGCCATGGCGCCGCCGTCGGGCCACCGTAGATGGCCGGCAGTTCTCTCTCCCTCTCTCTTGATAAGATCTGGGCCGTCCATCTTGAATCCAATGGCCGAAATTCATGGATACCCCTTTCACCTGTGAATTTTGCTAAAGAGACCCTGCAGTTTTCTATATTATAACCCGTGGTCCATGGCGTATTTGCGAAATACATTTTTCTTTTCAGAAAGCGTAGATTCTTTTATGTAGATTCAAAATACGTTTTCTGATATTTACAATTTTGCCACTAATCTTGTTTTAGCCATAAAATCTCCGTTTTAACTTCGATTTGACCTGTTCAAATTGCGTTAGGTTCGTATTCGCGAACTCTACATGATAGTGCTACTGTATAGTAGGTTTGTAACATTTTAATTTCGAGTTTGTATTAAAGTAATTATGTATCTATAGGAAATCTTAGTAAATTCAAAACTTCATCGTTTTAGCTCCGTTTTTCGTGATCTTTGCATCTGTGTGATCCTAGCGAGTTGTAGATTTATTTTAAAAACCTTTTATCTTATTTTATTATTGTTGGTGTACTGTTCTAATGATAGTCTTGTTTGTTTTGCATGATTGCTTTTGGATAAATGTTGTTGCTTTGTTGATTGAGTATATACGGTGAGCAATTCGTTGGTGATCAAGAGTATTTCTTCGAGCAGGATCATCAAGACCAGTTTGATCAAGGCAAGTATAGCATGGGATTATCCTTGTTGTCCTATTCACAATAAACAATTGTAATCATTATGCATGTATTACCTTGCTAAGGATGACTTAGTTTTGATCCATTACTTTGGCACCCATGATATTGCATTGAGTAGTTTTGCTAGTGCTTAACATGAACTATGATCATGTAATTTGACTAATGGAATATGCAATAAACATTAAAAGATGACTTTTTATTAACATGCTAAAAGGGGATAGAGCATTGGACTATCTTTTGGTGCTCTAGTTGCTCTCCATAAGGACTCATCTGTAAGCAAACATTCCGGACTTACAGTACAACTGTGAAGGCTATATGGCTCTGGCTTTAGTCATATAGAAGGATCTTTTCTAGCTTGTTAGTGGTTACCTTTATGGCGTAAGAATGACTTGTCACGATGGGTGTAGGACAACCTCTAGTCTTATGAGTATATCCGAGATGGAATTGTACCATTTGAAAAGGGGTTCCTATATTTGCTTGCTGAGTGGATCTAATGGCCCTAACTTGTTAGACAAACCTTTGAAAGACTTCATAGTGTTTCCCTGCTGGCTCACCTTAAAAGTGTTTTGGGAGTAATTAACCCGGGCATAAGGGCTACACGACTCACAGTGAAAGTGTACAACATCTGCAGAGTGTAAAACTGTTATAACAACTGTGCTTACGGTCACGAGTGGCCTTGGACCCTTATGGAATAGTTGATCACTAATGATTAATAATTTTTTGTTATTCGTTATTCATTTTACATTGATCATATGTTTATTGCAAGTTAAGACAAATTGATGCTATAGATATGCTAAAATTATGCCAACTAAAAGCTGCATGCTGATAAACCAATGTCATGCCTTTGAGCCTCATGAACCCTATGTTACACTTGTTGGATACGAGATGTACTTATGCTTGTTTATTCTCTTATTTGGTTAAAATCCCGGATGGGTAACAAATGGCGCAAATAGTGACTACTACTACTTCCCTAAGGATTACTAGACTTGCAGTCAACCAGCCAATGTGCCTGTGCATGGAGCTACCACGAGAGATTCATCTTTTTATTTTTCGCTATATTTGTTAAAGACTATGTGGTAATAATCGTGATGTAATAACGTTTGTGATGATATTCCCTTTAATTTGTCAGCATATGTGTGATTGATCTCTGGGCGCACATAAGATTATGCATTCTATTTGGTCTTAAAAATGGGTGTGATACGCTTCGATCGGCGACGGCTCCTTCCCTGTAGCTGAACTATATCCCAGAGCCGGTGAAGCCAGGAAAAAAGCTCCTCCGGCCCCAAACGGCTCTGTGAGAGAGTGAAGAAAGAGAGAGAAAATCGGCTTTCATGAACAGCACCTGCACAGTAGCACGTGAGAGGGAGCGGGAGTCGGCAGGAGCTGCACCAAAGAGGGCCGAAGCCTCGCAACAACTATCTCTTCGGCTCCTCCATTCCATAGTTCATATTTATAAGTCAGAACACTTTTTGCTACAGTGATCTAAGTGCTAAGGGTGTGTTTTGTTTTGGTTTTTTGCCAGCTTCTACAAGCCCGAAGCTGAAACAAACTTCAGCCTAGTTGTTGAGCTAGCTTTTGAAAAGCTAAAAAAGTTGGTTTGGAGTAAATGAACCAAAAGTTTGGTCGGGAAAAGAACTCGATACATGGATAGTTCCATGACATTTCTTTTAGATGGTTAAATGAAATAGGTACGGGGCTAGTATAAAAAACAGTTATATAGATCTAGTGTGTATCATAAATCTATGGACTAGAAACGAAATGAATGTGGTAGTCTCCACCCTGCATATAATGGAAGGGCGAGTTGTGGCTCGCTACAAGTGAGCTAGAAGACCTGTCCACAAGACTAGCAATCACGTGCAATCCATACACAAAATAGCCTTTTGAGACACAACCGGAGAGATAAGGCCATTGGATTCATCAGTCCAGAGAAAGGGGGTGTTTGCTGCAATAGAAGAAACTCTATCAGGTCCTCCATTCCATAGTTCATATCTAGGCTGCCGGAGCCGGAACATTTTTTCCTACAGTGATCTATAGTGTTCATGGCTGCTTGTTTCGGGCTTTTTTGCTGGCTTCTGCCTTAGTAGCCAGAATAGCTTTGAAAAGCTTGCTTATGAGAAAATAAACTAAAAGATGAAAAGCACATTCTGAGAAATTGTTTTAGCTTTTGGTGTGTTGAGAAGCTAAAAAATTATTGAAAAACCAATAGCAAGTAACTAACATCTAGAAGCCAAAAGCCCGAAAGCCCCTAGGAGCCATACCAAATGGGCTCTAAAAAACTATATCCATAGTGAATGTTCAAGTATATGGTTAGAAAAAAAACTCGATACACAATTAGTGCTATGAGATTTCTTTGAGATGGTGAAATGGAAGAAGACACGTATGAGGTTAATATCCAGAGGAAAACAATTATAGAACTAATGTATACAGTAGTTATATATAGATGGTCGTAAATCTATCGGCTATCACCGTGAAATGAAATGAATGTGATAGTCTCTGCTCGCATATAATGGAAATACGAGTTGTAGCTCGCTATAAGTGGGCTAGAACACCTATCCAGAGACTTTAGCAATCGCATGGGATCCATACACACACAACTAGAGGGATAGGCACGTTGGGTTCATCGGTCCAGAGGAAATAATCCAAAAGCATAGTGTCAAACCATGGTAGATTTTCCACTTGCTCTTGTTCCCTGAACAGAAGGACGCATGATCTTCAAACATTGCTAGTCTGTAGAAACCAGCAGCTTTTGCGGTTGGATAGAGAACTAGAGAAGGCGGGCACCAATAACAGATGGACGCTGCTGGCTAACGCAGTGACGCTGAGCTCCTGTGGCCTTTGGGTCAAGGATGCTTGCTATGGAGCTGACGTCCCATCTACTACTCCTGTAGTCCTGCAGCCAAAGGAGCAGCAGATACTTTACTACAGAATAGTCAAATGACTGTTGCCGATAAGGAGATATCTGACATAATCCGCCTAAAAGCTTGGTGAACTTTTCTGTGGTAAAAATATCTTTTTTGAGCAAATTAACTGATTGGCTCAGGGGTCCATTCTCTCTAATGGCCTGTCTCACTCTCACCTCTGATCTCTCAGGCAGGAACCAAACCGTTGAATGGGCAGGCGCTGTCAAAACTGCCATGATGGAAGAAAAGCTTCGCTTGAGGTTATCAGCCAGCTAGGTAGCAGTGTTTTTCTTTCTCAAAAAATCAGCCAGCAGTACTTTCAACCAGCTAGATCAGCCAAAGCGAACAGGCTCTCGGTTTTTTTACCTTTATCCTACCAACAAATTAAATTTGATTGTTTACCGAATCTTCTTTTTCTCACCCCGCCCCTTTTCTTTTCTTCTATTGCTTTCAATTATAGAATAGCATAGCATATTGTTTCTTTTGGCGTCACTCGTGTGCAATTCCTAGTGAAATGCTGGATATGGAATCATTGTGACCAAATAAATAATGAAACAGCCCGGATTCCCTAAGGAAAAAAAAGCAAAAAGGAAACAGTATCATTTACATAAAGGAGGAGGAGCATTTTCATGACAATGCATGGTACAACCGCCACAAACATGAACATTCCTTATGTTTCCATTAGCAAATAACTGAAATAAGCCACCTGGCTAAAGATCTATATATATGCTAACGGAAATATATATGACACTGACTAATGTGCTGTCTCCAACATTATCAGGAGAAAAGGCCCTGGAAAGGTGATTATAATGAAGAAGCATCAGACTGAGTTCCCTCGGTGTCATTACACGTAGTCGCGGAATATCCGTATCCTTTTCGCCGGCAGCATATATAGGTAGATAGCTATATAGATCTATTGTGGTTTCTGAATTTATTAGTTCATCGGTTCCCGTTGTATGAAACAGCATCACCTTTAGAGTGAAGAATCGCACATCATACTAGCTGCTGCGCTGGCCCAATGAGAGGCTAAGCAGATGCATTAAGAAAGATGATTAAGCCTCTCTTGTAAGCAAAATTTTGGGCCAAGCTTATCTGCTAACGATGGTAATCATTGCATATATCTTTCAACCAAAGTTATCGCCGGGCATGCGTCTTGAAAATAAAAGATATGAATTTTACGTGTGTGTGTGTGTATATATATAGAGCATATAATTATTGCACAGTTGCGTAGGCTAAGCAATGCAAGTTCCTTTAGTAAAAAAGGAAGGAAAACTTACTATTACTAAGGCCCTAAATGAGACTCCACGTTAATTATATTCTCAACAGACTCACAAGGAGAAATTACAAATCCTAGAAATTCTCGCAATTATCAGAGACATATGGTCTTTAAATTTTGTAGACGCTAGTCATCATCGCAAATATAATTACAAATCTCTATCAAATCCATAAAACTAAAAATTTGAAATAGGAATTTTAGATTCATGATCGCATAAGTTATGGGCCGCAAGAAAAGGTACAATAGTTTGACCTAATTAATGTTTTCGATCAAATGCATAATCAAGATACACAAGCGTATCATGCGAAAGAAAAACTATGGATATAGATAAAACTCCATATAGATCACCACAACCGGATATATAGTGACAACATATAAAGCTTAACTTTATAATTATGCCTAGCTATATTATATTATAAAATGAATACATAAAAAGGAAAAACATACAAGTTAATATATACCAGTAGTTGATTTTTGTTTAGTCAGGGACATTAATTAAATAGTAAGTACTGTGTTAGTGGACTGATGGAGTGATGGGTGCACACAACTGTGTTGGTGCAGATATTTTGCAAGCAAGCAAGAAAGCGACACACAGAGGGGGACATGGTACGAGAAGACCAGCACCGAATCTATTTCTTCTTTTTGGGAGTGAGGAACTCAGCCCACACAAGTGAAGGGCCAGCGTGTGGTGCCTGAGAGTCCTTGTCAAAGGGCTCAAGGCTGTGTGGCTGTGGCTGGGGCTGCTCTTGCTCGAACTCTCCAAGCCTCGCTGTCGCTCCCTCCAACTCTCCAAGGACAAGGACAAATTCAGAGAAGACTAAGAGCGAGCGAAACTTGGGTGGCCCATGCCCAATTGCCCATCGGAAAGGCTGTAGCGATTATTGGAGCATGCAGTGGTACCTGCAGCCAGCTACAGCTGCACAAGGCAAGGCTCTCCTAGCTTGACGAGAAGCAGTAGATGGAGTACAGTAACTCCTATTATTGACCTGTCCCGGCCTTTGGGTTGGGCCAAGTCAAATAGCCAATGGACAGGCCAGCAGCCACACTTGACACTTGTGAATCGATCTCGGCTCGGATGGAAGTGGAAGCAACCAACCGGCCCCATGCTTGCTTGAAGCATGACAATTGAGATGCAGGGCTGCATGCGATTGCGAGCGGTCATCATAGTAGGTACTACAAGTTTAACAGTGCCAATGACCAGCTCGGCTGTAAATCCTTTTACTACGTAATATCTAAGCTTGAAATTAGATGTTAGGACGGTCCGGCCATACGTACCTAGGGCTGTATGATCTTCCAGGGCACTCGTAAAGCGCGTCGTTTGTATGGTTACATTTTTCTTTTTAATTATAATGGTACGTGCCAATGACAAGGAGCAGCTGCCAGTGGTACGTACTCCTACGTAGTGCCACTCACTAATCGGCGCTAGCACGATGTTACAGCAGCTCAGTTTGCTACTCCCTCCATCCCAAATTATAAGACGTTTGACTTTTTTAATCCCAGGTTTGACTACTCGTCTTATTCAAAAAATTTGTATAAACATAGTCAAATTTAAGTCATTTTTGAGAAACTTTTATTAATATACCAAGCCACGATAAAAGAATTGATATTTTGCACAAATTTTTGAATAAGACGAGTGGTCAAACTTGGTGTCAAAAAAGTCAAACGTCTTATAATTTGGAATGGAGGGAGTAGTAAGTACTCCGTACTACTGTAGGAGTGAGTACTACGGAGTTACTACTGTGGGAGTGAGTTGCATACTGCTCAAGTAGCTAAGCTAGCGAGGCCCCATTATTCATCACTCATCAGGTCTGTCCGTGCTTGTGTTTCCCACGAGACCACGATGATCATTCATTCAGAGTTTCAGACAATAATCTACTCCGTACTAGAAATGCATGCAGTTGGATAAAGATGAAGGCAGCACGATGATGATAAACGTTAGGAGCCAGAGCACACAGCAACTGTTGGCAACTGCAAGGCTGTCAGGTGCCACTGTGCCAGCCAGCAGCAGTGCAATGCGCTTGTAGCTTGACGAGAGGGAGTCAGGGAGAGGCTGCTGCGGCGGCGCATGGCATCGCATCGGGGCGCGGCTGAGTGAGGCCCGGTGGCCGAGACAGTCGCGGTCGCAACTCCATGAGCTGGGGATGCCGCGCCCTCATCACTGACGGTGAGGTGATGACTATCCTTCATTCCTTGGCTGTCGTGCAAAACAGAGCACAGCACAGCTGCACCTGCACAAGCAGCTCATCGCTTGCTCGCACCGGCACCGCACTCCAAGGCAACGATGCTTGAGCATCAGCTTCAGCAGCTGCTAGCCGTGCCAGTGCCACCTGCCCGTCGAGCATTTGAGGCCGTTTTCCCTTTCGGGGAACTCCAGCCAAGCAGATGCTCGGCGCTTTGGCAAAAAAGGGCAACAACCTGCCTGCCGCTAGTATGTTGCCACCACATCTTCATGCAGTACTTACAGCAGTACGGTACTAGTTGATGGAGTGAACTTGTTTAAGCACTCACTAATTAATCAGGGGGACAGCCAAATCTGGTCGACCCCTAAACAAATGGGAAGCATCAACCCTTTTTTTTATTTATTTACTCAGCACTCAGCGGTGTAATTTCTGCCTGGGTTGAGTTGAGTTGCTGACAGTGATGAGCATACATTTTTTTTCGTTTACTCGTACGACAAAGCGCGTACTACCTCTGTTCTAAAAACAACACAATTCTAAGTGTATTCATTGTTAAATTATCTAAAGATGGACCAAACATATAGGTAAAATATTAAAGTGTATGATATCAAATGGGATATCCTATGAAATAATATCTCATAACAAATCTAATAATACTTATCCGATATCACAAATATTGATGTCTTTCTATCCATACCCAGCCTGTTCGCTTGATCTTTCAACCACTTATTTTCAGCTAGCCAGCAGTGCTTTTCTCTCACAACAAATCAGCCAACATTACTTTCAGCCGCTTATTTTCAGCCAAGCAAACAGACTGACTATGTATAGTTAATCAAGCTCAAGATATTTTAATTTGTTACCGTGCTAAATTACATTGTTTTCTTGAATGGGGAGTACAATGCTTAGTTGCTGGCCAGTGGTGGATATAGCAGCTAGGTCCGTGCAAGCTTAACAAGGGTCCGCAGGCATGCATGGACTCGATCGTGTCTCCTGTTGCGTGCTCATGTGATGCCAAAGCCATATGCATGCGCCCAATAATAAAGCCTACCATTGTTTGCCCCCCCCCCCCCCCCCCCCAACTTTTGTCAAAGCTAGCTCGAGTCTTTCAGCTGCGTAGCGTAGGGGCCTCCCTCGACCTCGAGAGTTACATTTTCTATTATTGAGATAGTACAATGATGCATTCGCGAGAAAAGAGACAGTACAATGATGCAACATCACTATATAGTTAATTACCATGCTCGCTCGTGTGCTGTTATAGCCATTAGCTCTACCTGCGGCTTCATTTGCATTCCACCTTCAGCTTCGATGCGGTTTGGTTTTATTGTCCCTTCAAGGCCGGCTCAACAATGGTTTTCAAACATGGATTAATTAGTAGACTTTATACTGAGGTGGAGGAGAGAGGATAGAAGTTGGTTGTAAGTTTACAACCAACTGATGCACAAGAATCGAAAAACTTTATAAGAGAAAAAATTAGATCATAGATAAAACCAACTATTATATGAGTGAGCTAATAGGTGAAATGTAAATATACATGGAGCCAACAGAGGGTTGTATTATTAACTTTGCTCTTACTGGCGCGGGAAGAGAAGACCGCAGGTCGTGGAGGGAGCGGCGGCTGAGGTCGCAGAGTGAGGACAAGAGCCAAACTAGTACTCTCTCCGTCCCATAATAGAAGTCGTTATGGGATACGTGCAGATCAAACTTTCTTAATTTTGACTAGGTTTATAGAAAATATATGCAACATTTATATCTCCAAATAAATTTATTATAAAAGTATATTCAATGATCTATCTAATGATATTAATTATGTATTATAAATATTAATACTCTTTTATATATAATTGGTAAAAGCTAAAAAAAGTTGACTTCTTAGGAAGTGAGAACGACTTTTATTATGGGAGAGAGAGAGTACATAGATGTGGGTTGGAGAAGCTACTGACATGCGGACCTCACATGCAAGTGTATATTGGGGGTCAATGTATTGGTGATCTAGTGCAACAACTCTCTCAATAATCTAAAAAAGTAGTATTGGTGGTCACCAATACTTAGTATATTGGGGTTGGATTATTGGTGAGCTAGTGGAGATGCTCTTATAATTGGGGACTGAGGGAGTAGCTATGAACTATCATCCAGTTGATAATAGTACTTCCTCACTTTGTCCCACAAAGAGTGTCATTCTTATTTTTCGACAAGTCAAATATTTTCAACTTTAACCAAACATATACAAGAGACTATTAATATTTATGATGCATAATAAGTATCATTAGATTAATTATTGAATATATTTTCATAATAAACTTATTTAGAGATACAAATGTTGCTAATATTTTTTTATAAACTTAGTTAAATTTAAAAAAGTTGATCTGCACAAAATCCTAGATGACTTTATTTTTTTAAGGACTGAGAGAGTATTAACAGCTATTGGATCCACCGCAGTCTTTGTGCAATGTTGCATGGTTGCACATGCCCCTCAGGCTGCTTTTCATTCTCCTGTTTTTTATGCAAAGACTAGCAGCAAAAGGCGAAATGGCGAAGCATACGCTCGCGCTGATAGGCTCCCTGCCAATCACAACTCCCTTCACAACCTTTAGTAGATCACTCGTACTAAATTCTCTCTTTTTTTACCCTCTTCATCCGTACAGTGGCATTTACATTTGAAACTGCACGATAGTATTTTTTTAGTATTAGTAGTACTGGACCAAAAATTCATGATTCTTCAGCAGTGTATCCATCTATGAATTTGGGTTTTGTATATATAGTATTGTTGTATACAAAAAAAGAGTGGACGCACTCATGGCTGCCTGATCTCATTGCGCTTGACTTCTTCCACAAAGGGCAAAGACTATGAAGAGTGGAGCCTTAGCAAATACTGATAACCTCTTTTTGAAACCAAAGAACAAGTCACAACTTGGCATAGAAATATGGTCTCGTTGCTAGATTAGAGTATGATGCATTGAGGGGGGATGATAGGCCAGTCAAGAATTCAAGTTCCAATGCATGTACTCGACATACCCCTTTTGTCTGCCTAGGTAGGTTAACTTTCCTCCCTTTTATATGATAAAAAAATTACTCCACTGGCCTCCAACTTCGCTTGGCTTAGGGTATCATTCAGGTACCTAAATTTTTAAAATGCACATATAAAAGACACGTCTTAGGCTTATTAATAGTGTCACGTGATGTCTAAATTACCATAATGTGAGTTAATCCAATTGCGTGGCACCATGACTGTACAAAGACATGTCACTGGCATGTGAGGCCCACATGCCGGTAGGGGAGAGAGATGAGACTTTCATGTGGCACTCATATTTGGGCGATCATGTTACCGTGTAATTAGTGTGTCACCTAGGCAGATTAACTCAAACTTCGGTTAGACTTCATATGACACGCTTAATTAAGTTTAAAAACCTAGATGTGCATTGTGATAGTTTGAGAATCTAGATGACATCGTCTCGAGCCAAAATTAAAGACATTAAATTACACCATTCCAAACACGGAGTGAAAGGGGGGTGGTTTACTAAGTTTGATGGCGAGTACAAAGGTGTTCATCTCCATCTAGCAATGTGTATCTATATTATATTATTTCACCACAGATTTTCTTCTCCATTTTTTATGAGCGAGAGGACGGAAATAAAGAAGATTCTACCACATGTGTCTTGCTGAGTACTTCCTCCCTAAAATACAACTATGGGTTGTGTGCTAGTCAAAGTGGTTCACGTTTGATCAAGTTTCTAATAAATGGGTATTCACATTTATTTCTCTAGATTAATTTATTATATGAAAAATATATTTCTTAATTAATTTAATGGTATTTATTTGATATAATAAATATTAATACTTTTTATCTATAAAAACTCGATCCGCGGTGGCTAGATAGCCCCGAGTATTCTGACTTAAGAAGAAGATCTTCTCACGCAGATCGAAAAAACCCTCTGGACCCCTGCCCCACCCATACACAGCGGCACCGCAGCTTCGTGAGTTGAGTTGCCCATAGACCTGTGCTATGGATGTGGAGAAGACGAGGGAGTTTTTTTCACTGGTCATGCAGCCGAAAACCACAAATAAAGAGTGAGTCCCTTGAGACTCGAACTCTCACCACTCAAGGGGGAGGTAATTGATCAAACTTATAAGATACTAAAACGTGATGTTGTACTAAAATTGTATTTTTTTTTCTTGGACGGAGGAAGTAAGTAGTACCTAGGCGGTGTTCACGGCGGCTCAGCTAAGGTGATCTGAATAATCTGCATGAACTAACCCTAGGGGAGACATTGTCAGTTTTGTATGAGGTGATAATAGAGTAGTTTATCCAGTTCCCAGACTCTTGCTCAACCATGGGCAGACACTCCATCTGGAGGGCTACGAGGAGGACGAGGAATAGGATATTATAGATTAATCAATAATACTAGTACATAAAAAGCCGGCTCATCAGGGAGCCCCATGCCCGGATTTGAGAGATCCATATAGCTCGTGACCATCATCATCGCACACGCACTAGATGTATCATTAACCTCGCAGGCGATTATCAATTATCATGCTTGGTAAGACGAGCTGCCCGGCCGTTTGATATGCACCATTTTATTTCCTAATTGCTCCAGATTCTGAATAATCTGTAATATATTCCCTCCGTTCCGAATGTGCATTTTGTGATTATATAACCAACAAATAACCGGCAATAACACATCCCTTTGGACTAAACTAGCTAACATTGTTTAGTACATATTGCTTAATTCAGTAGCGGTCTAGCGGACCTAAAGCAAATCATATGGAAGGCACTTGCCTTGTTGTGTAGACTTGTACTACATAGGTACTCCTCCTGTCTAACAAAGAAAAAAATATCAATACTTATGATATCAAATACATATCATTAGATTAATTACAAAATGTATTTTCATAATAAATATATTTGGAGCCATAAGTGTGAATACTAGCCACTAAAAGCTTGGTCAAACGTGAATCACTTTAACCGACACGCAATACATAGTTGCATTTTTTTTTTGGACAGAGGGAGTACATACATAGTGAATTTTGATTGTGTTCACTATTTTTAAACTTTTGATGGGGTGTATTTGCGTCTACTACTAATAATATAGCATCGTTTCTGGCTTAAGTCATACTCCTTTGTCCAAAAACATACAGAGTATGTTTCTAGCTTTGAATCTGGACAAACCAGAAACACATTGGTTTTGGGACAGAGGGACCACTCTTTTTTTAAGAATGGACAGAGGGGAGTAGTACTACGTGTGCGCCGTGCAGTGGTCTGGGCCGGAGGAGAGCAGCAACCAGCTGGATTGCATTGGGCCGGGCCTCCATCACAACGTCTCATATCCAATCGCGCTATCTTGCGTTCAAAAAAAAAAAAAAAAACCTCCCCCTCGATGGCCGGTGTGCCGCCGCCGCCGCGGCAGCTCGAGGTGAGGCGCTTCGCGGCCGCCCGCGCCGGCGAGCTCCGCTCCCTCTACGAAGCTGTCTCGTCCCGACTCGACGACGCTGGCGGCCGGCAGCAGCCCCGTTCCGCGCGCCGCCGCACCACAGGGCACCTCCCCAACAAGCGCCGCCGCCGGGGAGCTGGAGAGGCGGGCCCCGAGGACGACGGGGGCCTCCCGGCGCGGAAACAGTCGAGGAAGGTGAGGCGGCGGCGGGAGCTCGCCGGCAACCCCGCGGAGGGGTTCTCGGTCGCTGGCGACGGCGCGAGGCGGCTGCGCACGCACCTGTGGTATGCGAAAAGGTTCTCCATGGAGAGGCGGTGGGGATTCATCTTGCCCGTCGGCGCACAGGGGAGGTGAGCTATGGCGGTGTGTTTTTTTCCGCTTCAATTGGCTACAATCTTAAAAGAAAGCAGTATTTTTAAGTTGTTTGCTCCTTAGTAGATTGGTAGTAGTGCTGCCCGTGCAGTTTTTTTTTCCCGATCCTACTGCACAACGAAAGAGTAATTCTTTCTGAAATTGTATTTGTCTAATTGCAAAAAGTCCTGCCTATCTTTACTATTGACAACGAAGAGTTTTGCCTAAAAAATAAAAACTAGGTTGTGTGTCCATTTTGTTGTTTCATAGAGTAGTAATGTTGGGTTCAATCTTTACTTAACACATAATAATACAAATGGGCAGTCCTGGTAGAGGAAGCTAGACAATCTGAAACACATGTATACGGTCAATCTGGTACCTTTCACCGTCTGCTGCATCTGTTAGGCTATCCGCACTCGTTCATCTCTAAACCCCACCTCTAAAGGAATATTCTGTCCTGGTCAGCGATAATTTTCACCTCTATATCAACTTCTCCCGCACCCATCCATACTCTATACCATACTCTATATCAACAACCATCTCATATCCTCTCTCTTTCTCTCTCCTCCCTCCTCTCTTTCTCTCTCCTTTTTCCCATTTACAGGTGTGCACAACTGAACGCCGGCTGTGGCGGGTTACTGTAGCATACGCTACTGTAGCGTGGCGTTTACAGTCCCGCGGTGCAGGCGCTCAAACGCTGCATATAGCGTTCAGTCTGCTTTCCCGTCCCGCGGTGCGGACAGCCTTAATAGGAGAGGAGGAAATTCTTTACTCCGTTCCCCAGATTTGTATGCTGTGGATATGTAGATGCTCGTGGTGTAATTGAAACTTTGTTGCCCTAACATGGTTATACTTATACATTCCCAGGGGGAGGGGCTCAAGGAGTGTTCTCAAACGTCTGAAAAATGGCACGACTATCCATGATGCTGGCTACTTCATTCCAATTGAGCTAGATGGTCCAGAGGTACATGCCCCTGTTCTCTTTCCCTTGCTTGCTTGTAATTTTCCTCATCCTCTGCTAGCTGTTATGGTTGGCTTTTCATCTTCAATGGTTGAACAATCTTACTGACTGTGCTCACTCCAGGACGCCCTGTTATCCATTCTCAGAATGGTTCTGTGCCCGTCTCCTGCAGAAAAAACACCTGATTTGAAGCATCGACAAGATCAAGTTATGCGAGGTGTTTGCTATGAGAATGCTATGGTATTTACATGTTCACCACAGACAGTATGGGGTACAAGTGTTTAAAGTGACAACTGTGACTTAATTGTTCTTTCCAGCTTTGGGATGTTAGGAGTATGCATTCTCAAATTGTTGGACCAGTAACGTATATGTGGCGTCCATTCTCAAGAGCAGATGACAGATCTGAGATTGAAGGAGATCCATGCACTTCTCACAGCATTCACGACGAAAGCGGCAATTCCTCACGACGCCAGTTGTGGATATGGATTCATCCCGCTGCACTCGATGAAGGGATTAGTGTAATAAGATTTTCATGTGAGAGACAGGTGCTTCCTCAATTTCTTATGTAAGGCTTTAACTTGCAGTTTTCAGGTTTGTTTGGAGGGCAAAGGATGAACTTATTTCAGTACACTAAAATTTGAAAATAGTTTTTTAAGTAGTTCGCTCCTTGAATTGGTAGTTTCACTAATTTGTAGAGAACTTGTACTTTTAGTGCGAGTGTGTGGATATTCAAGGGAGATGTAAGTTATGTAGAATACTTTTTTGTCACTCTTTTTTTTTTAACCAGCACAAATACATGACTCCAAGTAGAACTGTATTTGCACTTCCTATTCAGATTAAAGTGCAAACTACTCACAGAAAATACAGGATGCAACGCAATTTGTGTTTAATAGGAGGAACGACAAAAAGAAGACCTTGTGCCTTTTTTTTCGTTGGTTAGCTTCGCTAAACAAACAGATGAGTTGAGTGCTGTGTTTTGAGCTGTTGACCAGAAAATACTAGTCATTTTGTCATTTTCATGGTTGAATGTATCATTCACCAGTTTTTATATCCTAATGAGAAACATCCACCTGCTCAGTACCTAAGCACTTTAGAAATTGCTGCTTTTATGATCTGAATGTAGGAATGAAGATGCTATTCGGTGAGCATAATTTACCTTGTGCAATGCAATCGTTACTACTGCGTAACAGTTACTAGAAGCAAGTTTCCTCCTTGTAATACTAGGGCTCCTGCTTTCATCTCACCATACAATATCCTGCCCTGCACTACAGATTCAAGATTCTGGTGGTGTTGTCAAATGTTGCTCATTAGAGGGAAAAGTTGCAAGATTGGAAGTCAATGGATGCAAGGCTATGCAATCTCTTAAGAAGATTTTGCATCCAACCAAGTAAGTCTCTTCTTCTTTTTGGGAACTAAGTTACTGTTACCAGTGAGAAAACAAAGGTGGCAAGGCATGCTAATTTATGTCTTTTTTTAATTAAAAATGCAGTTCAAGTAAGATCAACATGGTATCCGATACAAGTGATATTTCTGCACCAACTGATACTCCCCTAGATTCCCTTACTGTCCCTCATCTTTCCAAATCATCCGTCATTGATAATGCTGACATTCTTCAGCCTGGTGCTATACTATCCATGGTAGTTCATGACCCCAGAGAAGTTTCAGTCAACGGAACAGATTCTTCTAAATTAGCCTCCCTTGACAAGCAGAGCAAAGTTTTGGAGGAAGATGTAGCCCCAAATGCTAATGAGGCGTCATCAGAGGTTGCAAATATGTTGCCATTGATGTGGATGCACCCTGGGAAGCATGATATATTCCTTTCTGACTGTAGGGAACTGTGGGACTCCAGGCAAAGCATAAATCCTCCTGTGTCAGATGAGGTTCTTTGTAAGGAGAAGCACTGTGAACGTATGAAGTTTTTCTGCTTGGATTCAGGAAATGATCAAGGGCAAACAACCCAAGAGAAGGATAACTTCATTCGATCCTGCCCGGTTATTCTTTTGAAACATGCCGGAGAGGGAATGCCTGCTCTAGGGTAAGGCCCATCTTTTGTCTTTGAAGATGTCACATTACTACATTAGATGTCCTGCTTGCAAGAGCATATGAAGAAATTGTTGACTTCTATGCTAGCCTATATATTGTCCCATTATATAAGCATCTGCATGGTTGCCCCATGTTGCTTCCTAATTATGAGTTTGCCCCTCCTATCATGACACCTGAGTCTATGTATCTCGTGTTCGTGTCAGGTTTTAAGTTGTTTTTTGTTTTGCTTCTTAGAAGAAATATAATCTAGATGCGAAAGGGCGCCGAGCCTAGTGGTTAGGACGTCTAAGTAGCATACATCAGGTCCTGGGTTCGACTCCCCATGGGAGCGAATTTCAGTCTGAGGTAAAAAAAACCTCCTCGTCCGCCCCATAAACCAAAGCACAGGTCTAAGGCCTGTCCCAATTCTCACTTGGGCATCGGATTCCGCTGTGTAAGGGTGGGGCGGGGGTTCGGGGGGGTTTTCTCTGCCTGGTGAGAAGGTCTTCTTATTGGAATGCTGTGGGGGCAGTCATACCTCCTTCATGTCGAGAAATATAATCTAGATCAGTTATCATGAGTTATGATTTTTGAACTCTATTTTATGTCTTGAATTCCTATATAATGTGCTATTACGGTTTGCCTAGTGAGTTAGTGCAGTAACCTTTCAAATGATGAAAAGTTTTGGTTTATATACTATATATTGTCATCATGTAAGCCTGCTAATGAGTTTGTCTTATTGTCCACATTGAATGAATATACAGGTGGTCCATCATTCTACCGTTGAGTTGGGTGAAACCTTTCTGGCTCTTTCTAGTATCTCATGGTGCCCATGCAATTGGCTTAAGAGAGAGACGGTGGATTGCAGCAAAGGTATTTGCATGTGTAATACAATGAGAAGCTAATTATCAGCCAGTAGCTTCCTTCCAATTATCGCTGGTTTTTTCTTGAATGGCAACTATTGATGAAGCTTTAAATTTATCAAACTGTTATCGCAATTGTTCAACTTAGCAACAAAGCTATCCATATATGAAATACAATGAGAATGAACTAGTGGTGAGATCTTACCTTTTGTTGGCAGTCAGTAAATGTCAAATTTGTCCATCAAGGAGCACACAGTAGGTTTAGTAGCACCATTTTTTTTATTATCTTAAACACTACTAATGCACTGATATATCCATTATGCAGTTCAGAATGCCATGCTTTCCTTATGATTATCCAGACAGCAAAGCATATGCATCATATGCATCCAAAGAAGCTGCTGGTTTTGATAAAGTAGCTGAGCGCTGCCCTGTTGCCAAGAGACCTCCAAGCGTTCCTGTGCCTCCTTTATGGCACTGTATCATGACTTGTTTTCATAAAGATGATGGCATATTGGGTGTTCTTGAAGTAGACGACTTAGTGCAGGCTAATATGACATTACCTAAAAACTCGTCTGTACATTCCAAATCTGGAGATGCAGAACCATCGCAAGCAAATGTTGCATCCTTGCAACTTCATGTGCCAAGAACCACCCAAATGTTGAGACAATATGTGGAAGATTTTGATTTGAAATATCTGAGTTCAGCATCTGACATGAAAGTGGATTCTGATCAACCCAACTTAGCTTCTAATGACACTGTCAAAATGGCACGATTCACGAGTGAATTATGCCTTACAAGGGTTCTGATCCGAGCTTTCAAGGAAGGTTCTTTCGAAGAGGGTGCTGTTGTTTGTGCCCCATTTCCTTCAGATCTTTCAGCTTGGAAAATCAGGTCAATATCCCGTGTGTCCTTTTAATACATATTGTCAAAGAAATGCTATTTCTTTCTTGGTTAATATCAAGAGAGCATACGAGTCCTTTTCTTGAATTGACTGTAAGATGCTATTTTCGTTCATATATATTACAGAAATAATATGTACTTTATTCCTGTTTGATGTGTACTTAGCAATCTTGAGGACACTTTGGTATTTTGACACAACACTTGCTTGCTTTGAGCATTGGCTAAATAAATCTCGTTCTGTAATCTGTTTCCTGCAGTATCCTTTCCAAGGTGGTAATAGGAAAGAAAAAAATATTTAAAGAAACTGATAAGCTCATTTCATGCATGGAACAGATCAAAGGAAGAAGAAGAGGAAGAATGCATAGAAAAATGGGAACTCCAGCTTCCTCAGTCCCATGTTAGTTCCTATTTCTCCTGGTTTGATCCTAGTGCCAGCAGCCTTCAGTTGCCTACAGATGACACCGCACGGGAAGCTTTCAGGTGGCCGATAGGCTTTGTCACCAGCGGTTTCATCCATGGAAGGTACTACTATTCCATCTCCCTTCCCATCCATACTGTCGTCTAGTAGTAACTTGGGAGTACACTTTGTTTCACTTATCGCAGTAACGGGCAAGACGCAGTTGCGGTCGCATTCTGCGAGGCAAAGCTTCTGGCAGTATTGAGGCGACAGCAATGGGCGCATGAAAACTTGCAGAGCCGGAAGATCTGCGTCCTTGTCAGGAACGCAAGATCGACTGCGTACCGACGAGCACTGGCCACGATCGTCCTGGAGCATCAGGAATCAGACCTGGAGTTTCTGTAGCTGGGTACCTGTTGATGTTGTGTTGGGTTTCATCCATCCATTGTCGAAATCTGCTGCTAGCACTGAACCGCCATAAAACCGTGTCACTGCAATTTTGATAATTTTGTCTATGATCTTTTTTCTTTGTGGGTAGATACTTGTGACTCGAGAGGTGCATTGCTTAAGTTATGCATTGTGCGTAAAAATGCTGTATTGGTGTCCAGCATCATGTGCCTTTCCTTTTGTTGGGGCGACATGTCAGCTGGAAAGTACATTTGCCTCCGTCGAAAGAGCCAAGAAACGAGCTTCTGCGCGTTGGACACAACCAACCGCTGGTTTCCTCCCGTCGTCGTAACGTGACCTCGCCCGTCTGCACATTAGCAAAGCAAGAAAAGAGGGAATGGGCCGAAGCAGGGCACGTTTGTAGTGGACCCGGTTGTAAGTGGTATACAGTACGGAGTACAGTAGTGTGGTGTGACTGGAGCTAGCTCTGACTTCACACAGTGACACAGACAAGAGGCACCTGGCTGACCGGCGATGTCAGTGTGGTGGCGTGAGGCTGCTGCTGGGCTCCACCCCACGTGCCAGACTGCCAGGTCAGGTCATTAGACCGACCGCAGCGGCACCGCTAAAAGGATACTGCAGTGCCTTTTACCGGATTGAGGAGCTGCACCGGCTCCGGTAAAAGGTACGCTAGCCCAGCTTCGTCCGCTATTTTCAGCGGATACCGTTCCTCCGGTACCGGCGTTCGAGAGAGACGAGCACATGCGCGGGAGAGAAAGAGCATGGTCCAGCGGTGGGCCCCACTGTTTTAACCATAAAAAAATGTTATAACTCATAAATCATAAAACCAAATTAAATTCCGATTGCACCATTAAATTTGTTGCAATAAATACTTCAAAACAAGATGTTACATAGATATATTTAGACAAAGTGACAAGTGGGCCCCATAGTGGATAGAGGATGATATAGAGGATGAATGAATGCGGAGAAACTGTATATTTTGTGATGACTAGGATGGAATATTCCTTTTAGAGGATGAATATAGAGGTCCATGAGTGCGGATAGTCTTACGCGGCTATCAGATATCCGGTCCTCTGCACATGGTGCCTTTCTTCCCTTGTTTTTTGTTTTGCTTTTTTTTTAAGGATCGAAAACGACGACCAGAGGGGATGAATGGGAGCCGAAAATTTCTTTCGAAAATAGTTGGCTACTGTCCCAAAATCACCACTAAAAGTGCAAATAAAACACCATGATGTCCACGACCCAACTAGTGAGTGGATGTTCCATAGGAACACAGCGGGACACCATAAACGAGCACGGAACAAAAACTAAACCGAGAGTCAGAAAAAGAGATACTCAACTTCTATAGAGAGGAAGCGAGTTCTCAAACCAAAGTACCCATGCCAACTAGTGACAAGAATACTTAGAAAAAGATCCTTGAGACGCTAGACAATCAATGCAAAAGACGGATCTCAAAACGAGCACTCGGAAAGCCCAAACACATAAATTCAGCAGCAGGTCCCGGAGGTTCCGCGTTTTTCCCCAGAGGCTCCGCGTCTCGGAGGTTCCACGTTTTTGCCCGGAGGCTCCGTGGCACGGAGGTTCCGCGTTTTTCGCGGAGGCTCCGCGCTGTCCAGAAACAGCAGCACGAACCAAGGAAAAACAGGTCAAAACTCGATCAAAACAACTCGGATTGACATGAAACTTTGCAGGTAGGTTCTTAGGAGTGTTGAGAAGATATCTTCAAGACATCAACACCCAATTTCAAGCCTATCACGAGAAATCGAAGAAAAACGAAAAAGCATCGGTTTTTGAGACCTAGACCAAGAAATCGCCCGATCTGCGAGCTCGTGAGGAATTGGTTGATTTTCTTCGGTGGAAAGGCTCGACTCACGTCATAGCTCAAATCAAGGCAACAAGAACGAACCAAAATGGTCTAGAAACGAAGAATCGGCTCAAGAACGAGAGGGGGAAGAGGAAGAACGCGAAGAACACATCAAGAACACACGAATTGATTCAAACTCCGAACACCGGAGGACACAAGGTGGTTAGGGCCACCATTCCCTCAAAGATTCATGGTTCTTACACTAACCGGAGGATTAGTGGACCTCTCTCATGAGCAAAGCAACTAGAGGAAGAAAACCCTATAAGGATGAAACAAAATGAGGTGGGTGGAGAGGTGAAGATGGCTTGGGGCTGCCATCCCCTATATATCAGGGCTATTACACATTCCCCTAATTGCCCCTGAATACATAAGAGCTAAACCATCAAGCCCAAGGGCGTAGAGGTCCAACCTGGTCTTCATGTTGATCCGACGGCCACCGCGCCTCCTCACCGGTAGCTTCGCCTCGACGCGACCTCCCCGATGCCGCCACGTGCCGTCCGTTCCTCCTCGGAACCTCCGCTCGAGTTTTGAGGCCCAAACCCGTAAACCCGCCTCCGATGGTTTTGAGGCCCAAACCATCAAACCGCTCCGCGAGTAGCGTACTCCATACGCATCCCCCGCCATCTGACGCGTGTCACCTCCACGGTCAACACGGTCACTCCCATGTCTTCTCGTGCTTGTCGATGTCCCAAGTGTCAGCCACCGCGGCTAGCCACCCGGCCTTCGGGTCCCTCGGTCCAAGCCTCACGTCCGTCCTTCACCCCTTTGGTCCATCGACACGACACGTCCTCCTTGACCTTCACCTCACCGTCGGCTACCGCCTCCGTGCTCCACACATGCACAACACAAGCCAAGAGACATGTCGCACACAAGGCTTTCGCCAAGGTAGGGTTAGTCACCACTCAACCTACTTCGTGGATCATATTGACAATCACTCATCACAAAACGAACACACAAGGGTACTTGTCAACCTTGTGTTCACAATCCCCCCCTTGATGAGTGCATTGTCAACACCAATACACGAACAACTTGAGCAAATGAAAAAGAAGAAGAAGAGAAAATAAAGAGCTCAACCAAATGACCAAAAACCAAAGAAAAGTCGAAACAAGTCATTTGAAATGAGCAAATGAGCAAAAACTTGGTCCCCAAAGACATGGGCAACGGCTCGACGCAACCAAGTAAAACAAAGCTAGCCCTCAAGAAGAGGCAACGGGCTCAACACCACTAGCAAAGCTCGAAAAGCCGAAAAACTGCTAGACCCTCTAGAAGAGGCAAAGGCTCAACACATCTAGCAAAAGCAAATCAAATGCTCGAAAAGCCGAAAAACTGCTAGACCCTCCAGAAGAGGCAAAGGCTCAACACATCTAGCAAAAGCAAATCAAATGCAACTCCCCCTGGACAAATGCAATCTCTCTCAAATGAATGCACGAAATGGAGACTAATGCAACTCCCCCTGGACAAATGCAATCTCTCTCAAATGAATGCACGAAATGGAGACTTCTCCCCCTTGTTGACATGGTGAGTGTGACATATCTCTCCCCCTTGTTGACACATGCACTTATCAAGCTAGAGCCCAAGGATTACAACTCCCCCTCAAAATATGCTATGAATGCAGAAATGCACAAATGCAGAAGCTTCAAGATTATAGCAAGTAGATTGAAAGAATGCCCTAGCTGATGCTGTCATGTATACATAGTAACAAGTACAAGTTCTAGCAAATGCTCAAAATGACCAAATGAGATGAAATATGACATTTTAGCAAGTTTGATCAAGTTTGAGCAATTTAAAAGAAGGTTCACCACCAAATGAGCACATAGCAAATATAGACAGGAGATCAATGTTGTGCTACACATGTATGCAAAGTGAACTACCCCAAACAAAGTTCACACATCGTGTCATGAGACAAACTTGTGATTTGATCAAATTTTGAATTTTATCGGAGTTATGCAGCTTATCACAAAAGTTTGTCAAACAAATGTGTGCGGGAGGTTATCGATGCCATCAAAACTTGACTTATCGATCATGTCAAGCCTATGCCAAAAGCAATCAGAAGCTTAAGACAGTGATCTCGGTATCCATTACAGAGCTCAAGTTCACCCTTAAGTGCAATAAGGAGCTGTCTGGATACTCTGACATGGGACAGCAAAGACCCATCCCGATCTTTTCATACCTTGTGTTTTTTTAAGTTTTAGCACAATTTCAAGTTTCTCAAGCAAGTGTGTAACTCAAGGTATGAGCCGTAGCAACTAAGCATATATATGAAGCAAAAGGGTTCTCGACACACCTATACATGCTAGTTGCCACAAAGTAGTGGTGAACATGTTCCAAGTTTCATCAAGTGTTATTCAAGTTCACAATTGAAAAAGGCATTTTTAGCTCATATCAAGAGATCAAAGTGAGCCTAAGCAAAGCACATCATGTATATCCATAACATCCCCAACAAGAGCATAGTGTCAATCTAGCTACTATAAAGATGAAGCTCAAGATGCAATATGATACATGATGATATGATATGCAAATATGATACAAAAGCAAAAGCAAAAGCTAAAGAAAAAAGAAAACCACAAACTAATGTACAAGAACCAAAACTTCCCAAGCTAAAAAGGGAAGCAAACTCCAAGCTCTCCTCGCAAGCGAGCAAACTGGGCTTGATCAAGGGGTTTAGTGAAGATGTCTGCGAGCTGGTTATGGGTGTCAACATGAATAAGGTCAATGTGCCCTTTCTCATAGTGGTCTCGCAAGAAGTGAAAACGGACCTCTATGTGCTTGGTTTTGGAGTGGAGAACGAGATTTTTGGCTACACATATGGCGCTAGTGCTATCACAGAACAAAGGCACTCACCTAAACTCTAAGCCATAGTCTCGTAAAGTAGCAACCATCCAAAGCAACTGGGAACAGCAAGCAGCAGCAACAACATACTCAGCTTCTGTGGTGGATTGGGCTACAGAGGACTGCTTGCGAGAGGACCAAGACACAAGTGAAGACCCAAGAAACTAACAAGTCCCAGAAGTGGACTTCCTCTCAGTACGACAGCCAGCATAATCTGCATTAGAGTAACCGCAAAGAGAAAGAGAGGAGGAAGCCAAAAACCAAAGACCAAATTTGGATGTGAAATGAAGGTACCTCATGATCCGCTTGACGGCTTGACGATGCGATGTGCGCGGTGAAGACTGAAAGCGCGCGCACAAGCAGACCGTGAACTGGATGTCCGGTCTCGTTGCCGTCAGGTACAGCAACGATCCGATCATGCTTCGGTACTCCTTGTGGTCCACAGCTTCTCCTTCCTTGTCCTCGTCCAGGGCCGTCGTAGTCGACATGGGCGTCGAAAGAGGCTTGGCCTCGCCCATATCAAACTTCCTCAGGAGATCCTTGGTGTACTTGCCTTGGTGCACGAATGTTCCTTCACGTGTTTGCTTGATTTGCAGCCCGAGGAAGAATGTCAACTTGCCCATCATGCTCATCTCGAATTCCCTGCTCATAGTCTCAGAAAACTTTGCAACAAGAGTGTGAGAGAAACCACCAAAAATGATATCATCCACGTAAATCTGAACCAAAAGTGTGTCAGTGCCTTGCTTGAGGAGAAACAAAGTTTTATCTACGGAACCCATCTTAAATCCCTTAGCAAGCAAGAAGGCTTTCAAACGCTCATACCAGGCTCTCGGGGCTTGTTTCAACCCATACAAGGCTTTGTGGAGTTTGTAAAAATGGTTGGGATACTTGGGATTTTCAAAGCCAGGGGTTGTCTCACATACACCTCTTCCTCTATGTACCCGTTCAAAAAGGCGCTCTTCACATCCATTTGATACAGCTTGAACCCTTTCGAAGCTGCATAAGCTAAGAGCATCCTTATAGCCTCGATACGGGCCACAGGAGCAAAGGTTCCTTCAAAGTCTACTCCCTCTTTTTGACAAAACCCCTGAGCCACTAGCCTAGCCTTGTTTCTCACCACCACTCCATCCTCACTTTGCTTGTTCTTGAAAACCCATTTTGTACCAATAGGGTGACACTCAGGTGGAGGTGGAACTAAGACCCAGACTTCATTTCTCTCAAAATTCTGTAACTCCTCGTGCATAGCATTGACCCAATCGGGATCAGAAAGTGCGTGTCCAACATTTTGTGGCTCGAAATTAGCGACAAAAGCAGAATGAGCGAAATGTGAGATTTCATATGACCTTGAGCGTGTAACACGCTGACTGATGTCGCCGATCATGGTTTGAGGCGGGTGGCGACGCTGGATGTGCCGAGGGGCTTCCCTTGAAGATGTCGCCTCCCCCTCAACAGCTGTCGGGGCCTCCTCAGGTGCAGCTGGAGTAGGCTGAGGAAGCGGCTCGTGCGGACCCCATGTAGTGGAAGAAGATGGGTCTGGTCCGTGAGCCGATGTAGTCGTCGTAGACTCGACTGGAGCAGCCGAAGAGGTCAGCTCTGCATCTCCCCAATCAGCATCTTCCTCATTCTCCTCAACGAAGATGCTCTCACCAATCTCCTGATCACCTGCACTTTCAAAGATAGGAACAGAACAAGGCATGGTCTCGTCGAAAGTGACTTCACAAGTCTCTACGACTCGGTTAGTTTCAAGGTTAAGTACTCGATATGCATGAGAATGTGAAGCATAACCAAGAAAGACACCATCCGAGGATCGAGACTCAAATTTGTCTAAATTACCTTGTTTTAGAATGAAGCACCTGCATCCAAACACTCGAAAGTGGCTCACCTTGGGTAGTCGACCGAATCGCAGCTCATAAGAAGTTTTCTTCATGAAGGCTCGAAGAAAGATGCGATTGGAAACATGACACGTGGTGTTGATCGCTTCGTCCCAATATCTCCTAGGAGTCCTATGCTCATCGAGCATCGTCCTAGCCATCTCAACAAGGGTCCGATTCTTGCGCTCAACAACACCATTCTGCTGAGGGACATAAGGCGAGGAGAACTGGTGCTCAAGACCCAAAGAAGAGCAAAAGTTATCAAACTGAGAGTTCTTGAATTCTGTGCCATTGTCATTGCGTATAGCTCTTATGGCATTCTTTGGCAACTCAGTCTGTAATCGAACAATCAAATCTCGAGCATGAGAAAAAGCCTCATCCTTACCCTCCATGAAAAACACCCAAGAGTAGCGAGAAAAATCGTCCACGATCACTAGAACGTACCACTTCCCTCCCTCAGACCGAACCCGAGCCGGACCAACAGTGTCCATATGGAGTAGCTCACCGGGTCCCTTGGTCATGACCTGAGTCACAGGAGGGTGAGAAGCGACAACCATCTTCCTGTGACGACAAGGGTGACACACCAAATCCTTCTCAAATTTTAACTTGGGCAATCCTCGGATTAGATCAAGTGAGCTCAACCGAGCTAGTAAGTCAAAGCTCAAGTGACCAAGTCTCCTATGCCACTTCCAAAGCTCAGAGGAGGATCCGGCCACCAAACATCGAGAAGAGCCAAAGGAATGAGAAAAATCAGCTCGAAAGACACGACCAAAAGGAACAATCTGGCAAACAAGATTTCCCTGAGAGTCAAGAACTCGAGACAAGCCGGTCTTAAAGCGCACTTCAAAGCTATCCTGAAGGAGTTGAGAAACTGAAAGCAAATTGAAATGCAAATTCAAAACCAAAGCAACATCCTTCAAGACAAAACTCTCATTGACCCGAATGGTCCCACGAGAAAGCACTTTACCTTTGCTATTGTCCCCGAATGTGATGTACTCCTTACATTGCACGGGGTCGAGGCTGGAGAACCATTTGGAACTTCCGGTCATGTGGCGCGAACATCCGGAATCAATGAGCCATGTGTTCTCCAGGCCTCCGTCCTGCATCAATAGAAAGACATAGGATGAGCAAATGGCGCAACACTGGGGTTAGTAAACTGTGAAGGATACCAGTGTTGGCTCATTTGCCCTGGAAAAGTGTTAGGAAAAACACCAAACATGCCATGTCCCATTTGAGGAAAGCGAGCACCACGTGGGGGAAAACGTGGTCCGCTAGAGCTGTAGGACTGAAAGCCACTGCCACGAGGTCTAAAGTCATATTGATCATGACCTGAACCACGCCGGGCACGACCACCACGACCACCGCGTGGTCTAGCAACCTGAGGCCTAGCACCTTGAGGCATTGCACCTCTTGGCCTAGCATTGCGCCTCTGAACAGGCGGCACATGTACGCCATGGGGCGGACAATACATGTTTCGGTTGTTCAACTCATACTCCCGCCGCTCATCTCTCTTCCTCCTAAAGCAAAACTCAACAAGGTGACCATCCCTATGGCAATAGTCACAGTGATACCTCACCTCTCTCTTGGGTGGTTGTTGGCTCACTTTCTTGTGGGTATGTGTCACTTTTGGTAGCTTTCTGGCTTTAGAAAGGGGATCCTCAGAGATGTTCGGTAGAGTGTCAAGTGGGTTCCTGAGATGGTTCGGTTTTGGAACCCAAACTTGTTTCTAGGGTGGAGCTCTTGGAGGCTCTTCAAACACTCCATCTTTCACAGTGGGTTCGGTAGGCTTAGGTGGATTGATCTTGATCAATTTGGGAGTAGTGGAAGGTTTCTCACTTGGGCTCAAACCACTGAACTCACCAACTTTGCCATAGACATTTTCACCCTTCCCACCTAGAGCAAAGCCTACTCCCGATGTCCCAGTTCCCCACCTGAACTGGCTCATCATCATGCCCAACTACGGCTCACTACAAGACACCCAATTCAAGATAGACCGAAGGTATGTGTTGTCTTCCTCGGATCTCATCTTGTCATGCCTGCAAGACTCAAGCTCCAACACCAAGCTCTCACAACGTGCACACTCAACAACCTTGCTATCTGAACTGGCCTTCTCAAGAGCAAGGATCTTGACATTCTTCTCTGCCAGCTCAGATTGCAAGCCTGAACAAGACTTGCACGCACCCAACAAGCTAGACCTAGCCTTCAGCTCATCGTTCTTGTTGACATTGTTTTTAGTACGTGTCAAGATGATCAGGAAGGGCTAATCAGCAGAGGAAAGATTACTGTGTAGATTGATAGCCGAGGAGAATAAGCTTGATTATGAGTGGTGGCAGCGTATGGATTCAAATTGAAGTGTTGCCGATAAGGTTAAGGGTATTATTGCCGATGCCGATGAAAGAGGGTTTGAAGACTGCTACCGATGGAACAGGGAATGTACCGATGAAGGAGGGTATGAAGACTGCTGCCGATGAAACAGGGAATGTACCGATGGAAGGAACTTGAAGGCTGCTGCCGATGGAACAGGGATTGTGCCGATGAAAAGGAGGTCGATGAGAATACCATCGTGATTGAGGCGGACTATGGAATAAAATAGTAGTTAATTTCCTTGTATACGTTTAGTAGAGTCTGAGTTGTATCAAAGTCATGTGTTTCCTTAGATTTGGATTTAGTGTCCTAGTCGTATTTGGTTACGTTTCTGTAGATCAGGATATAAATATAGAGTGAAGGGCAATGTAATAAGGGATCAATCAATACATCAAAAAACAGCTTTTACTCTTATTTACATCTACTTTTGGCGACTTCGTCAATTTGCATATTTTTCCTTTTTATGAGTTCTCATCGATTCGGCGAGTTGCATTGCTCTAGTGCAATCTTCGACGATCCTCGAGTTCCGCGTGAGTACCTCTTGGCCGTGACTTCTGGGCGTATCGCTGTTGTTAGGACCAAAGTGCTCGTATCTTCATCCTTGTCGATTAACAGGTCAAATCGACTGGCACGCTTTGGATATCGACTTCGGGTATTAGCCCTTTGTGTTTGCAAATTTACTTTTGCATCAACACATCTTTTGGCACGCCTGGTGGGACAGATCTAGTCAAGATGCTTAATCCTGAGATCGATGCGGGGAATATTATCGCAGTAACAGAAGAAGATCTTAAGGACGATCAGAAGCAGGCTATGGAGAGGGCTATAGAAGAATACAGACAGCTCTGCTTGAAGTCATTCATCTTGAACAAAAGTGGACAAGTCATCCAGAAGCAGGACTTGCCGTTGCCTCGGCAAGTTACCTTTGATTCTAATCCGGGTAAACTTCAAGAGATGGTTAATTCTGCAGTGAATCATGCTTTAATTAATCACTCCAATGTGTTGTCCAATACTGTTCATAATGCTGTGATTCGAACTTTCAAAGAAGGGCAAGCGTCACCTCGTTACGTTGGGCCTGCTTATCATCAACCAGAATCAACATCTGCTGTTGCTCCATCGGCTTCCCCAGCCGTTGCGGGTATAGAGATTTCTTCTCCTCCAGTATCAGCAGCTTTATCTAACGTACAGTCTACTCTGATGTGTCCGGATTCAACATTATCAGGACGAGTTCAGCTTAATACAGATCTATCAGCATCGGCTTTATCAGGTCCTGTACCACAGAATAATCAAACTCCTGCTAATTGGTGGGGATATGGTATGCCTCCAGAGCCATCTGCTTTCAATCACGGATTATCTCAAGTGTTTGACGCAGCGGGAAAAACTCCTATGCCATCGGCTGGTTCGCCGATAGCTCAAGCGCCTCAATATACTACAACTACTGTACAACCAACTCTAGAAGGTTTTCAGGTGTCTTTGGGTCAAACATCTAGTTCAAGTCCATCGGCAAATTTGTTACCGATGCAGCAGAAGACTCCTGTTGACGGTCCTTAAGTATCAATTATAACTATCAAATAAATAGAGAAAAGGATCCAAATGAAACCAACACCTAGACTTAGGGTTTTATCTGACAGAATTCCATGAGTTTTGCTGTTTATCTATTTCTGCAGGGGGTTATCAGGAAATACGGAAGAAAGGCCCACATGTCGGATTAATGACGGGATATTAACCGAACACGTAATTATCTTGCATCTAGAAGACTCCAGAAGCCACGGGAACGAACGGGAGGCGTAACGGGGCCGGAGACAGGGCGCCCGCCCTAGTCCCCAGGGCGCCCGCCCCCTCCTGTGGACCAATCAGGCTCCGCCTCGAGGATTATGCTCCACCGACCTAGAGGATCAAGGAAAACCGTTCGTTCAATGTCGGTTTGATCCGACGGCCCAGATTCATCCGAAAGGGCTATATAAGCAAGGCACCTGCCCCTGGAGGAGAGGCCCTCGTCTCATACTTCAAACCCTAATTCAGGAGGAGAGCCTCTGATCAAGCCCTAGAGCCACCACATCAACTAGATCTCTAGTTAGCATAGCTACATAGGATTAGAACTAGAAGGAGTCAATCTTCGATTGGTTCCCGGATCTGTCAAGAGGATTCTTGGTAATTCCTCTCTTGTTCTTCAATTGTTCATCATTGTTCTTCAATATTATGAATATGACTTTGTTCTATTTCAATATATTGATTATGACTTTGCTCTACTTGATTATATTTGCAATTATATTGTTCTTAGTTTATCATAGTTATATGCTTGGCTTAGTTAGATTGGAATTATATACATGCCTAGGATCATATAGCGTTTATCCATGTGTACAGTGGGTGAATGATAATTATTGTGTAGACGTGGTGTCTATACCGTATTTATCTGCGATTGCACCCTATATGCCGGATTGTGGGGTAGTTCGCGATAGTGACAGCTTCGTTGATTCTTATATAGTCCCCCTCTCGTGTATAGGGCAGGCAGAGCAACACTATTACAGGGAAGTGATTGCTATGTTCTTCATCTTCCTTGCTAATATTCACTATGCATGGATATAGTCTTTTCTCTCCATGATTGCCAAGTATAATTGCACTAACTATGATATGCTAGACTTTATAGTTAATAATAACTTAGGGAATATCTTTGTAGTTCATCCTAATTCCATGCTAATGACTTGCTAGAATATCTGTTGAGGTGCTTATCATTATTATATGTGGCTAGCTGATCAGATTAATTATCTTTGTCACCATTATCACTTTACCTTTACTTAATGTGACATTTATACCTGTATAAAGAGATTGATAAATACTCTCGGTTATATATGCAATGATGTGTACTCAGTTCCATATTCTCATTCCATTATCAACCATGATATTTAGAAATCCCTTCCCAGTGGTAAAAATATAAATAACGATACCTGGAATACTTCCCGGTTAAAATGCTACATCGGTATTAATCTGTGCGCTTGCAGATCCCTTTTATTATTTATCTTGATGAGCAAATGCATATTTCAATACCGCGTCTCTCATGTCATGCTGGGGATGACAACTTGGCTTAAGTGGCATGAGGGATAGGTTTGGCATTTTTGGCGCCGTTATCAGAATTAGAAAACTAAGTCTACTTTTGGTAGTGACGTTAAGAATGCCCAACAAGCATTTTTGGCGTCGTTGCCGGGGAAGGTTGATTACTAAGTAGGAATGAATATGGAACTTTGAGTCATCATTTGCATCACTAATCTAATCGAGCTTATCAATTCTCTTATACAGTTTTACCCCTGTATTTTCCATTTTGATTATTTATTGTAGGGTGATGCATGAATAGAAGACATCTTCCAGAAAACTTTGTTGATGATCCCGAAGCCTTATTTAGAAGAACAAGAGCCAAGCTCAAGAAGACATCGTCAACACTTCTGCACAAAGCTTCATCCAAATCCGAAGACCGCCGAAGTTTCATCCGGAATTTGTCGACTGAATTCGAAGCCATGGCGAACAAGACGATCCGCGAGTTCTCAGCTCCCACTACGGACAACATCCGCACTGGACCTGCCGCGGCCATCGACAAGAACTTCGAGCTCAAGCCTGGGCTCATCAATATGGTGCAAGCTAACCAGTTCTGTGGGAAGCCACACGAAGATGCTAGTGCTCATCTTCAACACTTCCTGGAGATCTGCAGCACTTTCACCATGGCTGATGTCCCCAGAGACGCCATACTACTTCGCCTTTTCCCATTCTCTCTGTTGGGGAGAGCGAAGCAGTGGTTCTACGCTACAAAGGAGAAGAACACTACGTGGGCACTCTGCTCTACGAACTTTCTGGCTAAGTTCTTTCCCATGGGCAAGACCAATGCTCTCCGTGGGAAGATTACAAGTTTTCAGCAACAACATGATGAATCCGTTCCAGGAGCATGGGAGCGTTTTCAAGACTACATCCTAGAATGTCCCCATCATGGAATGGAAAGCTGGCTACTGATGCAGACATTTTATCATGGGCTCATTAACAGTGCCCGTGAAACCATGGATGCTGCAGCTGGAGGAGCATTCCTATCACTCACCATACCTCAAGCCACAGCTCTTGTGGAGAAGATGGCATCCAACCAAGGTTGGAATGAAGAAAGAACTCAGACACGCAAGAGAGGTGGAGGTATGCACCAGCTCAAGGAGGTAGACATGCTGTCTGCCAAGCTAGACCTACTCATGAAGAAGCTCGATGATCGAGCTGGAGAAAAGAAAGAAGTCATGCACGTCTACGACTCCCACATGACTTGTGAGGAGTGTGGAGATACTGGACACTCGGGCAATCACTGTCCTGAGTTGCTGGAGGACGTGAACTACATCAACAATAACAACAACAACTACTACAACCGTCCTCAGCAGAATCAAGGTTGGAATCAACAGAGGCCTAACTACTCAGGTAATTACCAAGGTAACAATTCTTTCAATAATAATAATAATTATCCACCTTTGAGAGAGTTAGTATCCAACCAAGGAAAGCTAATGGATAACCTGTCTAAGAAATTGGCATCTAATGATAAAATACTAGAAAATATAAATAATAGAATGGATAATTTCTCTACTGCCATCAAGAACCAGATTAGCTTTAATAAAATGATTGAATCTCAGTTGAATCAAATAGCTGCTGCTGTTCCTGCTACTAACCCCGGTATACCATCACAACCGGAAGGACTAGAATCTGCAAATCTTGTAGACATGTTTGATGCAGGAGATTACTGGAGTAACCCTATCGTGGAAGTAAGTACTGACCGTTTGCCGGTCAAGAGAGGCGATCCAGGACGCCCCGTCATCCCGATCTCCATCGGCATGCGAGACTTCCCAGAAGCACTCTGTGACTTTGGCTCCAGCGTCAACATCATGCCCAGGGTACTCTATGAAAAACTCTTTTCACAACCATTATTAGAAACAACCATGTGGTTGCAGCTTGCAGATAGGACACTGAGTTTTCCGAGAGGAATATTGAAGAACATCTGTGTCCGAGTGGGTTCCTCGTACGCTCTAGCAGACTTCGTAGTGATAGAGACCGGTTCTGATGAGAGGGCTCCCGTCATCCTAGGGAGACCATTCCTGAACACCGCGGGAGCTATCATCTATGCTAGTGCTGCCAAGATCAGTTTCTACATCAAGGGGAGGAAGGAAACGTTTTCCTTCAAGAACAAGACCACACAAATCCTAGAGCAACCCCAATATGAACCAAGGAAGAGGACCAACAGGAGGAACAAGAGCAAGAAGCAAGTATGGACCGAGACAGCTAAGATGGTCACTGCCGTGCACAAAGGTCAAGATCGCCAACTCAAGTCACCGTTCTTGCCTAAGAAGGACGACCCAGGTATGCCAAGCATTTATTGCTCCATTAATGGGTCCCACTTCTACAAGACACTTTGCGACACTGGGTTGGGCGTCAACATAATGGCCAAGGTCACCTATGAACTTCTGTTCGGAACCATGCCCTTAAACCCAACATATATTCAGCTCCAGATGGCAGATCAGACATTCCGACAAGTCGAAGGTACAGTAACTGACGTCCCTGTCAAGATAGACGATCACTTTGTCCATACAGACTTTCAGGTTATTGACATGGGAGAAGATGAATACGATCCACCCATCATCCTTGGAAGACCATTCCTTAGTACTGTCAAAGCAATCATTTACATTGGAACTAGAGAAGTCCACATGCACTTCCCCTCTGAGAAGGTACGTCTTTACTTTACTGACCCTAACTATGTATTTGAAGAATCCAAGCAGGTCAGGACAAGAAGGCGGCGTAACCACAATCAGAAGCAACAGGTCATCAAGGACAGATGGGCAGATTTTGAAGGAGAAGTGGTAAGATCTGAAGACATACCAATCAACCAACACTGTCCTGAGGAGACCAAAGCACCGAGACAAGTATGGAAAGAAAAGACAGTTGCACATGAAGAAGAGGCGCTGCCGGAACCACCGACTACGCCATCCACCGAGTCCCAGGATGACTGAACGAATAAGAGTCCCGTTCGGAGGACTTAAAAACACCGAACGCCTTGCCAACAGGTAACTTGGTAGTTATCCTTTCCTTTCAATTATTTACTTTATCTTAAATAGTTTGCTTAGTTAATCATATTCATACTATCTTAAAAAGAAAATAAAAATGTTAAAAACCCTAAAGCCCCATGTGAGTATGCGAGTGGCATAAAACCCATAGGTACATTCACTGTGGTGGCATAAAAAAAATATATAATAAATACATAAATATTTTCTTCTGCTTTATAAAAGAAAAAAAAACATAAAAAAAATCAAGGAGGCTCAGCCTGATAAAGGCTAGATATTTATGCTAACACTTAATCAGTTCCACAAAGCTTTGTTGTCTATTTGAGCTTCACAGAATTCAAGGAGACTAGCAGACAGAGGACATTCTAATCGCTGTCAGGGTGCTACCGACTTTTAAATACACCTCCGCCATCTGCTAGCTACATCAGAAGAGATTATGTCAAGATCCAGCTTGGGGGAGAGCACCTCCATTATCTTGCTAAGTATTTCTATCTTTATCTTTATATTTATATATACTTCTACCCTATAAAAATAAAAATATACATAACTATGAAAAAAAATCAAATAAAGATTTTGTGCTTATATATATATACCTATATCTTTTGCTTAGTGTGTTTTAATAAATAAATAAAGTGGCTATGCTAAACTGAATCTAAATAATAATAAAACTCTAGCATGGATATGATGAATAGTTGCTTTGCCTAACTTTCAAATTTGAAGTCCTCTCTCTAAGTTTAGACATAACTGTTATCATTTAAAGCTTGCTCTAAACCTGAACTTGTGGGAAGAGAACTTGATCTAAAGTCTAAGTTGTTAACGGATATGATATGGGAAGGTTGAGCTGCTGTTTATCTATTCCTAGAGATGCTAGAATTCTGGAGAATTTTATCTTTGAAAATCTTAAAATGCTACATGATGAGTTCCTGTATGATGAGAGTTTAAGTTCCTACCACAGCCATACATACATGCTTGCTAGACTTTAAGCCATACCTTTACTTTTTACTGCTTATGAGCATTGAGTGTAGTCAAGCTGTGTAGACCCTTAGGAGCTTGTCATGCGGTTAAAATCAAGATTCACTTGCACGATCACTCATACATGCTGCTTCTACTCCGGAAGTACGCATCCACATATATCCACTCATTCTCATCTCCAGATCCACATAAAATTATTCTACTCCTAATCCGGGAGAGAATAGCCAAAAATATTTTCCTATTCTTGTTATCCCCTGTGAAATAAATGCTCAAGCTATTGTGGTTACTATCACTTGCTATATTGTTCTAAGGAGATGAGTGCTCTATACGAGGAAATAAAAAGGGGCAAGTGCCCGGAACCTCGAAAAGAAAAAGATACGAGGAAATAAAAAGGAGCAAGTGCTCGGAACCTCGATGAAAAAAAAGAAAAAGTGTGAGAAGAGAGGTAAAAATGGACAAGTGTCCGACAGTAGAATTAGGGGTACAAGATACCCACCTGAGAGGAAAAAAAAAGAAAAAGAAAATATAGAGCACCTCATTCTCCTCAAGAGCTTTAAAAGCAAGAAAGGTACGTATCCCCTCAAAAAAAGAGCAAAAGTAGAATTAGACTTTCATCATTGTTATCATCACTACCACCATACACCATTTATTCGCCACACATGCACATCTTGATTTGACTTATTGGCTTGTTTCTCTGGATCCATGGTTTGACTATGCAATAAATGTCTTGTAAGTATGTATACTTTATCTCCCACCTATGAGCTCCAGCTATCAAAAGCCTTATTAGAATAGGATGAGAGAGAAGGCAATGTCACTCTGCCTTATACCACAAATACTACATACTTTGCTTTGAGAGAAGGCAGACATCATTACTGCCTTGGTGAGGATCCAGAAATACCACAAAAGAGAGACCTGAGAGAGTCATACAAGGAATCTCTGAGTTTTATTTGAAAATTTGCAAAAAACTCCAGAGCTATAGCTGATCAAGAATAAGAGACATGGCGCTTGACTAGACTGTTCTATCTTTTAACCGCTCAAGACAAAGGTGACGGTTGCAAGCCCCATGGTGAAAGGTATAATGAGTAAGTTTTAAGTCTTGACAGTTTACTTTAACTCAGAGATGAGACTCTATTTGAAAGCATGTGTACCGTCAAAATTCAAAGGCATTTCAGCAACTACTGAGTCTCTCCTTGCTCAGGGACGAGCAAGAGGTAAGCTTGGGGGAGTTTGTTGACGGTCCTTAAGTATCAATTATAACTATCAAATAAATAGAGAAAAGGATCCAAATGAAACCAACACCTAGACTTAGGGTTTTATCTGACAGAATTCCATGAGTTTTGCTGTTTATCTATTTCTGCAGGGGGTTATCAGGAAATACGGAAGAAAGGCCCACATGTCGGATTAATGACGGGATATTAACCGAACACGTAATTATCTTGCATCTAGAAGACTCCAGAAGCCACGGGAACGAATGGGAGGCGTAACGGGGCCGGAGACAGGGCGCCCGCCCTAGTCCCCAGGGCGCCCGACCCCTCCTGTGGACCAATCAGGCTCCGCCTCGAGGATTATGCTCCACCGACCTAGAGGATCAAGGAAAACCGTCCGTTCAATGTCGGTTTGATCCGACGGCCCAGATTCATCCGAAAGGGCTATATAAGCAAGGCACCTGCCCCTGGAGGAGAGGCCCTCGTCTCATACTTCAAACCCTAATTCAGGAGGAGAGCCTCTGATCAAGCCCTAGAGCCACCACATCAACTAGATCTCTAGTTAGCATAGCTACATAGGATTAGAACTAGAAGGAGTCAATCTTCGATTGGTTCCCGGATCTGTTAAGAGGATTCTTGGTAATTCCTCTCTTGTTCTTCAATTTTTCATCATTGTTCTTCAATATTATGAATATGACTTTGTTCTATTTCAATATATTGATTATGACTTTGCTCTACTTGATTATATTTGCAATTATATTGTTCTTAGTTTATCATAGTTATATGCTTGGCTTAGTTAGATTGGAATTATATACATGCCTAGGATCGTATAGCGTTTATCCATGTGTACAGTGGGTGAATGATAATTATTGTGTAGACGTGGTGTCTATACCGTATTTATCTGCGATTGCACCCTATATGCCGGATTGTGGGGTAGTTCGCGATAGTGACAGCTTCGTTGATTCTTATATAGTCCCCCTCTCGTGTATAGGGCAGGCAGAGCAACACTATTACAGGGGAGTGATTGCTATGTTCTTCATCTTCCTTGCTAATATTCACTATGCATGGATAGTCTTTTCTCTCCATGATTGCCAAGTATAATTGCACTAACTATGATATGCTAGACTTTATAGTTAATAATAACTTAGGGAATATCTTTGTAGCTCATCCTAATTCCATGCTAATGACTTGCTAGAATATCTGTTGAGGTGCTTATCATTATTATATGTGGCTAGCTGATCAGATTAATTATCTTTGTCACCATTATCACTTTACCTTTACTTAATGTGACATTTATACCTGTATAAAGAAATTGATAAATACTCTCGGTTATATATGCAATGATGTGTACTCAGTTCCATATTCTCATTCCATTATCAACCATGATATTTAGAAATCCCTTCCCAGTGGTAAAAATATAAATAACGATACCTGGAATACTTCCCGGTTAAAATGCTACATCGGTATTAATCTGTGTGCTTGCAGATCCCTTTTATTATTTATCTTGATGAGCAAATGCATATTTCAATACCGCGTCTCTCATGTCATGCTGGGGATGACAACTTGGCTTAAGTGGCATGAGGGATAGGTTTGGCATTTTTGGCGCCGTTATCAGAATTAGAAAACTAAGTCTACTTTTGGTAGTGACGTTAAGAATGCCCAACAACTCCTATCGCCAGTCAACTTGGAGTCCAGGTTATGCCTCAAGTTGGATGTAATTATCCAGCAATGCCAACAAGCTACCAGCCATCGGCAAATTTTGTACCAATGAATACTAATAATTGGTCAGGGCAGTTTCCCACTCAACATACAGTTCAGCCAAATCAGCAAGCCACAGGTGTTCATCAAAGTCACATGCATGCTGGTTTTCAGAATCAAGCATCGGCAGCTCAGCCGATGAACCCTTTTCAGCAGGTTAATGGACCGCAGATAGTGGCAAATGTGCCAATTGCTGGAGATCGTGGGCCACAAAGGTATGCAGAAGGGTACCAGCAGATACCTCCAGTGGAGATTCAACAATATCGTCAACAAGATGTTGATGTTTTTTAGGCCGATAAAATAGCAGAAATTATGAAGGATCAGTTTGGGATCAAGCCCAAAGTTAATACCTATTCTTATCGGACTCCGTATCCTCCAGCATATGATTTAATTCCTCTCCCAAATCGTTACAGGGTGCCAGATTTCACTAAGTTTTCTGGGCAAGACGATACATCAACCATGGAACATGTTAATCGTTTTATTATTCAATGTGGAGAGGCAGCTTGTAGAGATGAATTGAGAGTTCGTCTGTTCTCATCATCTCTATCTGGATCAGCATTTACATGGTTTATTTCACTACTGCCAAATTCTATTATCACTTGGGCTGATCTGGAAAAGCAATTTCATAAGTATTTCTTTGCTGGAGTTCATGAAAAGAAGCTTACCGATTTGGTAAAGATGAAACAGCGCAATGATGAATCGGTAGAAGGCTTTGTGCAAAGGCTACGAGATGTAAAGAACAAATGTTATAGCCTAGTGTTGGATGATCGGCAGCTTGCCGATTTGGCCTTTCAGGGATTGTTACCACATCTTAAGGACAGATATGCTTCTCAGGAGTTCGAAAGCCTAAGTCATTTAGTGCAAAGGATTTCTGATCAAGACACTAGGGTTTTTGAACCTAAAAGAAATTGGAACAAGAAAGTTTCATTTGTTGAAGAGGTGGAAGATTCTGATTCAGATAACGAACCAGTTATCGGTTTGGCTGAGTGGGTTAAGAATAAGAAGCTGATATCTTGTCCCTTTGGTCACAAAGAGCCAGAAAAGTTTACTTTTAACGTCACCAAAGCTGATAAGATATTTGATCTTTTGCTTCAGGAGGGCCAGATTAAATTGTCACCTAATCATGTGATCCCATCGACAGAAGAGTTGAAGCATATGTTGTATTGCAAGTGGCATAATGCAACTTCACACAGTACCAATGAGTACAAAGTATTTAGACAACAATTGCAGTTAGCTATTGAGTCTGGCAGAATAAAATTTGGCAATTCCAAGATTCAAAAGCCAATGAAAATTGATCAACATCCTTTTCCAGCAAATGTGTTGGATGCTGAAGGGAAAATTAAGGTGTTGACATCGGAAGCTGCTGAAAAGAATGCATCAGTAGATCCCCAACATCGGATAACTACCGATGATGCAAAAGGCAAGGGGCTATTGACAGAAAGTGGCAGTTCTGGAAGGCCTCCTCGATCTGGCATCGTGATTACTCATCGAAGACAACAGGAAGGTTGGCGTCAGCGAAGGGACCGGTATCAACGACAACAAGAGGAAAGACGTCAAGAAGAGTGGAATCGGCATAAGGATCATTGGAATTGTCCATTTTTTATTCATTGTTGGGAGGAAGGTATTAAGTTACCTACTGTTGAAGATTGCCCAGAGTGCAATGGTTATTATGGAGTTAATCGTCCTATAAGAAGGTTTCAATCTGGTAATTAAGGTTTGTTCATTAATGAGCCGATCAGAGGGAGAGCATCAGTACATGATCGGCTGGGGGGCAGGCTCAGTGTTCATGAAAGGCTTGGTAAACGTGTTGCATATTTTCCGAGAAACCAAGAGGAACTTGAAGAGATGGCAAATACAAGAGTTCCTGATGAAGAAATATTTTACAGAGATCCTAATATACGTCGTGTGAAGACAACTAGGACTTATCAGCCAGTGTGGAAAACTAAGCTTCCTCAATGGTGTCCAGAGGGTTTGACAAAGACACAGAAGAGAAAAATGCAGCGAGAGCGTCAAAAAGATTTATACCAAGAAGAAAGTCCCTCCAATGAGAGATCTGGTAATCAACAGTGGCAGATAAGGCATAAAAATAAAGGTCCATCGGCAGATGTCAATATGGTGTTTATGTTACCGATGGAATTTTTGACTCTGTCTGATAGCGAAGAAGAGACTGTTTTCTCTGACCAAATAGCTCAATTAACGCTAGATCCAATGATGGCTGTTTTTGAGAAGCCTGCCGATGATGAGAGACAACACCTCAAGGCTTTGTTTGTAAAAGGCAGAGTTGATGGGCAGCCTGTATCTAAGATACTTATTGATGGAGGAGCTGCAATTAATATTTTGCCTTATGTGATGTATCGAAAGCTTGGTAAGGGAGATCAAGACTTAACTAAGACTGATATGATGCTAAAGGATTTTGAAGGCAATGTATCACCAGCTAAAGGGGTAGTGTGTGTTGAGTTGACCATCGACAGTAAAACCTTACCGACAACTTTCTTTGTTATTAATGGCAAGGGTGCATATAATCTGCTCTTGGGAAGGGATTGGATTCATGCTAATTGCTGTGTTCCTTCTATAATGCATCAGTGTCTAGTACAATGGATTGGAGATAAAATTGAAGTTGTTCCTGGTGATTCTTCTTATATCATCGCATCAGCAGAATCAGACACTTATGAGCGAACCAAGTGCATATCAGGAGAAGCTTGGGAAAAAGAGTTCCTCAAGGTTGCCGATTACGAAATTCTACTGATCCAAGCAGTCGGTTCTGAAGAAGAGTTTTAATGGATAGATTTGCCGATGATGGAAAATTAGGTCAAGGATTTACATCGGCAGATGATTTAATAGAAGTAGATATTGGTGAAGGCGATAGGCCAAGGCCCACTTTTATTAGCTCTAAGTTAAATTCCAAGTGTAAACAACAATTAGTTGATTTGTTAAAGGAATATAAAGATTGTTTTGCTTGGGATTATACTGAAATGCCTGGATTAGACCGATCTATAGTTGAACATCGGTTGCCTATTAAATCTGGATTTCGGCCACATCAGCAGCCGGCTCACCGATGCAATCCTAATATACTTCCTGATATTAAGGCCGAAATAACCAAATTAATTGAGGCAAAGTTTATTCGGCAGTGTCGATATGCAGAGTGGATTTCTAATGTGGTTCCTGTATATAAGAAAAATAGGAAACTTCGTGTTTGTATTGATTTCAGGAATCTCAATAAGGCCACACCGATGGATGGTTACCCAATGCCGATTGCTGATTTGTTGATTGATGCTGCAGCAGGGTATCAGATTATTAGTTTCATGGATGGTAATGCGGGTTATAATCAAATATTTATGGCTAAAGAAGATATTTCTAAGACTGCTTTTAGATGTCCAGGTCATGTGGGATTATTTGAGTGGATAGTTATGACATTTGGTTTGAAAAATGCCGGTGCTACTTATCAAAGAGCAATGAACTTTATTTTCCATGAATATATCGGCACATTGGTAGAAATCTACATTGATGACATAGTGATTAAGTCTGGAGACATCACAAAGCATCTAACCGATCTACGGAAGATACTGGAGTGCACAAGAAAACATGGATTAAAGATGAATCCTAATAAATGTGCATTTGGTGTATCGGCAGGACAATTCTTGGGTTTTATGGTGCATCAGCGAGGTATTGAAATTAGTAGAAAATCTATTGAGGCAATCAACAAGGTTGTTGCTCCTGCCGATAAAACTGAATTGCAGTCCTTGATCGGTAAGATTAATTTCATCAGAAGATTCATATCTAATCTGTCAGGTAAGATCAAGGCTTTCAGTCCATTATTGAAATTTAAAGCCGATCAGGAATTTAAATGGGGGGATGAACATCAATTAGCCTTAGATCAGATTAAGAGTTATTTAACAAATCCTCCAGTGTTAGTTCCACCCCAACATGGAAAACCTTTCAGATTGTATTTATCAACTGAAGATACTGTTATCGGTTCAGCGCTTATTCAAGAATTTGAAGGGAAGGAGCGTGTTATCTATTATTTGAGCAGACGGTTAATAGATGCTGAAACCAGGTATTCGGCCATTGAGAAATTATGTTTATGTTTATACTTCTCTTGTATTAAGCTGAGGCATTATTTACTATCGGCTGAATGTACTGTCATATGCAAAGATGATGTGGTCAAATATATGCTATCAATGCCGATACTGAATGGTAGGATTGGTAAATGGATTTTAGCATTATCAGAATTTGACCTACGTTATGAATCGGCTAAGGCAGTTAAAGGACAGGTTATGGCCGATTTTGTTACTCAACATTGCAACACGATGGATTCTCTGGAAGTTGCTCCGTGGACACTTTTCTTTGATGGGTCTACTTGTGGTGAAGGGGCAGGCATCGGTATCGTATTAATTTCCCCTCAGGGGAAGAAGTATGAGTTCTCATTGCCGATCGTTGCTACATCGACAAATAATCAAGCTGAGTACCAAGCCCTGATAAAAGGGTTAGAATTGCTTAAAGAAGTACAGGCTGATGCTGTTGAAGTCTTTGGTGATTCTATGCTAGTTATAAATCAGTTGATTGGGATTTATGAATGCCGAAGTGAAATTCTAATTTTACATCATGAAAAGTGTTTGGAATTGTTAAAAGGGTTCAGGAGTTTTCATCTGGAACATATTTCTCGGATGCATAATGAAGAGGCTAACCGATTGGCTCAGCATGCTTCAGGATATCAACCTGTTCAAGAAGTATTAATATCAGTAGCTGATACCGATGACTGGAGAAAGAAAATCATTGATTATTTAAAGAATTCATCTGAAAAGGTTGAAAGACGTATAAGGTTCCAAGCTACCAAGAATGTACTCCTCGATGATGAATTGTATTACCGTACCATAGATGGAGTTTTACTCAGGTGTGTTAGCATAGAGGAATCAAAAGGCCTGATGGGTGAAATTCATGAAGGAGTATGTGGGGCTCATCAGTCAGCTTTCAAGATGAAATGGATGATTAGAAGAAATGGATATTATTGGCCGACTATTCTTGAGGATTGTTTTAAATATTTTAAAGGATGTCAGGAATGTCAGAAATTTGGTAATATTCAAAGGGCACCCGCATCGGCTATGAACCCCATAATTAAGCCTTGGCTATTCCGGGGTTGGGCTATTGATCTCATTGGTCAGATTTATCCACCATCGAGTAAAGGGCATAAGTTTATTCTGGTTGCTACCGATTATTTCACAAAGTGGGTTGAAGCAATTCCTTTAAAAAAGGTGACATCGGCTAATATGGTTGATTTTGTGAAGGAGCATATTGTCTACCGATTTGGCATCCCTCAAACCATCACTACCGATCAGGGCACTATGTTTACATCGAGTGAATTTGATGAGTTTGCTATAGGTATGGGGATTAAAGTTTTGAATTCTTCACCGTATTATGCCCAAGCTAATGGTCAGGCTGAAGCATCTAATAAATGAATTATCAAACTCATTAAGCGCAAGATTAAAGAGTATCCTAAGAAGTGGCATACAATATTAAATAAAGCTTTGTGGTCATATCGGATGGCATGTCATGGTGCAACCAAGGTAGCACCTTATCAATTGGTGTATGGACACGATGCAGTATTACCTTGGGAGATTAAAATTGGTTCTAGGCGAATACGCTTTCAAGATCAATTGACAGCCGATGATTATGATATTCTTATGAAAGATGAATTGGAAGATGTAGCAGGTCATCGGTTAAAAGCTTTAGTTAGCATCGAGGAGAATAAGAAAAGGGTAGCTAGATGGTATGACAAGAAAGTGAAGGTAAAGGAATTTGTCGATGGAGAATTGGTCTGGAAGTTGATTTTACCGATTGGGGCTAAAAGTTCTAAGTTTGGCAAATGGTCACCTAATTAGGAAGGTCCATATCGGATAAATCAATCTGTTTCTGGTAATGTATATATTCTTGAAACTCTCGAAGGAGTTGTATTTCCCAGAGCATTAAATGGAAAATATTTAAAGAAATATTACCCTAGTATCTGGATAGATGCATAAAAGTATAATTGCCGATAACAATCCTATCGGCTGGAGTTAAAACAAAGTATCAATTGTTGCCGATACGCTAATTTAACAAAGCCTGGATAGCTGATATTGTACACAGGCGAATTTCATCGGCTTCTTTCAATTCCTTGGCGTCTTCATCGGCACTTCCTTCCACAGGCTTAAGTTTCTTTTTGAGGACCAAGGCCTTGCGAGCTTGGGCATCTCGTTCCTGTTGAAGGGCCTTGATAGCGTCAGGAAGCTGGTCTTCTTCTTGTTTGGCTTGAGTCAGAGCTGTTTCAACCTTTTCCAGTTCAGCTAGCAGGGCTGCCCTCTTTGCCGATAGATCTAAGATTTTCTGCTTAAGATCGGCACTGGAGGCTTGCAAGTTGCTGATGTTCTTGTGCTTCTCATCGGCAGTTTGCTTCAGCTGCAGCATTTCTTCCTTAAGTTGAGCCTGAGCTGCTCTGTCAGCAATACGATGAACAGCCCTTTGATATTGAAGTTGTCTGCTCTCCAGATGGACTGCTGGGAAGATGATTTCTTCAACATTAGCAGGGACTTGGCCGCGGATCGTTTTGATGATGGTCCTTGCAGGGTCCGAATCGATCACCAATTGGGCAGTATCTTGTTGCAGCAGATTTAGAAGAGCTTCTAGTTTGCCATAGGTGTCTGCCGATATTGTTCCCAATGCTAGGGAAGAACTCGCCTCTTCTCCGTCATCATCGGAGACGTCGATAGCAAAGGAGAACAAGCTATCGGGAGAATCTTGTTCCTGTGAAATAAAGAGAGTTAGAAATCCTATCTGTGATATCTGGGGATATTATAAACCAAACAATTAATTGGTTTACCTGCTTCAGGGCAATTTCTTGAGCCTGGCTTGAGGGAGCGGCTTGAAGAGGGTCATACGAAGGATCGGCAGAGGATGCCGATGGAATGTCTCCTACGATCTCATCGGTAGTCGGCCCTTGGGGTGTAATGGCCGATGATGTATCTTGTGCAGAAGGAGCAGCTTGTTCAGTTACATCAGTGGGTTGACTGACAGGTGTTGGAGCAGACGAAGGGGCTGGTGTAGATTTCTGTCGCTTTTGTTGAGCTTTAGCATCGGTCAAAGCTTTGCGCTTTGTTTGGGTCTTAGCGACAATTGGCTGGGGGGCATCGACATGTGTTGATTGGGGAGCTTGCATGCTTGGCGTGCTTGCCGATGTGCCCGTTTGTTGCTGCAAAAACGGGTATAAGATTGGATATTTAACAGGAAAAAATGTAAAAATAAGAGAATACCTCTGAAGGAGGGGTAGAGGTCGTGGTGCTTGGTAGAGTTGCCGATGACGATCCAGCTGCAGCTTGCACACCCTGATAGTTGTATGTTAATATAGAGTGTATCGGTAGAAAACAGAGTAAGCAAGGTTATTACCTTAAAAGCCTTGATTAGACTTGAAGCAGCAGCCTTTGGAGTAGCCCTGGATGTTCCCAGTCTTGGTCTGGAGGTGATAGTTTTGGCGCGAGTCCTCTGGAAGGTTAAGGCCTCTAAGGTAGGGGCGTTGTAGCCGATTATTGAGACTGGAGAGGTTGGGTGGAGGTTGAAGGGTTTTCCACTTTTGTTTATTGATGGAACTGGATCATCGGCCTGTTTCAAGAAAAATTAGCTACCGATGTACATATAAAAGGAAGGAAAGAGACAAAAGTTAAAGGGAACTTACTGCATCGTCAGGAACGGCATAGTCGGGATCAATCATGTGCCGATATGTGTGAACAGATGTTGAAAACAACTGTTCTTTCCACTCTTGCCACCATTGCTTATATGACTCTGTGATGAAAGATGCTGGTGACCAGGCGGAGAGATCAACATTTGAGATATCGGCATCGGGAGCAAGTCTTACTATCCTGCTCCATTCAGTTCCAGCGGTAATGATTTCTCTGGGCTTGATCACATCGGCAAAGCATAGCTTGATTGGCAGTTGCCCAAAGGCCAGCTGGCGAGATACTGCCGATGGATTGTAGAATTCATAAGTAATATGGGAAGCTTTCCCGCTGCCAAATATGTTGACTGGGATTGCTCTGGGGGTGATAATAGCCATCATAAGATCATTGTCTTGGTTCAGATCACTATCGGCAAAATTGAAGAGAAGAGAGAATTTGTTATCCTCATCAATATAAGGTACCCAAGCCCTGAGATCACGAGGGAGACCATGGTAGAAATTTTGAAAAAATCTGCCGATTTGATCTTCATTGGCCTCTGTTCCGGGAAGGATAATTATGGCTTCGCCGAAGTTGAGAGGGGGGCGTGTTGCCGATTCATCGTCTCTAAGGACGTAATCTTCAGGAATCTCTCGTGGGAATTCTTGAGCAAAGAAATCCCACTGTAAACGCTTATGCATGTGAGCGTTTAACCACATATTGATGAACCACCATGGGCCTCCCAGATTGCCGATGGGTTCACCAAGTATAAGCTTCTGAGATACTTGGTGGAGAAGGTGGTAGGTTGAGCTTAGGAGGTATCGGCCAAGTGGGAATCTGACACCGTTGGCTAAAAGTTCTGCTGCTGGAGGAAAGCGTTGGTTGGTCCTACCGATCGACCACAGAAAATAAACTTCTCCAGCCACATGTTCAGGAATGTGGCGTGTTCCCTTTGATTGACAATACCAGTCTTTTGGTACTCTCTGATGTATCCCATCCAGCCGCCGATGTTGCGTGTACTCACTCTATACTTAGCTTTTCTGCCAAAAATATGGCCTTCATCGACAGTTGAGATGTCCAAGCCTGTGAGCATATATACATCGGCAAGAGTAGGGGCGCATGGGCCATGGCCGAACATGAAGGTATTGGTGGTATCTGACCAAAAGTGAGCGGCAGCTATCATCATGGATTCATTCTTTTGTATATCGGCAATGGATAGCCTGATACATTGATCTATCTTCCGTTCTGCCCAGAATACTTGCATTGATCTGTTAACCCTCAAGAACCAGTTTTTCCACCCTTTGGTGGGTTTGGGCCAAGAGCGAAACGTATCTTTCCACAGATTCAAAGAGAAATTTTGAGCTTTGAAGGGAATACGATTTGCCTCTGCATTGATCAGGTCAGTTGGATCTGGGTCGCCCATTGGACCTAGGCAATGGAGGGGAGGTTGATTGGTTGGAATCACCAGTGTGTTGCGTAGTTCCTGAGTTTGGAGGATCAAGAAAATGGAAGAAATAGGAAAATGCCGACTGTAAGAACTCGCAGGGAACCAAAAGGATTAAAGTAAAGGTAATAGAAGAAGAACGAACCGCAGGAACGTCGAAGTTGACAGCCATTGCTTCGAAAAGGATGAGGGCACGAGCTGGGAACTTGAAGATGATGATGGAGGGGGCTCTGGTGAGTCGAGGATGCGCGGTTGTTGGTTAGGGTTGCCGCCGGAGTGAGAATGTCAAAGGATGAAGTTTGAAGGTAGAAGATGAGTAGCCCGGAGAAATCTATTTATAGGCCATTTGGGGTAGGGGTATTCTTGACTTATCTCTATGCCGTACGCGGATGGATCGAGGTGGTTCAGTTGGATATGGTAACTGTTCGCACGACAATCAAGGGATGGTACAGAAGATTTGACGGCAAGTAATCATGACTTGAAGTATATCTCGATACAGGATTTTTCAGTTCTAAAAAAATGATGTGCTGTGATAAGATCTTGCTGATAGATTGTTATTTTGGTATCTTAACCGTAATTGAGGCAAAGGCAGTTAGAAAGTGTGTGATATTTACTGAGATACATGGATTAGATCTAGATTTGATTAAATCTAGTAACAGATCATGTTATGCTTGGAGAATGGGTTAAAAAATAGGTAATAGCAAGCATTATCTGGAGTAAATTTCGGAGCATCAGTATCTTATACTCCGAAATTGGGGGGCATGTGTTGACATCGTTTTTAGTACGTGTCAAGATAATCAGGAAGGGCTAATCAGCAGAGGAAAGATTACTGTGTAGATTGATAGCCGAGGAGAATAAGCTTGGTTATGAGTGGTGGCAGCGTATGGATTCAAATTGAAGTGTTGCCGATAAGGTTAAGGGTATTATTGTCGATGCCGATGAAAGAGGGTTTGAAGACTGCTACCGATGAAACAGGGAATGTACCGATGAAGGAGGGTATGAAGACTGCTGCCGATGAAACAGGGAATGTACCGATGGAAGGAACTTGAAGGCTGCTGCCGATGGAACAGGGATTGTGCCGATGAAAAGGAGGTCGATGAGAATACCATCGTGATTGAGGCGGACTATGGAATAAAATAGTAGTTAATTTCCTTGTATACGTTTAGTAGAGTCGGAGTTGTATCAAAGTCATGTGTTTCCTTAGATTTGGATTTAGTGTCCTAGTCGTATTTGGTTACGTTTCTGTAGATCAGGATATAAATATAGAGTGAAGGGCAATGTAATAAGGGATCAATCAATACATCAAAAAACAGCTTTTACTCTTATTTACATCTACTTTCGGCGACTTCGTCAATTTGCATATTTTTCCTTTTTACGAGTTCTCATCGATTCGGCGAGTTGCATTGCTCTAGTGCAATCTTCGACGATCCTCGAGTTCCGCGTGAGTACCTCTTGGCTGTGACTTCCGGGCGTATCGCTGTTGTCAGGACCAAAGTGCTCGTATCTTCATCCTTGTCGATTAACAGGTCAAATCGACTGGCACGCTTTGGATATCGACTTCGGGTATTAGCCCTTTGTGTTTGCAGATTTACTTTTGCATCAACAGTTCTCATCTAACAAGGCATCATACTTAGATTGCAACTCAGAAAAGTGAGTCATATGAACAGCACATTCATCACACTCAACCTCGTCAGACACATGAACAAGCCACAAGGTGGTTAGGGCCACCATTCCCTCAAAGATTCATGGTTCTTACACTAACCGGAGGATTAGTGGACCTCTCTCATGAGCAAAGCAACTAGAGAAAGAAAACCTTATAAGGATGAAACAAAATGAGGTGGGTGGAGAGGTGAAGATGGCTTAGAGCTGCCATCCCCTATATATCAGGGCTATTACACATTCCCCTAATTGCCCCTGAATACATACGAGCTAAACCATCAAGCCCAAAGGCGTAGAGGTCCAACCCGGTCTTCATGTTGATCCGACGGCCACCGCGCCTCCTCACCGGTAGCTTCGCCTCGACGCGACCTCCCCGATGCCGCCACGTGCCGTCCGTTCCTCCTCGGAACCTCCGCCCGGGTTTTGAGGCCCAAACCCGTAAACCCGCCTCCGATGTTTTTGAGGCCCAAACCATCAAACCGCTCCGCGAGTAGCGTACTCCATACGCATCCCCCGCCATCCAACGCGTGTCACCTCCACGGTCAACACGGTCACTCCCATGTCTTCTCGCGCTTATCGATGTCCCAAGTGTCAGCCACCGCGGCTAGCCACCCGGCCTTCGGGTCCCTCGGTCCAAGCCTCACGTCCGTCCTTCACCCCTCCGGTCCATCGGCACGGCACGTCCTCCTTGACCTTCACCTCGCCGTCGGCTACCGCCTCCGTGCTCCACACATGCACAACATAAGCCAAGAGACATGTCGCACACAAGGCTTTCGCCAAGGTAGGGTTAGTCACCACTCAACCTACTTCATGGATCATATTGACAATCACTCATCACAAAACGAACACACAAAGATACTTGTCAACCTTGTATTCGCATTTTTTTTTGTTCATTCAAAAATAAAAGAAGAAGTTTTGTGTCTTTGTTCCTTGTTGCAACAAGAGGATTGCAAACAGGGAAGAAAAGAAAGCAAAACATGCAATCCTCTGTTTTGCTTGATCGATTATACTTATATAACAAACAAAAGCGTCATGCTGTAATGCCGGCTCTGTTCGTTTTTTTTAAATTACATTTCCACAAGAGGCAAAGCACTAATACAACAATTATCAATATACTCCTTTCGTCCAGAAAAACATGCAATTCTAGCACAACAACACATATTAGTGTATCATGTTTGATCAATTATAAATAAAAAACTATAAATATTTATAACATCAAATAAATATCATTAAATTAATTATAAAATATATTTTTATAATAAATTAATTTTAAGTCATAAATATAAATATTATTTACTTTGGTTAAACATAAACAACACTATCTAGTACGTAACCTATAGTTGTATGTTTTATTGGACTGAGGGAATACTAATTAATGCAGGTATTTTGCTTGCTTTTGCATTCAAACGTCACACGTTCACACTTGTGAAGCACCATTCACATTCAGCTTACAATTTAAATTTACGCAAAGCAAGAGGCAAATCAAATATTGTCCAAAAAAAGGGGCAAAACAAAATCGATCGATCAACTTCTAACAGCTAGCAGAGGAGAAATGTACAAGCCGCGCGCGCGCATTCCATTTCCATGCAGTCCAAATCCAATCAAAGAGCTGAGGTGAGCTAGGGCGGAGCAATCGATGGCGCCGCCGTCGGCGCGGAAGAAGACGACGCCGACGCCGACGCCGCGAGGTCGTGCGTGAGCTGGCCCATGGCGCGCACCTGCATCTCCAGCGCCGCGATGTAGTCGGACACCTCGGCCAGGAGCGCGGGCAGCGACAGGCTCCGGCACCCGGGCACCAGCCGCCCCAGCACCTTCACCTTGGCCCTGCCAGCCAGTCCACCCGGCGCCCGCTCCTCGGTGTCTCCGCCGCCATGCTGCCGCCGACGGGGCCTCGGCGGCGGTCGGCGCGCGCGGAGGCAGTGGAGCGCCCGGCACCGGCGGCTGCGTGCCAGGATGGCGCGGCTCCAGCGCGAGCGGCCCCGCGCCGCGACGGCCAGCGCGCGGTAGGCCGCGTCGCGCACCGCCGGGGCGGAGGCGGAGCAGGTGGGTGTGCCGCCGGTGCGCACGAGGCGCAGCGCCTGGATGAGCTTGGAGGAGTAGGCCTGCTGCGCGCGCGGCGTCCGCCACTTGGACGACGGGCCCTGCTGGTTGCCGTCTTCGGATGCGCATGCGCCCGGCGAGCCCCTGTTGCGCTTGCCGCGGGTGCCCTCGTCGTCAGCGGAGGTGGAGGAGGAGGGCATGGTGGCCGCCGGTGTGTGTGCTTTGGTTGGTTGTGGGCGTGGAAGGAACGACACGGAGGGAAACATATATAAAGGAGACAGAGACGGAGACGGAGACGGAGACGGAGGGCTATCATCAATATCATAGTAGTATATACTTATATATTAAAATATAGTGATTTATTATGAATTTGTTATGGATACTTATTTAGTCATAAATAATAACAAAAATTAATAATTTTTGTGAAATGTAAAATGATTTGGACGGGGGGAGAGAGTACAACACAATATATTTTGGAGTTGAGATTTTATCGGACTATATATACTCACTGTCGTGAACTCTCACCACTCACTAATTACTCATGTTTTTCACCCTGTTCGGTAGGCTATAAAAACACTGCTGAACGGCTGATATTGATGTTAATGCTGATTTGTTATGAGAGAAAAACACTGCTGAAAGCGAACATGGTGTTTTTTTTTGTTGGTGGTTTACCCAACCTTTGCATTGCAATTGCAATTGCATGCATGGCCGACACACTACACTAGTAGGCACGTGTGGCTTATAATATCTGTCTGTTGACAGATCGATCAGCATCACCCATAGAAACAAAGTTATTAAGGTTTATTTAGAGTTAGAAGCTTAGCCAAAGGGGCCTCTATTTCGCTCCTACATGCAACATTCTGTTAACATGATGCATTTTCCACATTTAATTTCTGCCGAAAACAAAACGTACAGCGTGGGTCCTGATTCTCTGCAACATTTTATTCATCAGACTAGACCATTTTATTTTACTGCAAACATTTTCCCCCCTTCCTTCTTAGTCCGGAACAGTGCAAATAAAATCTGCTAGATTTTTTTTGCCAATAATAAATCCGTCTGTCGACAGAATACTTTGTCTTATTTTATTTTTGTTTGCACTGGGTGGATGGATCCATCAGTCCATCTCTGTCCATGCATGATCCGTCCATGATCACATGCATCCCAGTCCCAGCGCGAGAAAAGAATACAAATGGCCGGCCACCCATCAGCATTTAGCACTCACAAAGTCACAAATGACTGTGGTGGCGTTGTGGGAGGATGAGAAAGCAAGCACAAACAACAGAGGTTGAAGTTGCTACAGCCTACTCCAGTCACGCTCATGCATGCATGGCATCTGAATGAAAATCATGGGCGTAACATGCAGGCAGGCAGAGGGTCAGAGGAAGAGGGCCAGCCGGAGCCGGCCTGGGATCGATCAGGCTTGTTTATTTCGCGAAAACTTTTGGGAAACTGTAGCACTTTCGTTGTTATTTAGCAATTAGTGTTCAATCATGGTCTAATTAGATTTAAAAGATTCGTCTCGTGAATTTTGTCTAAACTGTGTAATTAGTTTTATTTTTATCTATATTTAATGCTTCATGTATGTATTCAAAGATTTGATGTGATGAGAAATCTTTAAAATTTTTACAAAATTTTAGGAACTAAACAATGTATACTCCTGCTTTAATTTGTTTTGCTTTGCTCGCCACTCAGTCGTCACATGGTGTGTTGTTTTGTTTGTTGTAGCCGGCTGCCTCTCCTGGCTCCACCACCACTGCAACAAGCTCTTGGTGTGTTCAGTTAGTGAAAAGTGGGTGAAAAGTTACTGTAGCACCTTTCGTTGTTATTTGACAAAATTTGTTTAACCATGGACTAACTAGACTCAAAAGATTCGTCTCGACATTTACAGACAAACTATGTAATTAGTTTTTTACCTATATTTAATGGTCCATGTATATGTTCAAAGATTCGATATAATAAGTGAAAAAAAAATATTTTAGGTTTACATGGGAAGTAAACACACCCCTAGTTTCAGTCTGCACCTGCACGCTCAAGATCACGCACTCACCATAGCTACTAGCTAGCCTAGCCTCCATCATCCGGTCTTGTACAATTTCATTTCACCATGCATCCTGCATAAGATAAAAGCCATCAAATCACCAAAAGTCCAAAACCTCACATACGCCTCGTTTAGTTCCTCGAATCGGGGTGGCAAACTTTGCACAGTGCCACCCCGAACACTGTAGTATTTTTGTTTTTTATAGTAATAATTGTCCAAATCTTGATTAATTAGGTTTAAAATGTTCGTCTCGCAGAGTACAATAAAACTGTGCAATTAGTTTTTGATTTCATCTACATTTAGTACTTCATGCATATGCCGGCATTTTGATGTGATGGAGAATCTTCTTTTTGCATAGTGGAATTTGAGAGTGAAATCTGAAATCTAAACAAGGCCATAGCCATAAGCCATGGCATTGGTATTACAAACAGTAAACAGAGAGCCCCTGCTCCTTTTCCTGTCATGTTGTCTGAGCTGAAAACCAAGTTGGACTTGCTCAGTGATCCATACATGCACCAACAGCTTGCTTGGACTTGGACTTGGGCTGAGGACTGATGACCGACTGCTTGCCGTTTACCAAGGTCTTGTTTAGATTTCAGAATTCACCCCCAAATTTCACTATATAAAAAGAAGATTCCTCATCACATCAAAATATCGGCACATGTATGGAGTACTAAATGTAGATGAAATCAAAAACTAATTACACAGTTTTGTTGTACTTTGCGAGACGAATATTTTGAACCTAATTAATCAAGATTTGAACAATTATTACCACAAGAAAACAAAACTGCTACAGTACTCGGGGGTGGCACTGTGCCGAATTGGCCACCCCGAGTTGGGAAACTAAACAAGGCGCAACCAGAGAATGAGATAGGCATCAGCGCCGACGCAGGCAGGCAGGATTATAGTCCCTCTTTCCTGAAAAACATGCAATTCTAGTTCTCAACGGAGTACGGAGTACTACTACATACTGCTCTCCCGTCATTAACTTTGACTAATTTTATATAAAAAATATTAATATTTATGGTATGTATCTAACATCATTAGATAGTTGTCGAATCTATTTTATACAAAAGTTGTACGTATCATCTACAACATATCATCTACAAATCTAGTTAAAATTACAGCATGAAAACAAAAAAAAAATGATAATTATTTAGGGATAGAGCGGGTAGACCAGAAAAGAAATGACGAATGTAGTCTCACACTTAACGATTGCAACCAACATGGTAGCCTCCGTTACGTTCGTTCTTTGCCATGGCTTTAAGCCTAGAATAATTGGATGCTTTCACGGACGGATGGAGTAGCTATTAGTCTTAGCCTATTAGGAGCACGAGCACGACGGCAACACGGCATCGCCATGCCATAGCTATAGGCAGCTAAGCTCATGTCATGTCGCCGCCTCCTTTGACTGTTGAAGAGCAGAGGGCAACCGATTATTATATAGCCCTTGTTTAGATTCCCAAATTCACCTCCAAAATTCACTATGCAAAAAGAAGATTCCCCATCACATCAAAATACCGGCATATATATGGAGTATTAAACGTAGATGAAATCAAAAACTAATTGCACAGTTTTGTTGTACTTTACGAGACGAACATTTTGAGTCTAATTAATCAATATTTGGACAATTATTAGCAAATAAAAACAAAAGTGCTACAGTGCTACAGTGCCGTACTATGCAAAATCGGCCGTCGCCGATTCAGGTAACTGAACAAGGCCATATTCAGGAATAACGAATTCATCCATCACCGGAGCTTGCTTCGTTTCCTTTTGTGTGCTTCAGCCTTCAGAGAAAGAGCACGACCGACCCACCCAACTGATGAGAACGAGAGAAGAAGCTCAACTCAAGCAGTCAAGCTGGTGGATGAAGAGAAAAGAAGAGAACAGAACTGGCATGGCAATATGGCATGGCCTGCCGGTCCATCCATGACCTGATGAGTGACCATCCATATGATATCTACAGTATCTTTGAACTGCTAACAGAAAGTCTTCTGTTTTAAGCATGATATGATATAGTAGATCGATGAGGCAAGGCAGCCCTGGTCGTCGTTCCAATCCATTCATGCTCTCGGAGCACAACATATCCATATACTGCAAGTAGGATATAACCATAATATAGGAGGAGAGGAGCAGTAGTACCTGTGCAGCTGTGCTGTGCTAGTAGTACAAGCAAGAAAGCTACAGCCACAGCCTGAGCCTACAGAAGGCATGCATTGCAATGGTGGCTGGCGATGTTTATTTGCAGCACGAAATTCATTCAGGCCTTGTTTACATGCCAAATTTGGCAACCAAAATCTGTATAGTAAGTGTCCCGTCACACTGTAGCAATTTTATTTTTATTTGGTAATAATTGTCCAAATATTGATTAATTAGGTTTAAAATATTCGTCTCGCAAAGTACAACAAAACTGTGCAATTAGTTTTTGATTTCATCTACATTTAGTACTCCATATATATGCCGACATTTTGATGTGATGAGGAATCTTCTTTTTGCATAGTAGAATTTGGGGGTGAATTTAGATATCTAGGCCTTGTTTAGATTGGTGAATTGGGGAGAAAAACACTGTAGCAGAATTCCTGTAGCATTTCGTTTGTATTTGGTAAAAATTATCCAAATTTTGACTAACTAGGCTTAAAATGTTCGTCTCGCAAAGTACAATAAAACTGTGCAATTAGTTTTTGATTTTATCAACATTTAGTATTCCATGCATTTGCCGACATTTTGATGTGACGGGGAATCTTCTTTTTGCATAGTGGAATTAGGGGAGAGAATCTGCGAACTGAACAAGGCGCTAAATAAGGCCTTGTTTAGATTGGTGAATTGGGGAGAAAAACACTGTATCAGAATTCCTGTAGCATTTCGTTTGTATTTGGTAAAAATTATCCAAATTTTGACTAACTAGGCTTAAAATGTTCGTCTCGCAAAGTACAATAAAACTGTACAATTAGTTTTTGATTTTATCAACATTTAGTATTCCATGCATTTACCGACATTTTGATGTGACGGGGAATCTTCTTTTTGCATAGTAGAATTAGGGGAGAGAATTGGGGAACTGAACAAGGCCTAAGGCATCAGATTCAGATGCAGATCCCCCCCCTGTGGTGGCCTGCAGCTGCTGCAGCTTCAGGTCGTCGGCAGCAGGCCAATAGGCCACGGCAGCCGTTGAGCTGTGACGACTGTGAGTACCTGCTGCCGCCGCCCGCCGGCCATTGTGGATGCCAGCGGTGCCACGCCAGGTGAACCCTGTACGGCCATTAACAAACGCTTGCAGTTGTGTAGGCCTCCCACTGTTCAGGCTTCAGCATCTGCGTAATTGGAGGGAATCTAGCCTTCGTTTAGATTGGAGAAAATTTCAACCTGATGAATAGTACCACTTTCGTCTTATTTGGTAAATATTGTCTAATCATGGACCAACTAGGCTCAAAAGATTCATCTCGTGATTTCTAACTAAACTGTGTAATTAGTTATTTTTTTACCTATATTTAATACTCCATACAAGCGGCTAAAAATTAATGTGATGGAGAGAGAGTGAAAGAACTTAGAATTTTGAGGTGAACTAAACCAGGCCCTAACCTGCCTCCCTCCTGCTGCTCTTGTTTCTGCTGCCATGCCACCAATGCCATTTGCCATTGCCAACCCTCCCCTCCCAAGAATTTATTGTGACCACGTTGGTTGTCACGTGTGCCAAGTTAAATACTGTAGGAGTACTACACACACTAAAAGCTAGGACAGGCCTCGTTTAGTTCACAGAATAAGGGAGAAAAACATTGTATCAGAATTTCTGTAGTATTTTGTTTGTATTTGGTAAAAATTATCCAAATTTTGACTAACTAGGCTTAAAATGTTCGTCTCGCAAAGTACAACAAAATTATGCAATTAGTTTTTGATTTCATCAACATTTAGTACTCCATTAATTTACCGACATTTTGATGAGACGAGAAATCTTCTTTTTTTAATAGTGAAATTTGAGAAAGAATTAGGGAACTAAACAAGGCCACAGCCGCAGCTGCTGCTGTAAAAACAAGTGAAGAGAGCATTCAGTCAGGATACTAAAGTCAGTCCATGCATGCGATTTGAGTGAGATGAGATCCGATCCATCCATCATCCCGGATGGATGCTAGCAAGTGAATGACGGTGGAGGAGACAGCCTCACGACGCGCCGTGTCCCAGCTGCCGCCCAGCCCTCACCAGTCATCACCTCAGATCAGAGAGAGACATGTACGATCTGACAGCTAGCTAAGGCTATCGGCACCCGTCCACCTCTAAAACTCATCTCTAAAGGAATATTCTGTCCTAGTCAGCAGGAATTTTCACCTCTATATCAATCTCTCCTGCACCCTATCCATACTCTATACCATACTCTATTAGTAGGGCCCACCATTTTTTTTCCTTTTTCCTTTTTTTCTCTCCCTTCTCCTCCCTCAGGCGCGCCCGTGCCCGAGCATGGTGGGGCTGTGTCAGAATAGCGTTCGTCCCGCTCGAACGCTAGGCTTGGCGTACAACTGTAGCAAACTGAGCGTTTGGGAATTGAATAGCGTTCTGCGGTGCAGACGCTGGTACGCTACGTTTGGCGTTCCGGTTCTTTTACCAACGCCCGCTGCGGATAGCCTAAGCGACGGAGGATGGATGACCGCGAGATCAGCGGCCTCAAGTCGCTGGGGATTTCATCTCGACGCGAGCAAGAGCTTTCTTGTGCAGGCCCTGTTTGGTTTGCTTTTGTTAAAGTTTAACACCTATCACATCAATGTTTCCTTAAATGCATGGAGTACTAAATGTAGATTAATTACTTGCATGTCATCACAGATTAGGAGTAATTTACGAGACGAATCTATTAAACCTAATTAGTCTAAAATTAAAAACTTTTTATCCAATAAGACAAAAGTGCTACAGTTTTTGTTAAACTTTAACACCCCAAACCAAACACCCCTCAGTCACATGGCCATTCCTGGCCGCGCGCCCTACGCATGGATCTGGAACAACAACATGCATGTACATGGGCATTGGGCATCTTGCTGCTGGTCACGGGCATGTACATGCGCATTGGTCATCTTTTTAGTTCAGCTGATAGTTTTTACAGCTGATTAATACTATTTTATTATGAGAGAAAAATATTGTACCGTATCTTTGACGTTCAAAAGGGCGACACCGCTGCTGGAATGCTGGATGGTACAGCGTTCTTCGACGTCTGTCTCTTTGTCCGGCAATAGAAGGGAGGCCCGGCAAAAAGAGCATAGTAGCAGCTGCTGTAAAAACAAGAGACCTTGGCACCGAATCTGCATCTGCATGCATGCATGCATTTGCCTGAATTGAAGAACCTTATCAGCCCAGATGGAATGTATACAACAAAATCAGCATACAGCATATTGCATTCAGGCGCAATCAAATTCTAGGGTCACCATCTAATCTGGAAGACTTGGGCGCCGTTAAAAATCAATCCCCCTATTCGGCTGAGCTTATCAGCCGTGGAACAGTATTTTTCTCTCACAGCAAATCAGCCACAGCCGGCTTATAAGCCAAAAAACAGCCTGCCGAACAGGGCCAATATCTTCCTATGGTTGACATTCAAGCGCAGGCACTGGACTGTAGATCGGCGGGCTTGACCTCTATGATCAGGCGCCTGAGACTATCGATCATCTAATCGCAACCTGCCCCTACACTAGAGAAGTTTGGTTCTTCATCTGCCAGGCACTAAGGCGGCAACTTCCTCAACCAGCGCAAACCATCATAGCATGGTGGCGGAGCCTGCGATCACCGTGGAGTACCGACCAGCGAGCCGGGATAGACTCCTTATTCGCCTTGGTCTCTTGGGAAGTCTGGAAAGAGCGCAACGCTCGCTGCTTCAGAAACGAATCAGCTACGCTTCTCAATCTCATAGCCTCATAAGAGCAGAGGCAGAGCTATGGATTGCGGCCGGCGCCAAGCGATTGTCTACCTTAGTTCCAGGAAGCTAGCAAACATGCTTTCTAGCTGAGCCTGTCGTTATTCTCATATGTAATCGTTTTTTCCAGCCTTGTCGGCCCTTGTAGGTCTTCCTTTCTTGTATTATAAACTCTTTTCTCTTAATGAAAATGAAACACAATTCTCTTGTGTTTTCGAGAAAAAAAAACCAACCTCATCAGCATGTGTATTGTATAGAGTAGCACATATTTCTTTTTGTCAATATTTTCATTGACGCCTAGCTAACAATGCAATCGATTAACTACATATCTGAGATTGCAGAATGTCTCATGCATGTGCAACCAGGGCTGGGTTTCAATTCAAACACTGGCAGCATAGCATAGCATAACCTGACCAGTGAGCAGTGAGCAGTGAGCAGACATGATTTTTTTTAAAGGAGAATGAGGGGGGACGAATGGTCCCCACCTGATATATTGACCATGGATACCAGAAAACCGGCGGTGGAGGGGCAGTAGCCCTGCAGGACATAAGTCCTTGAGTTTGGTTACAACCAAGTGGGTGAGGGGGAGGAGTTTACATTTGAAACATGTGTCCACACTGTTACAAATGGCTTGGCCTTTGTCGGAATTCTGCAGCTCCAGTCTTCAGCGCTTGCTCTGTAGTTTGATAGTAGTCGTGTGAGACTAGGTTGCTCCCCTCTGAACACCACTACGTTCCTGTGCTTCCAAAGTTCCCAGCAACAGAGAAGCAAGAAAGTAGACTCCATCGGCGCCGGCATGCTGCCCGGCAGTGTCACACCCAAAATTTCTGATTTTGGGTTGTGCGTGAAAACATTAAATAAAATAAAAATAATTTAATATTTGTATAAGGTTTTTCAAGATAATTAAGTTTTTTTTCTAATTTAAATATAGAAAGTTGGGGGTTTAGAACTTTTCATATTATTTTGATAGGCTTTTGTGATGTAATGTTTGCTTGTTGTGTGACTTTTGGTGTTGTGTTCGTGAAAAAGGTTTAAACCGTGTTTAGTAAGTCGTTTACTTTTCTTCGGCTTGTCTCTGCCGTTTTCCATAATCAAATTTTTGCTTTCTCGATCTTAACCTTTCCTTTTGGAGCTTCCCAAAAACCTTTCTATGTATTCTGGATCACTATTTATACTCATAATTCATGAATCTATATATCTCTAAAAATTTATCCTGAATATTTCTTTTGAGGCTTCATGGTATTTTTCTTGTGGCTTAAAAACTAATAATTCTTGAGTTTTCTAGAATTGGTTTAGTCATGAAATTAAATAACTCCGAAATCCTCATACCAGTCGATCAAGGCCTGTACCACTCTCTCGATCTCGTTGACACTTAGAAATCTTTTTCTTTTCAACTATTTCTTTTAATCCTTGTAATCTCTGCCTTTGACGTGATCACAATCCAGGAAGGCAAGCCAAAGTCACGTGTATACGTATATATGAGCCAGACCTCTTTACGCAAGGTGTACCTTACATGCTTGCACGTGTTTTAGCATGTGTATTAGCTTTCCATCTTTGACTCCCTAATAATCACGCCATGCACCGAATCAATCTGCTCTGTGTTGCTGGCATCCATGCACATGTATCTGAATCTTGCCTTTTACAAGTCGATCATGTTATGGCTGATATCTTGAGTTAATTTTGTACATGTCATATATGTCACACACATGCATGCCAAGGACTCTTATGACTCATTATCCATCTTTAACCTTTACTGTGCCTTGTCCATAAATAGCAAACCCATGCCATCGATTTTTTTCCAAACCAATGGAAACAAACCAATCTATCGTGACGTACGTCGCTGCTCTGTTCCTCGCCGCCGCCGGCCTCCATGTGATCTTGCCTGACCATCGAAGTTAGAAGAAAAGCCATCTGAGTTTGGCTGCCGCCGTCGTGATTAATATATACATCCAACCCCTGCATCTGCACCGAGTTCTACGGGAGGCTATATTGCCACCACAATGAACTTCATCAGATCGATGCCGGTCTCGTCTACTCGAAGAAGCTACCATCGATCTTTGGTTTGCATGTCAATCCGCCAAAGTGAAGGCAACGCCGTGGGCTTTGCATGAAGCTTTATACCATCAATCGTCTCTGATATCATCTTGAGGATGCTATCAAAATATCTTTTCATCAGCTCTAAGTTATTTATCTCGGTCCACTTTGTTTTCTCCACTGACTCCTTTAGCACAGATATTGTCTATTCCTTCAATTTAGGCCTACGGAACAGCCTAGATTTTGAGCTAGCTCATGTCTCGTTGTCATATGGCCACGTGCTGTCAGCCCTCAATTTCCTTTCCCTATATGAAATTCTGAATCGTGTTTGAGTTGGATGTCGTCTTGCCGGCCCAGTACGCCGTGAATCCATGTGTATAAAGGGCGAAGCCATCGTCTTTTATGATGTATATATCTGCTACATTGGTTTTGCCCTAGCTACCTCCCGCTGCCGCTGTAGTTTCGGCTCCAGCAGTCCTACTCAACGTACTCCATCGCTGGTCCTGCGGGCCGAGCGCCCATGGCCGAAGCTCTTCCCTCCACGGCTCCATGCGAGCCAGCACACTGGCCTGCCCTGCAACCGGCGCCATCTCATCTCGGTCGGGCCTGGTCCTGCATCCAAGCCGGCCACGAAGGCTCAAGCAGGGTAGCAGTCGGCCATGGCCGTGTGAGTAGTCCGTCCAAGGAAGAAACATCTATTGGTAAATCTCTCGAAATCCTTTTCTTCTCTCTTGACTCGTAACATAACAGCACCAGTTGCCTGTTCCTCATCACCTCTCTATGTATTCTATGTACGTATACAGTTCTGTATGTACGTCTTGCCGTGTCCTGCAGGCAACAGCAGACCGGAGCTCATGCGTATGTGCAGCTCGGCCTGTAGCAGGTCACCGACGCCCCTGCAGCTGTTGGATGCCGAGCCTTTCCCCCGCTACAAGAAGTCCCACGACCAGAGCTTTCATGGTGGCCATATTCTGTACGTAGATGGACCAAGGAAGATGATGAGGTATTCACAGTTTTGTCACCGAATGAGATTAGGCTTAGTTTAATCGTTTTAATTCCGTTTTACTCCGTTCAAGTTGTGTTAGAATCGTGTCGTCGCGCTCTACGCGGTAGTACCAACGTTGGTCATGTCTCCTAATTATAAATTTATTGATTTAGAAACTTTTTGATTAATAATTATTTAATCGCTGTTAATTAGAAAATAAATAAGAGTTGCAATTTCATGTTTGTGTCAACGTAAATTATGTATTAGTAACGATGTTTATCATGTCACTTGATTATGAATTTATTAATTTAAATAGTAATTAGATTAATATATTTATTTAATAGCTTTCCAATTAAAAGAAATCCTGGTTTAAATCCGTTCTTGTTGTTTTGCAATAGTGCCGATCGAAGTTATATGTTAGCAACAACGTTTAACATGTCTTACATCTTTGAAATTTATAAGTTAAATATTAATTTGATTTATGCTTGTGCAATTGAGTTTCTAATTAAACGCAACACGGGTTTATACTTCAGTCTGTCCTAAATTAATGTTAATCTAATTAAACTAAATGTCTTTTGAATTATAAGATGCTTAGCTCAACCTTGAAATATAAGTGCTTTTGTTCAGTTGCCACATGTTTTCTATATATATAGTTCAATATTAAATTGATTAATATAATTAATGTACAATATATTTTAAATTAAAATTTGCTTAGTATAAGTACGTTGCATATATGATAGACTTGTGTAGATAATTTCACATTACAGTACATATCTGCTCTTCATAGTTATACGGCTTTAATCCTCGAGCATTTATTCGTTTGAAATCTGTTTTGCTCCAATTAAGTTGCGTTAGATTCGCATCGACATTCTCTGTGCAGTAGTACTAATGTTTTTCATGTCATATGCTTTTCCATATATAGTTGAATATTATATTAATTAATATGTTTGTTATTAGTTTTATAATTAAAAATAATATATAATCTTGTCACGTCAGTCCTTTGTAACTAAGCATGAACTTAACTAATGACAACTTAAATATGTTTAAATTATAATTTACTTAGCCCAAGCACATATTTCATATAATTGGAATAGTTGTTCTCACATGTTCTTTTATCTCTGCAAAGTCGGCAATACTTATAAATAAAATATGAACTAAGTACGTTACCCTCATCAAGGATATGTATAGGGATGTGGTGACGTTTGTCCGAACATGTGATGGCAACACCAGTGACTTTCCAATTAAAATAGGACTGCATCAGGGGTCAGCTTTGAGCCCTTATTTATTTGCTTTGGTGATGGATGAGGTCACAAGGGACATACAAGGTGGTATCCCTTGGTGTATGCTCTTTGCTGATGATGTGGTGCTAGTTGATGACAGTAGGGCAGGGGTTAATAGGAAGTTAGAACTATGGAGGCACACATTAGAGTCGAAAGGGTTCAGACTTAGTAGGACTAAGACCGAGTACATGAGGTGCGTTTTTAGCGAGACTAGGCATGAGGAGGGAGGCGTTAGCCTCGATGGGCAAGTGGTGGCCAAGAAGGATACTTTTTGGTATTTAGGGTTGATGCTACAAAAGGACAGAGACATTGATGAAGATGTTAGGCATAGAATATCAGCCGGCTGGTTGAAATGGCGTCAAGCTTCTGACGTCCTCTGTGACAAAAGGGTGCCTCAGAAGCTGAAAGGTAAGTTCTATAGGACGGCGATTCGTCCGGCGATGTTATACGGTGCTGAGTGTTGGCCTACAAAAAGGCGACATGTCCAGCAATTGAGTGTAGCAGAGATGCGTATGTTGCGTTGGTGTTGTGGGCACACAAGGAGGGATAGAGTCCGGAACGACGATATTCGGGATAGGGTTGGGGTGGCACCAATTGAGGAGAAATTGATTCAACATCGGTTGAGATGGTTTGGACATGTCCAACGGAGGCCTCCTGAGGCGCCGGTGCGTAGTGGAGTTTTAAAGCAGGCCGATAATGTAAAGAGCGGTAGAGGTCGACCTAAACTAACTTGGGACGAGTCCGTTAAGAGAGATCTTAAGGAGTGGAATATCTCTAAGGATTTAGCTATGGATAGGAGCGCTTGGAGATTGGCAATCAACGTGCCGGAACCGTGACCTCTTTTGTCTCCCTTTATGTCCTTTTTTGTGTCTCCCTGTTTCTCGTCTCTTTTGGGTTTCATCTCTAGCCTACCCCAACTTGCTTGGGACAAAAGGCTATGTTGTTGTTGTTGTTGATGACCAGGGTTAAATCTAGCTTTGTAATTCAATTGATTAATCTAATTTTAGAATATTTCTTCAGAATGTTTATCACCTTATTTCAATAACTAATATGCATTAAGTTTATAGTCGGTCTTCTGCGTTATGATGTAACCGTCTCGATAGTCGCATGTCCTCTTTACTGGTAGCTCAGTTATCCGTCGTTCTTGTGTTTTCGTGACTGTAGCAACGTACCGTGTCATTTAGTGTGTTCTCTTTTAAAGCGTTTCTTTTGTTTGATGCATGTTCTTAGATGTGTGTATTGTTTGTCTATTTGTGTTGCTTGGTTGCTGCGAGTAGAGGAAGCATGGTTCGTCAGTGCTGAAGACTAGGAGCTGAGGACCGACAGTCGAAGCAAAAGTGGAGACTGAAAGATAGCAGCTGAAGATTCTGAGCAGCTTAACTTTAGGAAAGAGGCAAGTATAACATGAGATTTCTTTGTTGTCCTATTCACAGAAAATATTATTCATATGCATGTGTCATCCTTGACAACCATAGAGATTATAACTTAGCTATTGATATCTTGTTTCCTTGTCACCTATCGGACTTTGCATTGGGTAGCTTTTGCTAGCGCTGAACATAAACTATGATCTTGTAATATGATTAATGGAATATGCAACAACACTAAAAGATGGCTTTTTAATTACTGTTTAAAGAGGGCTAGAGTATGGGGTTATTTTTGGTGCTCTAGTTTCTCTCCATAAGGACTCATCTGTAAGCGAACATCCGGGACTTACAGTACAACTGTGAGGGCTATATGGCTCTGGCTTTAGTCAAGTATGAGGACCTTTTCTAGCTTGTTAGTGGTAACCTTCATGGCGTAAGAATGGCTTGACGAATCGGGTATAGTGCGGCCTCTGTCCTTATGTGTATAGGCTGCGTGTCATTGTGCCATTTGGAAGGGGGGCTCTACATCTATTTGCCGAGTGAATCTAATGGCCTTAACTTGTTACACGAACCTTTGAAAGACTTCATAGTGAACCCTGCCGACCTTCCTTGGTAGTGGGTCAAGAGGCTGATCACCTCAGGCGAAAGGGTAAATCACGACTCACAGTGAAAGTGTACAACCTCTGCAGAGTGTAAAACTGTTATAACAGCCATGCTCACGGTCACGAGTGGCCTTGGACCCTTACGTAATAGATGATCACTAATGTCTATAAATGTGTTTTTGTTGTTCATTATTCATCTTTACATTGATCATATGTTTATTGTGGGATAAATGAAAACCTGATGCTACTCATATGATAAAACTGTGATAATTAAAAGCTAAATGCAGTAAACCAGTGTCTATCCTTTTTGAGCCTCATGAACCCCGTGTTATATTTGTTGAGTTTGACATGGACTCACTCTTGCTATTTCCACCACACTCCAGTGTGTAGTAAGGTGCTACTTAGAAGAAGGATGAAGGTGTAGCAGAGTTTTCAGAAGTGCTTAGCATACGGAGCCACCAGTCAGCCGTCCCTGAGAAGAATGGAGCCTAAAGTTTAGTCACCGTTCCGGATACTCTGATGTAAGTGTTAATATAGCTATGTATACATTATATAATAACATTGTTTCTGATACTATTTCATTTTAGCATATGTGTGGACTTCCTGGGCACACATATGATTAGCCTGGTTTTGTTCTTTAGAAAACCGGGTGTGACAGGCAGTGTCGAGTTCCACAGTTCTGTGACTAGGGCAATGCACATCAAATTTTTGCCTCCAACATGCTTCCAGAATTCCTGTGCGAAGGGGCAATGGGCCACAATATAATCCGCAGTTTCCTCGGTCGCCTGACATATCTCACAGCATGAATCATCCATAATGTTCTTCAGGGACAAATTGTCTCTACTTTGGATGCGCTCCTGGACAAGCAGTCATCCAAAGAATTTTACTCATGGAGGGGCGTGATTCTTCCAAATAAACTGATGCATTGGCCCTTGCTGTCCTTGTTGGATGGACAAGTGATAGATTAGTCCAGCTTGGAGCTTGTGATTGACATCCTCTAGGAAGTAGTTTCTTTGGTCAGGTCCCTGGGTTAGATCGACACCTTGGAGAGCTGCTTCTAGTGCATCCATTTCAGCAGCTGCTGCCTGGGAGAGCCTTGGTTGTAGGTTGTGCAGAGGCCCTTCTTCTATTATTTTTGCTAGTGATGCCCCTGTGTATTTGCTGTGGCTGAACAAAGAGGGATATGTCAGCGTCAAAGGTTTGTCTCCTAACCATCTGTCATTCCAGAAAGATGTAGAGTGTCCATTGCCAACATCAGCTGTTGTGATAGCCTGATAAGCCGGCAGCAGTGACCTGAGAGTTGTCCAGTGTTTCCCCCATACTTCTCCTTGCAGATCAGCCAGCGATACTCGCTGCCCTGCCCATTGTGCCCAGGAAGATTGGGCTGGGTGGTGAAGCCGGTGTATTAGCTTGAGCAGCAGGCAGGAATTTTGAGTGTCCAGGCGCTTAACACCCAGGCCACCATCTCTGCGTTCAGTACAAACCTTTTCCCAAGTGAAAGTCCTATGTTTGGTGTTGGTAATTAGTGACAATGCCTAAGTACTAATCCTATGCCTAAGTTGTATGTAGCATATGAGGATTAGTACATTCCAAGGTTGGTGGCAAGATGGACATGGTGATCATGATGGCCACACTTGGATTTGGATGCAACCCTACGTGATCAAGGCAAAGGTATATGCTTAAGGGTTGTGTTTTAGTAACCAAGACACCTAGTGGGTGTGGTTACATTATAGGATAGATAGCCGTACTATAAAGAGGGGAATGACGCGGCTATTGAACTCCTAAGTGCCTCTAGGTGTGCATTTCATGTCATATGCATTTGGATAGAACTAATAACGCCTCGAAAAATGATTGTGAAAATGCTAACACACATGCACATGGTGATGATCACTTGGTGATGTTAGCACGTTTGCGAAGGCGGTGGAGTTTGAGCGGTAGAGAGGGTTTGGGGTCCTCTCTCCCTCTCGTCGAGCTTGCGAGGCGGGATTCAGGCGTTTTCGAGGGATTGAAACGCCTATTTTCCACTACGCCGAAAGACGGAAAAGAAACGGAGGCGAACGGAGGTCACAGTGGTGACCGGACGCTGGACCAGACGCGGTCTCTATTTGACCGGACGCGTCCGGTCAGTGTTCAGCGTTTGCGCGTGTCTCAGCGTTTTGATCGGACGCGCAGCGCGTCCGGTCACTGTCGACCGGACGCGTCCGGTCGATCAGGGAGCTTACTAGACTCTAACCGGACGCTGGCACTGTGGCGTCCGGTCAGTTCTCCAGCGCGTCCGGTCGTTGTTTCGTTGTGCGCTGCTCAGACTTGACCAGCGCGTCCGGTCCGTCTCGGGACCAGCGCGTCCGGTCAAGCCCGGCGCGTCCGGTCGTTGCGTAGAGCGCGTCCGGTCAATGTTTCGCAAAAGAGCCGTTGTGTGACCGGCGCGTCCGGTCCGCGCGACCAGCGCGTCCGGTCAGCGCGACTTCAGCTGTTTCAAGTGCGTAACGGCTATATTCGAAGGGGTACGTCTATAAATACTCGTTGGCCGGCTCAAGGCTCTTACTCTTGGACTTTTGACATACTTGTGAGCACTTCGAGCTAAGCAACTCCCCTCCCACTCATCTCTCTTGCTTCTTTGCATATTCGAAGTGAGATTGAGTGATCTAAGTGCATTTGCATTGTGAGATAGCATCTAGTTGGCACTTGGTGGTTGATTTGCTGCGGGATTCTTGTTTCTCTTGGTGGTTGCCGCCACCTAGACGGTTTGGAGCAGCTTGGAGGCGTTGGCAAGAGTTGGTGATTGTTCTTGGCCACCTCCGGTGATTGTGAGGGGTTTGTGCCTACCTCGGCGAAGCGCCAAAGGCAACATTAGTAAATTGCTCGTGTCATTGCAACCTTTTGCCATTTGGTAGGTTCTTGTGGCGCCTTTTGAGAGGCTCGGTGTGAGACCGATTAGTCACCGAACCACGTGGTGAAGAGGGACACAATGGGGACTAGCGTGCCGGCAAGCACGTGAACCTCGGGATAAATCTTGTGTCATCACTTTCATATTGTGATTGATTGATCCCGGTGTTCGATTGTCTTGGCATTCATTGTTGATCATATTGGTTGGCTCAATACTTCGCCCCTCGGTGAAACTCTCCTAACTCAACTCCGTATTACTTTCTTAGTTATCTTTGCTAGCTAGTTAGCTCTGCTAGAGTAGCTTTTTGTGTAGCTTGCTAGTTGTAGTTGTAGTTACCTTCTCGGTTTGACTTGTGCGGTTGAGTGTCATTATACTAGAATTGTGAATTAGATAGGTGGCTTGCAAACACCTCGTAGGCTAAGCAAAACTCGCATCTCGCTATTTGTTGTATTGATAAACTTGTTTAGCTTGTCTTTGTAGAAATTTTTAAAAGGCTATTCACCCCCCCTCTAGCCATCAAGACCTTTCACCAAGCCACTAAGCATTGAGTTCCTGACACCTTGTCAGAGCCCGCCCAAAGGAAAGCACACCGCCTTGCATCAAGTAGCTTGATCACCCCTGGCGGCAGGACCATTACGCCCATGGTATAAGTAGGTAGGCCATCCAACACAGAGTTGACAAGGGTCAGGCGACCTGCATAAGATAAGAGCATGGCACGCCATCCTGACAGATACCTGTCAACCTTAGCAATCAGCGGGGAGAATGCACCGAGTCGTAGCTTGACGTTGGATAGAGGCAGTCACAGGTATACTTGGGGAAATCCTTCCTTCTTACATTGCATGATGTCGACCAGATGGTGTGTGTTGGGCATTCTTAACGTCACTACCAAAAGTAGACTTAGTTTTCTAATTCTGATAACGGCGCCAAAAATGCCAAACCTATCCCTCATGCCACTTAAGCCAAGTTGTCATCCCCAGCATGACACGAGAGACGCGGTATTGAAATATGCAATTGCTCATCAAGATAAATAATAAAAGGGATCTGCAAGCGCACAGATTAATACCGATGTAGCATTTTAACCGGGAAGTATTCCAGGTATCGTTATTTATATTTTTACCACTGGGAAGGGATTTCTAAGTATCATGGTTGATAATGGAATGAGAATATGGAACTGAGTACACATCATTGCATGTATAACCGAGAGTATTTATCAATATCTTTATACAGGTATAAATGTCACATTAAGTAAAGGTAAAGTGATAATGGTGACAAAGATAATTAATCTGATCAGCTAGCCATATATAATAATGATAAGCACCTCAACATATATTCTAGCAAGTCATTAGCATGGAATTAGGATGAACTACAAAGATATTCCCTAAGTTATTATTAACTATAAAGTCTAGCATATCATAGTTAGTGCAATTATACTTGGCAATCATGGTGAGAAAAGACTATATCTATGCATAGTGAATATTAGCAAGGAAGATGAAGAACATAGCAATCACTCCCCTGTAATAGTGTTGCTCTGCCTGCCCTATACACGAGAGGGGGACTATATAAGAATCAACGAAGCTGTCACTATCGCGAACTACCCCACAATCCGGCATATAGGGTGCAATCGCAGATAAATACGGTATAGACACCACGTCTACACAATAGTTATCATTCACCCACTGTACACATGGATAAACGCTATACGATCCTAGGCATGTATATAATTCCAATCTAACTAAGCCAAGCATATAACTATGATAAACTAAGAACAATATAACAAGTAGAGCAAAGTCATAATCAATATATTAAAATAGAACAAAGTCATATTCATAATATTGAAGAACAATGATGAACAATTGAAGAACAGAGAGGAATTACCAAGAATCCTCTTGACAGATCCGGGAACCAATCGAAGATTGACTCCTTCTAGTTCTAATCCTATGTAGCTATGCTAACTAGAGATCTAGTTGATGTGGTGGCTCTAGCGCTTGATCAGAGGCTCTCCTCCTGAATTAGGGTTTGAAGTATGAGACGAGGGCCTCTCCTCCAGGGGCAGGGGCCTTGCTTATATAGCCCTTTCGGATGAATCTGGGCCGTCTGATCAAACCAACATTGAACGGACGGTTTTCCTTGATCCTCTAGGTCGGTTGAGCATAATCCTCGAGGCGAAGCCTGATTGGCTGAGCCAGCAGGGCGGGCGCCCTAGGGACTAGGGCGGGCGCCCTGTCCCCGGCTCTGTTACGCCTCCCGTTCGTTCTCGTGGCTTCTGGACTCTTCTAGATGTAAGATAATTACGTGTTCGGTTAATATCCAGTCATTAATCCGACATGTGGGCCTTTCTTCCGTATTTCCTGATAACCCCCTGCAGAAATAGATAAACAGCAAAACTCGTGGAATTCTGTCAGATAAAACCCTAAGTCTAGGTGTTGGTTTCATTTGGATCCTTTTCTCTATTTATTTGATAGTTATAATTGATACTTAAGGACCGTCAACAAACTCCCCCAAGCTTACCTCTTGCTCGTCCCTGAGCAAGGAGAGACTCAGTAGTTGCTGAAATGCCTTTGAATTTTGACGGTACACATGCTTTCAAATAGAGTCTCATCTCTGAGTTAAAGTAAACTTTCAAGACTTAAAACTTACTCATTATACCTTTCACCATGGGGCTTGCAACCGTCACCTTTGTCTTGAGCGGTTAAAAGATAGAACAGTCTAGTCAAGCGCCATGTCTCTTATTCTTGATTAGCTATAGCTCTTGGAGTTTTTTGCAGATTTTCAAATAAAACTCAGAGATTCCTTGTATGACTCTCTCAGGTCTCTCTTTTGTGGTATTTCTGGATCCTCACCAAGACAGTAATGATGTCTGCCTTCTCTCAAAGCAAAGTATGTAGTATTTGTGGTATAAGGCAGAGTGACATTGCCTTCTCTCTCATCCTATTCTAATAAGGCTTTTGATATCTGGAGCTCATCGGTGGGAGATAAAGTATACATACTTACAAGACATTTATTGCATAGTCAAACCATGGATCCAGAGAAACAAGCCAATAAGTCAAATCAAGATGTGCATGTGTGGCGAATAAATGGTGTATGGTGGTAGTGATGATAACAATGATGAAAGTCTAATTCTACTTTTGCTCTTTTTTGAGGGGACACGTACCTTTCTTGCTTTTAAAGCTCTTGAGGAGAATGAGGTGCTCTATATTTTCTTTTTTTCCTCTCAGGTGGGTATCTTGTACCCCTAATTCTACTGTCGGACACTTGTCCATTTTTACCTCTCTTCTCACACTTTTTCTTTTTTTTCATCGAGGTTCCGAGCACTTGCTCCTTTTTATTTCCTCGTATCTTTTTCTTTTCGAGGTTCCGGGCACTTGCCCCTTTTTATTTCCTCGTATAGAGCACTCATCTCCTTAGAACAATATAGCAAGTGGTAGTAACCAAAATAGCTTAAGCATTTATTTCACAGGGGATAACAAGAATGGGAAAATATTTTTGGCTATTCTCTCCCGGATTAGGAGTAGAATAATTTTATGTGGATCTGGAGATGAGAATGAGTGGATATATGTGGATGCGTACTTCCGGAGTAGAAGCAGCATGTATGAGTGATCGTGCAAGTGAATCTTGATTTTAACCGCATGAAAAGCTCCTAAGGGTCTACACAGCTTGACTACACTCAATGCTCATAAGCAGTAAAAAGTAAAGGTATGGCTTAAAGTCTAGCAAGCATGTATGTATGGCTGTGGTAGGAACTTAAACTCTCATCATACAGGAACTCATCATGTAGCATTTTAAGATTTTCAAAGATAAAATTCTTCAGAATTCTAGCATCTCTAGGAATAGATAAACAGCAGCTCAACCTTCCCATATCATATCCGTTAACAACTTAGACTTTAGATCAAGTTCTCTTCCCACAAGTTCAGGTTTAGAGCAAGCTTTAAATGATAACAGTTATGTAAACTTAGAGAGAGGACTTCAAATTTGAAAATTAGGCAAAGCAACTATTCATCATATCCATGCTAGAGTTTTATTATTATTTAGATTCAGTTTAGCATAGCCACTTTATTTATTTATTAAAACACACTAAGCAAAAGATATAGGTATATATATATATAAGCACAAAATCTTTATTTGGTTTTTTCATAGTTATGTATATTTTTTATTTTTATAGGGTAGAAGTATATATAAATATAAAGATAAAGATAGAAATACTTAGCAAGATAATGGAGGTGCTCTCCCCCAAGCTGGATCTTGACATAATCTCTTCTGATGTAGCTAGCAGATGGCGGAGGTGTATTTGAAAGTCGGCAGCACCCTGACAGCGATTAGAATGTCCTCTGTCTGCTAGTCTCCTTGAATTCTGTGAAGCTCAAATAGACAACAAAGCTTTGTGGAACTGATTAAGTGTTAGCATAAATATCTAGCCTTTATCATGCTGAGCCTCCTTGATTTTTTTATGTTGTTTTTTTTTTCTTTTTTTTTCTTTTATAAAGCAAAAGAAAATATTTATGTATTTATTATATATATATATATATTTTATGCCACCACAGTGAATGTACTTATGGGTTTTATGCCACTCGCATACTCACATGGGGCTTTAGGGTTTTTAACATTTTTATTTTCTTTTTAAGATAGTATGAATATGATTAACTAAGCAAACTATTTAAGATAAAGTAAATAATTAAAAGGAATAGGATAACTACCAAGTTACCTCTTGGCAAGGCGTTCGGTGTTTTTAAGTCCTCCGAACGGGACTCTTATTCGTTCAGTCGTCCTGGGACTCGGTGGATGGCGTAGTCGGTGTTTTCGGCAGCGCCTCTTCTTCATGTACAACTGTCTTTTCTTTCCATACTTGTCTCGGTGCTTCGGTCTCCTTAGGACAGTGTTGGTTGAGTGGTATGTCTTCAGATCTTACCACTTTCCCTTCATAATCTGCCCATCCGTCCTTGATGACCTGTTGCTTCTGATTGTGGTTACGCCGCCTTCTTCTTGTCCTGACCTGCTTGGATTCTTCAAATACATAGTTAGGGTCAGTAAAGTAAAGACGTACCTTCTCAGAGGGGAAGTGCATGTGGACTTCTCCAGTTCCAAAGTAAATGATTGCTTTGACAGTACTTAGGAATGGTCTTCCAAGGATGATGGGTGGATCATATTCATCTTCTCCCATGTCAATAACCTGAAAGTCTGTATGGACAAAGTGATCGTCTATCTTGACAGGGACGTCAGTTACTGTACCTTCGACCTGTCGAAATGTCTGATCTACCATCTGGAGCTGAATATATGTTGGGGTTAAGGGCATGGTTCCGAACAGAAGTTCATAGGTGACCTTGGCCATTATGTTGACGCCCGACCCAGTGTCGCAAAGTGTCTTGTAGAAGTGGGACCCATTAATGAAGCAATAAATGCTTAGCATACCTAGGTCGTCCTTCTTAGGCAAGAACGGTGACTTGAGTTGGCGATCTTGACCTTTGTGCACGGCAGTGACCATCTTAGCTGTCTCGGCCCATACTTGCTTCTTGCTCTTGTTCCTCCTGTTGGTCCTCTTCCTTGGTTCATATTGGGGTTGCTCTGGGATTTGTGCGGTCTTGTTCTTGAAGGAAAACGTTTCCTTCCTCCCCTTGATGTAGAAACTGATCTTGGCAGCACTAGCATAGATGACAGCTCCCGCGGTGTTCAGGAATGGTCTCCCTAGGATGACGGGAGCCCTTTCATCAGAACCGGTCTCTATCACTACGAAGTCTGCTGGAGCGTACGAGGAACCCACTCGGACACAGATGTTCTTCAATATTCCTCTCGGGAAACTCAGTGTCCTATCTGCAAGCTGCAAACACATGGTTGTTTCTAATAATGGTTGTGAAAAGAGTTTTTCATAGAGTACCCTGGGCATGATGTTGACGCTGGAGCCAAAGTCACAGAGTGCTTCTGGGAAGTCTCGCATGCCGATGGAGATCGGGATGACGGGGCGTCCTGGATCGCCTCTCTTGACCGGCAGACGGTCAGTACTTACTTTCACGATAGGGTTACTCCAGTAATCTCCTGCATCAAACATGTCTACAAGATTTGCAGATTCTAGTCCTTCCGGTTGTGATGGTATACCGGGGTTAGTAGCAGGAACAGCAGCAGCTATTTGATTCAACTGAGATTCAATCATTTTATTAAAGCTAATCTGGTTCTGTATGGCAGTAGAGAAATTATCCATTCTATTATTTATATTTTCTAGTATTTTATCATTAGATGCCAATTTCTTAGACAGGTTATCCATTAGCTTTCCTTGGTTGGATACTAACTCTCTCAAAGGTGGATAATTATTATTATTATTGAAAGAATTGTTACCTTGGTAATTACCTGAGTAGTTAGGCCTCTGTTGATTCCAACCTTGATTCTGCTGAGGACGGTTGTAGTAGTAGTTGTTGTTATTGTTGATGTAGTTCACGTCCTCCAGCAACTCAGGACAGTGATTGCCCGAGTGTCCAGTACCTCCACACTCCTCACAAGTCATGTGGGAGTCGTAGACGTGCATGACTTCTTTCTTTTCTCCAGCTCGATCATCGAGCTTCTTCATGAGTAGGTCTAGCTTGGCAGACAGCATATCTACCTCCTTGAGCTGGTGCATACCTCCACCTCTCTTGCGTGTCTGAGTTCTTTCTTCATTCCAACCTTGGTTGGATGCCATCTTCTCCACAAGAGCTGTGGCTTGAGGTATGGTGAGTGATAGGAATGCTCCTCCAGCTGCAGCATCCATGGTTTCACGGGCACTGTTAATGAGCCCATGATAAAATGTCTGCATCAACAGCCAGCTTTCCATTCCATGATGGGGACATTCTAGGATGTAGTCTTGGAAACGCTCCCATGCTTCTGGAACGGATTCATCATGTTGTTGCTGAAAACTTGTAATCTTCCCACGGAGAGCATTGGTCTTGCCCATGGGAAAGAATTTGGCCAGAAAGTTCGTGGAGCAGAGTGCCCACGTAGTGTTCTTCTCCTTTGTAGCGTAGAACCACTGCTTCGCTCTCCCCAACAGTGAGAATGGGAAAAGGCAAAGTAGTATGGCGTCTCTGGGGACTTCAGCCATGGTGAAAGTGTTGCAGATCTCCAGGAAGTGTTGAAGATGAGCACTAGCGTCTTCATGTGGCTTCCCACAGAACTGGTTAGCTTGCACCATGTTGATGAGCCCAGGCTTGAGCTCGAAGTTGCGGTCGATCTCCCCAGCAGGTCCAGTACGGATGTTGTCCGTAGTGGGAGCTGAGAACTCGTGGATCGACTTGTTCGCCATGGCTTCGAATTCAGTCGACAAATTCCGGATGAAACTTCGGCAGTCTTCGGATTTGGATGAAGCTTTGTGCTGAAGTGTTGATGATGTCTTCTTGAGCTTGGCTCTTGTTCTTCTGAATAAGGCTTCGGGATCGTCAACAAAGTTGTCTGGAAGATGTCTTCTATTCATGCATCACCCTGCAATAAATAATCAAAATAGAAAATACAGGGGTAAAACTGTATAAGAGAATTGATAAGCTCGATCAGATTAGTGATGCAAATGATGACTCAAAGTTCCGTATTCATTCCTACTTAGTAATCAACCTTCCCCGGCAACGGCGCCAAAAATGCTTGTTGGGCATTCTTAACGTCACTACCAAAAGTAGACTTAGTTTTCTAATTCTGATAACGGCGCCAAAAATGCCAAACCTATCCCTCATGCCACTTAAGCCAAGTTGTCATCCCCAGCATGACACGAGAGACGCGGTATTGAAATATGCAATTGCTCATCAAGATAAATAATAAAAGGGATCTGCAAGCGCACAGATTAATACCGATGTAGCATTTTAACCGGGAAGTATTCCAGGTATCGTTATTTATATTTTTACCACTGGGAAGGGATTTCTAAGTATCATGGTTGATAATGGAATGAGAATATGGAACTGAGTACACATCATTGCATGTATAACCGAGAGTATTTATCAATCTCTTTATACAGGTATAAATGTCACATTAAGTAAAGGTAAAGTGATAATGGTGACAAAGATAATTAATCTGATCAGCTAGCCACATATAATAATGATAAGCACCTCAACAGATATTCTAGCAAGTCATTAGCATGGAATTAGGATGAACTACAAAGATATTCCCTAAGTTATTATTAACTATAAAGTCTAGCATATCATAGTTAGTGCAATTATACTTGGCAATCATGGTGAGAAAAGACTATATCCATGCATAGTGAATATTAGCAAGGAAGATGAAGAACATAGCAATCACTCCCCTGTAATAGTGTTGCTCTGCCTGCCCTATACACAAGAGGGGGACTATATAAGAATCAACGAAGCTGTCACTATCGTGAACTACCCCACAATCCGGCATATAGGGTGCAATCGCAGATAAATACGGTATAGACACCACGTCTACACAATAGTTATCATTCACCCACTGTACACATGGATAAACGCTATACGATCCTAGGCATGTATATAATTCCAATCTAACTAAGCCAAGCATATAACTATGATAAACTAAGAACAATATAATTGCAAATATAATCAAGTAGAGCAAAGTCATAATCAATATATTGAAATAGAACAAAGTCATATTCATAATATTGAAGAACAATGATGAACAATTGAAGAACAGAGAGGAATTACCAAGAATCCTCTTGACAGATCCGGGAACCAATCGAAGATTGACTCCTTCTAGTTCTAATCCTATGTAGCTATGCTAACTAGAGATCTAGTTGATGTGGTGGCTCTAGGGCTTGATCAGAGGCTCTCCTCCTGAATTAGGGTTTGAAGTATGAGACGAGGGCCTCTCCTCCAGGGGCAGGGGCCTTGCTTATATAGCCCTTTCGGATGAATCTGGGCCGTCTGATCAAACCGACATTGAACGGACGGTTTTCCTTGATCCTCTAGGTCGGTGGAGCATAATCCTCGAGGCGGAGCCTGATTGGCTGAGCCAGCAGGGCGGGCGCCCTAGGGACTAGGGCGGGCGCCCTGTCCCCGGCTCTGTTACGCCTCCCGTTCGTTCTCGTGGCTTCTGGACTCTTCTAGATGTAAGATAATTACGTGTTCGGTTAATATCCCGTCATTAATCCGACATGTGGGCCTTTCTTCCGTATTTCCTGATAACCCCCTGCAGAAATAGATAAACAGCAAAACTCGTGGAATTCTGTCAGATAAAACCCTAAGTCTAGGTGTTGGTTTCATTTGGATCCTTTTCTCTATTTATTTGATAGTTATAATTGGTACTTAAGGACCGTCAACAGTGTGCTAGGTCATCCTGCACGTGCATCGGGATAGCTGTGCTCTTGTGAAAATTGATCTTCAAGCCTGTAGCCATAGCGAACTGATCCAGGATGACTTTGAGACGGTTGACGTCTACCAGGTCAGCGCGGAGGATGATTAGTGTATCGTCCGCATATTGGAGCACAGGGCATGCGTCATTGGCAATTGGGTGTCGGATGAGGCCATCTTCCTGTATCATTGCCTGCAGTACGTCGGCCACAAGGAGGAAAAGGTACGGAGATAGAGCATCACCCTGCCTCAGACCTCTCTCACATTTAATCCAAGGGCCGAGACAACCATTTACCAAAACTACAGACTTGGAGGTGGTCAGGAGGTGCTGAATCCAGTTGCACCAGATGGACCTGAACCCCCTTGCTTCCATGATCGCCCTGAGACTGTGAAAGTCTAAGTTTGGTTTTGGTAATTAATGACACCAAGTTGCTAATGCCATGTATTAAGTGTTTTGCGTTAGGCATAAGCGACACATGTGATGAAGGTGTACGTGGCAAGGAGTGGTGGCCACAAGATCACAAAGAAATGGTGCATGGACATGAAATGTCGATCATGGTGGAGATGCACATAATATGGTGGACTTGATGATCAAGTGGAAGAGAAGGATCTAAGAGCGCAAGGCAAAGGTATAACCATAGGGTTTTTCTTTTGCCGGTCTAAGTTGAGTAGAGAAGTGATTGACCGGATTTAGGATACATAGCCGACTATCAAGAGGGGCAATCACGGTTAGCTCGGGAATCAAGTGCCACTAGATCAATGTCTTGAGCATATGCATTAGGATCTAGTTGAGAGGTAACATAACGCCTTGGAAAATGTTTGTGAAATGCTAACACACATGCACATTGTGGTCTACACTCGGTGGTGTTAGCACATTTGCGAAGGCGGTGGTGTTTGAACGGTAGTAAGGGGTTTGGGGTTCGCTCTCTCTCCCGCCGAGCTTGCGAGCGCGGGATTCAGGCGTTTTCGAGGAAATGAAATACCTATTTTCTATTGCACCGGAGTCTAGAAAAGGTGGCGAAAGTCCAAATTGTTTTTCACTGAAAAACGGCGATCGAACGCTGCACCGGACGCGGTCCCGGTTTGACCGGACGCGTCCGGTCAGTTCAACTCGGTGCTGCTAGCTAGGGTTTCTGACCGGACGCTGGTCTGGCCTGACCAGCGCGTCCGGTCAGTTCACCTGTGCATAGAAGAAGAGCGCGCAACCGGCGCGTCCGGTCCCTCACGGAACCGGAGCGTCCGGTCAGACGTCCAGAGGGGCAGAGCGCAGCGGACTGCAGATCGGACGCGCGGCGCGTCCGGTCACGTGCGATCGGACGCGTCCGGTCTCGACGGGAGCTTACTGGAACGCGACCGGACGCTAGCACTGTCGCGTCCGGTCAAACGGTTGAGTGCGTCCGGTCACGGCAACGGCTAGTTCTGACGCGCACTGTTTCTTGCGGTCGTGTAGTGACCGGCCGGTCACCCTGACCGGAGCGTCCGGTTAGCACGATTTTCGCTGCGTCGTCCATAACGGCTAGCTGCGTACCCCTTCGCTATAAATAGAAGATGTCCGGGGTTTGAGGGTAACTCTTGCACATTTTGAGACCTAGAGACATCCTTTGAGCTAGAGAACAACCCCTCCACTCATCTCTTTGCTTGGTTGCACATCTTGAGTGAGATTGAGTGAGATTCAAGTGCATTGCTTGAGAGTTGTATTCTAGAGGCACTTGATCTTCGAGTTGCTGCGGATTTCTTGTTACTCTTCCGTGTTTTCCGACACGGTAGACGGCTTGGAGCAGCGGAGGTGATTGAGCTCGCAATTGGAGATTGTTGGAGCCCTCACCAAGTGTTGTAAGGGGTTCTTGATCCTTCCCCGCGGGAGTTCGCAAATTAGATACTCTAGTGGAGCTCGTGGCTTGGAGGATCCCCATCTTGTGTGCGGTTGTGCGGCGCCCGCCGAGGGCTCAACTCTTGATAGTCGATTAGCTCGCAAACCGACAAGTGGGTGCATCGCCACAACGAGGAGTAGCTTGCCGGGAAGCAAGTGAACCTCGGTAAAAAATCATGTGCCATCTCTTTGCCGAGGATTTCTCTTGTGGTTGATTATTTTGATTGATTTTTCAAGTGCATTACTTCTCTACATCGTTGGTATAAGAATCAAGTCACTTGCTCTTTACTTTCTTGTACTAGTCCTTGTGTAGTTTGCTCAGTGTAGCCTTTATCACATAGGAGTAAGTAACTTAGTGACTTAGTCTTGTTGGTGTGTATTAGAGATCATAGCCTTGCTTCACTAGTATTGTATAGGTGGCTTGCATAGTGTAGTTGAGCTAGTGCTAGAATTAGCTTAGCCATCTTTTATACTAACGTGGTTGTTTAGTGAAGCTTGTAGAATTTTAAATAGGCTATTCACCCCCCTCTAGCCATTTGGACCTTACAGACTGCTCCATGAAACAGAGTCAAATGCCTTTGCAAAGTCAAGCTTGAGCACTAGAGTGGGGGGCCTTTCTACAGTGGCAGCACTGGACCAGTTCAGCAGCATATACAAAGTTTTTAGAGATTGACCTCCCCTTGATGAAGCCAGTTTGGTCAATGTTGACCAACTTTTGGATTTGTTTCTGCAGTCTTGTAGTTAGTATCTTCATGATTATCTTTACTGGGCAATTTTTCAAGGACACTGGCCTGAAGGATCCAGGTGCTGTGGCCCCAGGGAACTTGGGGATGAGAACAATGAGAGCTCTGTTAATCCTATCAAGGTCTGCAGTGCCATCCCAAAAAGCTTTCAGGAACTTCATGACGTCTGCCACTACTTCTGTCCAAGCCTGAAGGTAGAAGGCCGGTCCAATGCCGTCTGGTCCCGGAGCACTGTATCTGTTCATTGCGCGCACGGCTGCTTGTGCTTCTTGTTCTGTAAATGGCTCAGTGAGTTCCGCCTGATTTGCACGTTCAGCATTTCTGTACAGGTGCTAAAGGTCAACCACCCAGGCTGTTGGTGGCTGGCTCCCTAGAATTTCTCTGTAGTAATCGGTCAAGGCAGCGGTTTTGGCATCATGGGACGTGTGCTGGACCCCTTCTTTCTCAATGACTTGTATTCTGTTGTAGCGAGAACGGATAGATGCTCTGGCTTGGAAAAAATTTGTATTAGCATCTCCTTCTTTTAGAGCTCTGAATTTCCCCCTTTGCTTCCAATGTGCAGCTCTGTCATTGATGAATTGCACTAGCCTGCGGTGACAAAGCCGCTGAAGAAAACGTTCCCCTGCACTTAGGGGCCTTTCTTCCTCAAACAAGTCAAGTAAGTGAATAATGAATTTGCAGTTGAAATATATGGAAGGTGGAGATCTATTTTTCTTAGCCCAAACCTTTGCAGCATGCCAAAGAGCTTTGGCCCTGGCCACCAGGGAGCCTATAGCGTCGACCGGGGCATTCGTCGAGGACCAGGCCGGGATCACAGAGGAGCAAAAGTGCCGGTTATTAAGCCAGCTGGGTTCCAGGCGGAAGATAGTTGTTTTGGGAATCGAAGTAGGAATGGAAATGAGTAGCGGGACATGGTCAGAGGTGGAGCTTGTGTGGGAGGTGAGGAAGGACCGGGGGAAGCAAGAGTTGAAAGGAAGATTGACAAAGGCTCTATCTAGTCGAGCCAGAGCAGGTTCATCGCACTTGTTGCTCCAGGTAAAGAGGCGGTCCAGGAGAGGAAGCTCAATCCAAGCCAGGCGATCAATACACGAATTAAACTGAGCCGCTCGAGACTGATCGAAATTAGCAGAATTCTTCTCAGCAGCATTTCTTATGAGGTTGAAGTCCCCAATGATCAACCAGGGGGTGGTGATAGTACTGCTGATGTCCAGAAGCTCATCAAAGAAATCAGAGGAGAGACGATGGTCAGATGGGGCATATATGTTAGTTACCACGAACTGATATTCAGCAGAGATGTTAGATACGAGGTGAACTGAAAGGGAGAATCGTCGTGTAGCAGAGGATATGCTAGTGAAATCTTTGTCGTTCCAGGCAGTGATAATTCCGCCCCTGGTCCCGTCAGCCGGATTGTCACAGAAAGCGGAGAGATGAGTAAGAAGGAATGCTTTGCTTTTGAGCTTGTTCAACGAGTCAAGTTTAGATTCTTGCAAGCACGCGATACATGGATGAATGGACGAGAGAGTGTCCCTGACAGCATCACATTTTTCAGAGTCTCTTAGACCGCGAACATTCCAGGAGACAATGTTGAAATTAAGGCGCTTTTGATTCATGTTAAACTGGGATACAACGGATAAGCCCTTGGAAGGGCAAGGAACGAAAAGGAAAACACATCACTAAGGTGACAACCACTAAGGCTAATGCTGTCCTGCACACCGACAGGCACCAAGCCACCCCTAAATTGGTACAGAGAACAGGAAGCGAAGAAGACTAACAGCGTGGAGCGCCCCCTTCGAATCCAGGTCCTTGCGGGCTGGACCCCTCGCCCCCTTGAGTCACCGCCGTCCATCAGGTCACCGTGGGTGCAACGGCGTGGCGCGCGGAGCAGGATAGCCCAGCCGCCCTTGCGAGGCGATCAAGGTCGAGAGCTCCGAGCGGGTTCCTCATCTTGAGGATCTTCCGCCCCTTGCCTCCCTTCCCCCTCAACCATCCCTTCCGCAACGTTGGTTCTGGGCCGGCACTCCACGGGGCCAATCTTGGGGGTGCCAATGATGCCCCATATGGGCCGGCCCACTCTGACGGCTTCGATGGTGTTGACCAGCTTCGGTCCTTTATCCTGGTGGGTGGGCCAATCAGTCCAGCGAGGGCCCCCAATATCAGCGAGCTCTGCCTCATCTTCAGGAGGCTGTACCGGAACCTTCCTGCGCTCCCAGCTCCTCCGCTCCCCACTCCGCCGCCGCCTCCTCCATCTCCAGTTCCCGAGGATCCCCCGCCCCAGCCCCCTGCTAAGGCGCGCCGTGGTAGGGGCCGTGAGCTTGCTGTGCACGTGCACCCCAAGCGGGCCAGTGCTCGCTTGGCGGCCAAGGAGCCAAAAGTCTTCCACAAGGCTACTCGGAGGAAGGGACTGAGGGACGAGCTCACTAGCTACTCGGATGCCCTAATGGAGCAGACATGATTGAGTGGCAAACAGGCTGCTAGTAATAAAACAGTAATTGCTCTCTGCGTGGGATTCAGGCGTTTTCGAGGAAATGAAATACCTATTTTCTATTGCGCCGGAGTCTAGAAAAGGTGGCAAAAGTCCAAATTGTTTTTTACTGAAAAACGGCGATCGGACGCTGCACCGGACGCGGTCCCGATTTGACCGGACGCGTCTGGTCAGTTCAACTCAGTGCTGCTAGCTAGGGTTTCTGACCGGACGCTGGTCTAGCCTGACCAGCGCATCCGGTCAGTTCACCTGTGCATAGAAGAAGAGCACGCAACCGGCGCGTCCGGTCCCTCACGGAACCGGAGCGTCCGGTCAGACGTCCAGAGGGGCAGAGCGCAGCGGACTGCCGATCGGACGCGCGGCGCGTCCGGTCACGTGCGATCGGATGCGTCCGGTCTCGACGGGAGCTTACTAGAACGCGACCGGACGCTAGCACTGTCGCGTCCGGTCAAACGGTTGAGTGCGTCCGGTCACGGCAACGGCTAGTTCTGACACGCACTGTTTCTTGCTGTCGTGTAGTGACCGGACGCGTCCGGTCACCCTGACCGGAGCGTCCGGTCAGCACGATTTTCGTTGCGTCGTCCATAACGGCTAGCTGCGTACCCCTTCGCTATAAATAGAAGATGTCCGGGGTTTGAGGGTAACTCTTGCACATTTTGAGACCTAGAGACATCCTTTGAGCTAGAGAACAACCCCTCCACTCATCTCTTTGCTTGGTTGCACATCTTGAGTGAGATTGAGTGAGATTCAAGTGCATTGCTTGAGAGTTGTATTCTAGAGGCACTTGATCTTCGAGTTGCTGCGGATTTCTTGTTACTCTTCCGTGTTTTCCGACACGGTAGACGGCTTGGAGCAGCGGAGGTGATTGAGCTCGCAATTAGAGATTGTTGGAGCCCTCACCAAGTGTTGTAAGGGGTTCTTGATCCTTCCCCGCGAGAGTTCGCAAATTGGATACTCTAGTGGAGCTCGTGGTTTGGAGGATCCCCATCTTGTGTGCGGTTGTGCGGCGCCCGCCGAGGGCTCGACTCTTGATAGTCGATTAGCTCGCGAACCGACAAGTGGGTGCATCGCCACAACGAGGAGTAGCTTGCCGGGAAGCAAGTGAACCTCGGTAAAAAATCATGTGTCATCTCTTTGCCGAGGATTTCTCTTGTGGTTGATTATTGTGATTGATTCTTCAAGTGCATTACTTCTCTACATCGTTGGTATAAGAATCAAGTCACTTGCTCTTTACTTTCTTGTACTAGTCCTTGTGTAGTTTGCTCAGTGTAGCCTTTATCACATAGGAGTAAGTAGCTTAGTGACTTAGTCTTGTTGGTGTGTATTAGAGATCATAGCCTTGCTTCACTAGTATTGTATAGGTGGCTTGCATAGTGTAGTTGAGCTAGTGCTAGAATTAGCTTAACCATCTTTTATACTAACGTGGTTGTTTAGTGAAGCTTGTAGAATTTTAAATAGGCTATTCACCCCCCCTCTAGCCATTTGGACCTTACAAGTGGTATCAGAGCCGAGGCAGCATTTATTTAAGGCTTAACAACCTACGGTGAAGAAGAAATGGCTCAATTAAGTTTGCACATCAACAACACCAAGAAGGCACCTCACTTTGATGGCACAAATTATGCATATTGGAAGTTTAAGATGACCGCACACCTCAAGTCAATCAATAGAGAAGTGTGGAAGGTCACCGAAACAAAATTTGAGGTTGCTAATCCAGAAGCACCTACACCGGTGGAGGAGAAGAAGCTTCAATGCAATGACATTGCCATTAGTGCTCTTTATGAGGCATTAGATGACAAGACATTTGAGCAAGTGAAGAACATTGAAATTGCTCATGATGCTTGGGCCAAGCTAGAAGAAACATTTGAGGGCACCGAAGGCACAAAGACCCCTAAAGCATATATCTTGCAAGAAAAATTTTCAAGTTTCAAGATGCAAGATGATGAGAGTGTACCGGAAATGTTTCATCGATTGCAAGCCATTATCAATGAGCTCAAGGCACTTGGTGAGGAGGTCAAGGACAACCAATTCTCTATGAAGTTCTTAAGAAGCTTGCCCAAGAGGTTTGACACATTGATCACCGTGCTTGTGAGGACAACCTTAAAAGATTCAACACCTCAACAAGTATTCCAAGAAGTGATGACCGATGACTCATATAGAGAAGATGATGAGAAGGAGAAGTTGGTCAAGAAGAAGAAAAAGGAGAGTGAGAAAAAGGATGATGAAAAGAAGAAGAGTGTGGCATTCAAAGCCACCACATCCAACGGCAAATCCAAGATTGAATCATGAAGTGAAGAAGACTCAAGCTCTTGTGATAGTGATGACATTGATGAGAAAATGGCTCTTTTTGTCAAGCAATTTGGAAAATTCATGAAGAAGAAGGGCTTTCGTGCAAGGAGGAAGAACTCATCCAAGAAGAATGAGCATACCATGAGATGTTTTAGATGCCATAGCAAGGACCATCTCATTGTTGACGGTCCTTAAGTATCAATTATAACTATCAAATAAATAGAGAAAAGGATCCAAATGAAACCAACACCTAGACTTAGGGTTTTATCTGACAGAATTCCACGAGTTTTGCTGTTTATCTATTTCTGCAGGGGGTTATCAGGAAATACGGAAGAAAGGCCCACATGTCGGATTAATGACTGGATATTAACCGAACACGTAATTATCTTACATCTAGAAGAGTCCGGAAGCCACGAGAACGAACGGGAGGCGTAACAGAGCCGGGGACAGGGCGCCCGCCCTAGTCCCTAGGGCGCCCGCCCTGCTGGCTCAGCCAATCAGGCTCCGCCTCGAGGATTATGCTCAACCGACCTAGAGGATCAAGGAAAACCGTCCGTTCAATGTTGGTTTGATCAGACGGCCCAGATTCATCCGAAAGGGCTATATAAGCAAGGCCCCTGCCCCTGGAGGAGAGGCCCTCGTCTCATACTTCAAACCCTAATTCAGGAGGAGAGCCTCTGATCAAGCCCTAGAGCCACCACATCAACTAGATCTCTAGTTAGCATAGCTACATAGGATTAGAACTAGAAGGAGTCAATCTTCGATTGGTTCCCGGATCTGTCAAGAGGATTCTTGGTAATTCCTCTCTGTTCTTCAATTGTTCATCATTGTTCTTCAATATTATGAATATGACTTTGTTCTATTTCAATATATTGGTTATGACTTTGCTCTACTTGATTATATTTGCAATTATATTGTTCTTAGTTTATCATAGTTATATGCTTGGCTTAGTTAGATTGGAATTATATACATGCCTAGGATCGTATAGCGTTTATCCATGTGTACAGTGGGTGAATGATAATTATTGTGTAGACGTGGTGTCTATACCGTATTTATCTGCGATTGCACCCTATATGCCGGATTGTGGGGTAGTTCGCGATAGTGACAGCTTCGTTGATTCTTATATAGTCCCCCTCTCGTGTATAGGGCAGGCAGAGCAACACTATTACAGGGGAGTGATTGCTATGTTCTTCATCTTCCTTGCTAATATTCACTATGCATGGATATAGTCTTTTCTCACCATGATTGCCAAGTATAATTGCACTAACTATGATATGCTAGACTTTATAGTTAATAATAACTTAGGGAATATCTTTGTAGTTCATCCTAATTCCATGCTAATGACTTGCTAGAATATCTGTTGAGGTGCTTATCATTATTATATGTGGCTAGCTGATCAGATTAATTATCTTTGTCACCATTATCACTTTACCTTTACTTAATGTGACATTTATACCTGTATAAAGAGATTGATAAATACTCTCGGTTATACATGCAATGATGTGTACTCAGTTCCATATTCTCATTCCATTATCAACCATGATACTTAGAAATCCCTTCCCAGTGGTAAAAATATAAATAACGATACCTGGAATACTTCCCGGTTAAAATGCTACATCGGTATTAATCTGTGCGCTTGCAGATCCCTTTTATTATTTATCTTGATGAGCAAATGCATATTTCAATACCGCGTCTCTCATGTCATGCTGGGGATGACAACTTGGCTTAAGTGGTATGAGGGATGGGTTTGGCATTTTTGGCGCCGTTATCAGAATTAGAAAACTAAGTCTACTTTTGGTAGTGACGTTAAGAATGCCCAACAAGCATTTTTGGCGCCGTTGCCGGGGAAGGTTGATTACTAAGTAGGAATGAATATGGAACTTTGAGTCATCATTTGCATCACTAATCTGATCGAGCTTATCAATTCTCTTATACAGTTTTACCCCTGTATTTTCCATTTTGATTATTTATTTTAGGGTGATGCATGAATAGAAGACATCTTCCAGACAACTTTGTTGACGATCCCGAAGCCTTATTCAGAAGAACAAGAGCCAAGCTCAAGAAGACATCGTCAACACTTCAGCACAAAGCTTCATCCAAATCCGAAGACCGCCGAAGTTTCATCCGGAATTTGTCGACTGAATTCGAAGCCATGGCGAACAAGTCGATCCGCGAGTTCTCAGCTCCCACTACGGACAACATCCGCACTGGACCTGCCGCGGCCATCGACAAGAACTTTGAGCTCAAGCCAGGGCTCATCAACATGGTGCAAGCTAACCAGTTCTGTGGGAAGCCACATGAAGACGCTAGTGCTCATCTTCAACACTTCCTGGAGATCTGTGGCACTTTCACCATGGCTGATGTCCCCAGAGACGTCATACTACTTCGCCTTTTCCCATTCTCACTGTTGGGGAGAGCGAAGCAGTGGTTTTACACTACAAAGGAGAAGAACACTACGTGGGCACTCTGCTCTACGAACTTTCTGGCCAAATTCTTTCCCATGGGCAAGACCAATGCTCTCCGTGGGAAGATTACAAGTTTTTAGCAACAACATGATGAATCCGTTCTAGAAGCATGGGAGCGCTTCCAAGACTACATCCTAGAATGTCCCCATCATGGAATGGAAAGCTGGCTGTTGATGCAGACATTTTATCATGGGCTCATTAACAGTGCCCGTGAAACCATGGATGCTGCAGCTGGAGGAGCATTCCTATCACTCACCATACCTCAAGCCACAGCTCTTGTGGAGAAGATGGCATCCAACCAAGGTTGGAATGAAGAAAGAACTCAGACACGCAAGAGAGGTGGAGGTATGCACCAGCTCAAGGAGGTAGACATGCTGTCTGCCAAGCTAGACCTACTCATGAAGAAGCTCGATGATCGAGCTGGAGAAAAGAAAGAAGTCATGAACATCTACGACTCCCACATGACTTGTGAGGAGTGTGGAGGTACTGGACACTCGAGCAATCACTGTCCTAAGTTGCTGGAGGACGTGAACTACATCAACAATAACAACAACTACTGCAACCGTCCTCAGCAGAATCAAGGTTGGAATCAACAGAGGCCTAACTACTCAGGAGATTACTGGAGTAACCCTATCGTGGAAGTAAGTACTGACCGTCTGCCGGTCAAGAGAGGCGATCCAGGACGCCCCGTCGTCCCGATCTCCATCGGCATGCGAGACTTCCCAGAAGCACTCTGTGACTTTGGCTCCAGCGTCAACATCATGCCCAGGGTACTCTATGAAAAACTCTTTTCACAACCATTATTAGAAACAACCATGTGTTTGCAGCTTGCAGATAGGACACTGAGTTTCCCGAGAGGAATATTGAAGAACATCTGTGTCCGAGTGGGTTCCTCGTACGCTCCAGCAGACTTCATAGTGATAGAGACCGGTTCTGATGAGAGGGCTCCCGTCATCCTAGGGAGACCATTCCTGAACACCGCGGGAGCTGTCATCTATGCTAGTGCTGCCAAGATCAGTTTCTACATCAAGGGGAGGAAGGAAACGTTTTCCTTCAAGAATAAGACCGCACAAATCCCAGAGCAACCCCAATATGAACCAAGGAAGAGGACCAACAGGAGGAACAAGAGCAAGAAGCAAGTATGGACCGAGACAGCTAAGATGGTCACTGCCGTGCACAAAGGTCAAGATCGCCAACTCAAGTCACCGTTCTTGCCTAAGAAGGACGACCCAGGTATGCCAAGCATTTATTGCTCCATTAATGGGTCCCACTTCTACAAGACACTTTGCGACACTGGGTCGGGCGTCAACATAATGGCCAAGGTCACCTATGAACTTCTGTTCGGAACCATGCCCTTAAACCCAACATATATTCAGCTCCAGATGGCAGATCAGACATTCCGACAGGTCGAAGGTACAGTAACTGACGTCCCTGTCAAGATAGACGATCACTTTGTCCATACAGACTTTCAGGTTATTGACATGGGAGAAGATGAATACGATCCACCCATCATCCTTGGAAGACCATTCCTTAGTACTGTCAAAGCAATCATTTACATTGGAACTGGAGAAGTCCACATGCACTTCCCCTCTGAGAAGGTACGTCTTTACTTTACTGACCCTAACTATGTATTTGAAGAATCCAAGCAGGTCAGGACAAGAAGAAGGCGGCGTAACCACAATCAGAAGCAACAGGTCATCAAGGACGGATGGGCAGATTATGAAGGAGAAGTGGTAAGATATGAAGACATACCACTCAACCAACACTGTCCTGAGGAGACCAAAGCACCGAGACAGGTATGGAAAGAAAAGACAGTTGTACATGAAGAAGAGGCGCTGCCGAAAACACCGACTACGCCATCCACCACGTCCTAGGACGACTGAACGAATAAGAGTCCCGTTCGGAGGACTTAAAAACACCGAACGCCTTGCCAAGAGGTAACTTGGTAGTTATCCTTTCCTTTTAATTATTTAATTTATCTTAAATAGTTTGCTTAGTTAATCATATTCATATTATCTTAAAAAGAAAATAAAAATGTTAAAAACCCTAAAGCCCCATGTGAGTATGCGAGTGGCATAAAACCCATAAGTACATTCACTGTGGTGGCATAAAAATATATATATATATATAATAAATACATAAATATTTTCTTCTGCTTTATAAAAGAAAAAAAACATAACATAAAAAAAATCAAGGAGGCTCAGCATGATAAAGGCTAGATATTTATGCTAACACTTAATCAGTTCCACAAAGCTTTGTTGTATATTTGAGCTTCACAGAATTCAAGGAGACTAGCAGACAGAGGACATTCTAATCGCTGTCAGGGTGCTGCCGACTTTCAAATACACCTCCGTCATCTGCTAGCTACATCAGAAGAGATTATGTCAAGATCCAGCTTGGGGGAGAGCACCCCCATTATCTTGCTAAGTATTTCTATCTTTATCTTTATATTTATATATACTTCTACCCTATAAAAATAAAAATATACATAACTATGAAAAAACCAAATAAAGATTTTGTGCTTATATATATACCTATATCTTTTGCTTAGTGTGTTTTAATAAATAAATAAAGTGGCTATGCTAAACTGAATCTAAATAATAATAAAACTCTAGCATGGATATGATGAATAGTTGCTTTGCCTAACTTTCAAATTTGAAGTCATCTCTCTAAGTTTAGACATAACTGTTATCATTTAAAGCTTGCTCTAAACCTGAACTTGTGGGAAGAGAACTTGATCTAAAGTCTAAGTTGTTAACGGATATGATATGGGAAGGTTGAGCTGTTGTTTATCTATTCCTAGAGATGCTAGAATTCTAGAGAATTTTATCTTTGAAAATCTTAAAATGCTACATGATGAGTTCCTGTATGATGAGAGTTTAAGTTCCTACCACAGCCATACATACATGCTTGCTAGACTTTAAGCCATACCTTTACTTTTTACTGCTTATGAGCATTGAGTGTAGTCAAGCTGTGTAGACCCTTAGGAGCTTGTCATGCAGTTAAAATCAAGATTCACTTGCACGATCACTCATACATGCTGCTTCTACTCCGGAAGTACGCATCCACATATATCCACTCATTCTCATCTCCAGATCCACATAAAATTATTCTACTCCTAATCCGGGAGAGAATAGCCAAAAATATTTTCCCATTCTTGTTATCCCCTGTGAAATAAATGCTCAAGCTATTTTGGTTACTACCACTTGCTATATTGTTCTAAGGAGATGAGTGCTCTATACGAGGAAATAAAAAGGGGCAAGTGCCCGGAACCTCGAAAAGAAAAAGATACGAGGAAATAAAAAGGAGCAAGTGCTCGGAACCTCGATGAAAAAAAAAGAAAAAGTGTGAGAAGAGAGGTAAAAATGGACAAGTGTCCGACAGTAGAATTAGGGGTACAAGATACCCACCTGAAAAAAAAGAGAATATAGAGCACCTCATTCTCCTCAAGAGCTTTAAAAGCAAGAAAGGTACGTATCCCCTCAAAAAGAGCAAAAGTAGAATTAGACTTTCATCATTGTTATCATCACTACCACCATACACCATTTATTCGCCACACATGCACATCTTGATTTGACTTATTGGCTTGTTTCTCTGGATCCATGGTTTGACTATGCAATAAATGTCTTGTAAGTATGTATAATTTATCTCCCACCGATGAGCTCCAGATATCAAAAGCCTTATTAGAATAGGATGAGAGAGAAGGCAATGTCACTCTGCCTTATACCACAAATACTACATACTTTGCTTTGAGAGAAGGCAGACACCATTACTGCCTTGGTGAGGATCCAGAAATACCACAAAAGAGAGACCTGAGAGAGTCATACAAGGAATCTCTGAGTTTTATTTGAAAATCTGCAAAAAAACTCCAAGAGCTATAGCTAATCAAGAATAAGAGACATGGCGCTTGACTAGACTGTTCTATCTTTTAACCGCTCAAGACAAAGGTGACGGTTGCAAGCCCCATGGTGAAAAGTATAATGAGTAAGTTTTAAGTCTTGACAGTTTACTTTAACTCAGAGATGAGACTCTATTTGAAAGCATGTGTACCGTCAAAATTCAGAGGCATTTCAGCAACTACTGAGTCTCTCCTTGCTCAGGGACGAGCAAGAGGTAAGCTTGGGGGAGTTTGTTGACGGTCCTTAAGTATCAATTATAACTATCAAATAAATAGAGAAAAGGATCCAAATGAAACCAACACCTAGACTTAGGGTTTTATCTGACAGAATTCCACGAGTTTTGCTGTTTATCTATTTCTGCAGGGGGTTATCAGGAAATACGGAAGAAAGGCCCACATGTCGGATTAATGACGGGATATTAACCGAACACGTAATTATCTTACATCTAGAAGAGTCCAGAAGCCACGAGAACGAACGGGAGGCGTAACGGGGCCGGAGACAGGGCGCCCGCCCTAGTCCCCAGGGCGCCCGCCCCCTCCTGTGGACCAATCAGGCTCCGCCTCGAGAATTATGCTCCACCGACCTAGAGGATCAAGGAAAACCGTCCGTTCAATGTCGGTTTGATCCGACGGCCCAGATTCATCCGAAAGGGCTATATAAGCAAGGCCCTTGGCCCTGGAGGAGAGGCCCTCGTCTCATACTTCAAACCCTAATTCAGGAGGAGAGCCTCTGATCAAGCCCTAGAGCCACCACATCAACTAGATCTCTAGTTAGCATAGCTACATAGGATTAGAACTAGAAGGAGTCAATCTTCGATTGGTTCCCGGATCTGTCTAGAGGATTCTTGGTAATTCCTCTATTGTTCTTCAATTGTTCATCATTGTTCTTCAATATTATGAATATGACTTTGTTCTATTTCAATATATTGGTTATGACTTTGCTCTACTTGATTATATTTGCAATTATATTGTTCTTAGTTTATCATAGTTATATACTTGGCTTAGGGCTCGTTCGTTTCGAACGGTATGAAGCCAGGATTCATTCCGGCTGATGGAATGTTATACAAATATGAACTAACAATTCGGCCGGAACTATTCCTGGAGGTCGATCCCCCGGAAACGAACGGGGCCTTAGTTAGATTGGAATTATATACATGCCTAGGATCGTATAGCGTTTATCCATGTGTATAGTGGGTGAATGATAATTATTGTGTAGACGTGGTGTCTATACCGTATTTATCTGCGATTGCACCCTATATGCCGGATTGTGGGGTAGTTCGCGATAGTGACAGCTTCGTTGATTCTTATATAGTCCCCCTCTCGTGTATAGGGCAGGCAGAGCAACACTATTACAGGGGAGTGATTGCTATGTTCTTCATCTTCCTTGCTAATATTCACTATGCATGGATATAGTCTTTTCTCACCATGATTGCCAAGTATAATTGCACTAACTATGATATGCTAGACTTTATAGTTAATAATAACTTAGGGAATATCTTTGTAGTTCATCCTAATTCCATGCTAATGACTTGCTAGAATATCTGTTGAGGTGCTTATCATTATTATATGTGGCTAGCTGATCAGATTAATTATCTTTGTCACCATTATCACTTTACCTTTACTTAATGTGACATTTATACCTGTATAAAGAGATTGATAAATACTCTTGGTTATACATGCAATGATGTGTACTCAGTTCCATATTCTCATTCCATTATCAACCATGATACTTAGAAATCCCTTCCCAGTGGTAAAAATATAAATAACGATACCTGGAATACTTTCCGGTTAAAATGCTACATCGGTATTAATCTGTGTGCTTGCAGATCCCTTTTATTATTTATCTTGATGAGCAAATGCATATTTCAATACCGCGTCTCTCATGTCATGCTGGGGATGACAACTTGGCTTAAGTGGTATGAGGGATAGGTTTGGCATTTTTGGCGCCGTTATCAGAATTAGAAAACTAAGTCTACTTTTGGTAGTGACGTTAAGAATGCCCAACACTCATTGCAAAGTGTCCTTATGATAGTGATGATGAAGATGCTATCAAGAAGGAGAGGAAGAAGCAAAAGAAGAAGCAAGAAAAGAAGGAGAGTTCTCATAAGAAGAAGAATGATTCTCATGTTGCTACATGGGATAGTGATGATTCCTCAAGTGATGATGAGGATAATAACAAGAGCAAGAAGAAGGGACATGCTAGCATTGCTATCCAAGATAAGGTCTCTCTCTTTGACACTCCATCGTGCTTCATGGCTAAGGCCGCTAAGGTATCATCCGACGATGAGAGTGATCATGATAATGCTAGTGATAGTGATAGTGATGAAGAAGAATTCACTAAAGATGAACTAATCACTATGCTAGAAGATTGCACTCAACACTTTAAAGAATCTAGGAAGGAGTGCAAGGGCTTGCTTAAGGAAAAGAAAAACCTTATGCAAGAACTTGATGAGCTTAGGGCATCTTATGAGAGTCTAAAGGTAGACCATAAGAAGCTTCAAAAGTCTCGCACTAAGCTTGAAGAAGCCCATTCCTCTCTAGTTGAAAAATGTGAAAACATACCAACTAATGTTGAGAAAGCTAAAACTTGCAACATAGGCATATCTTGTGATATAATTGATGAATCTTGTCATAAGCCTATTGTTGTTGCTACCACTAACCCTTCATGTAGCGCATCTACATCATCCTCATCTAGTAGTGATGGTTTCACTTGTGACTCCACACTAATAGTTGAGAACGAAAATCTCAAGAAGGAGGTAAAAGAGCTCAATCACACCTTAGCTAAGGCTTATGGTGGTGAGGACCGCTTGCTTACGTGCTTGGGTAGCCAAAGAGCTTATCTCTACAAAGAGGGATTGGGCTATAACCCCAAGAAAGGCAAGGCCGCTTTTGCTCCTCACAAGACTCGTTTTGTGAAGAACAATGGTAGCTATTGCAAAAGTTGCAAGCAAGTTGGTCACATAGAGCAATATTGCATGAACAAGAAATGCAATGCTAATGTATCCTCAATTAAGTTTGATTCTTTCTATATACTTACCAAGGGTACAAATGGTGTTCATGCTAAGTTCATTGGTGCACCATGGATGGGCTCAAAGAAGAAAGCCATTTGGGTACAAAAGAGCTTGATCACTAACCTTGGAGGACCTAAACAAGTTTGGGTACCTAAAAAGAATTGATCTTATCTTGTAGGTCAATTACAAAGCCGGAGGAAGGCATTGGGTGCTTGATAGTGGGTGCACTCAACATATGACTAGGGATTCTTGTATGTTCAAATCAATTGATACAAGTCAAAATGGTGGTTTTGATGCTATCACTTTCGGCAACAACAAGAAAGGCAAGGTCAAGGGGCTTGGTAAAATTGCTATCTCAAATGACATGAGCATATCTAATGTGTTGCTAGTTGAGAGCTTGGATTTCAATCTTTTATCGGTGGCACAACTTTGTGATCTTGGCTTCAAGTGCATATTTGGTAGTGATGATGTTGAAGTCATAAGTGTTGATGGATCAAATTTGATATTCAAAGGATTTAGACATGGTAGTTTATACTTGGTTGACTTCAATGATAGTGAGACCCAATTGACATCATGCTTGCTTAGCAAATCTAGTATGGGATGGTTATGGCATAGAACGCTTGGTCATGTTGGAATGAAACAATTGAACAAACTTTTGAGGAATGACTTAGTTAGAGGATTGAAAGATGTGACTTTTGAAAAGGATAAACCATGTAGTGCTTGTCAAACCGGCAAACAAGTTGGAAATACACATCCTAGTAAGAGTGAAATGAGCACATCAAAGGCATTTGAGCTATTGCACATGGACTTGTTTGGGCCAACAACATACACTAGCATTGGTGGCAACAAATATGGCTCTGTGATAGTGGATGACTACACTAGATACACTTGGGCGTTCTTTCTCTATGACAAGAGTGATGTTTATGATCTATTTAAGTATTTTGTCAAGAGAGTGCAAAATGAGTTTGAGACTACCATCAAGAAGATTAGAAGTGACAATGGTAGTGAGTTCAAGAACACAAGAATTGAAGATTTATGTGATGATCTCGGTATTGGACATCAATTCTCACCAACATACACTCCTCAATCAAATGGTGTAGTTGAAAGGAAGAATAGAACTTTGATTGACATGGCTAGATCAATGCTTAGTGAATACAATGTGAGTCATTCATTTTGGAGTGAAGCTATCAACACGGCTTGCTATTGTAGCAACCGTCTTTATTGCCATAGGAAGCTTGGGAAGACACCATATGAGCTATTGAATGGAAGAAAGCCCAACATTGCATACTTTAGAGTGTTTGGTTGCAAATGCTATATTCTCAAGAAAGGCACTAGATTGAGCAAGTTTGAAAAGAAATGTGATGAATGGTTCTTACTTGGCTATTCTACCACAAGCAAAGCATATAGAGTTTGGAATCTCACAAATGGCACCTTGGAAGAAGTTCATGATGTTGAGTTTGATGAAACCCAAGGATCTCAAATTGAAGCTCAAAACCTTGATGATGTGAGAGGAGACCAATTGGCAAATGCAATGAGAAACATGGACATTGGTGATGTTAGGTGTAACGTCCCGCCTCCTCGAGGCCGGGCCCGCTTACATCTGGCCGCTTTCTAGGACATAGACTGACCTCACAGACCAACACAAGTCTTTTCTGCGTACTTTGTCCTCACTCGTGCGCACCCGGGAAGAACTTCTCGGTCGGTCACCCATCGCTCCAGGCCAAGCACGCTTAACTTTGGAGTTCTTTCGAGATGGGCTTCCGGAAAAGAAGTTGCAACTTGTTGGTACGAGTATCCTATTAATCCTGTTAAGCCTTGGGCCGGGATGTTACATCCTCACCCCCTTAAGAGACCGACGTCCTCGTCGGTCAATCCCAAGCCAGGAACGTCCTCTCTTGGCCACGTCCGTGTGTCCAGTGCCAGCGCATATGCCATGCTGTGTGACCACTCTGGGTCCATACCAGCCATGCACACCATGCCTGCGCAACAGCGACACACGCGCCTGTGAAACCGCGAGAGTCAGCTCTGATACCATTCTGTAACGTCCCACCTCCTCGAGGTGGGGCCCGCTTACATCTGGCCGCTTTCTAGGACATAGACTGACCTCACAGACCAACACAAGTCTTTTCTGCGCACTTTGTCCTCACTCGTGCGCACCCGGGAAGAACTTCCCGATCGGTCACCCATCGCTCCAGGCCAAGCACGCTTAACTTTGGAGTTCTTTCGAGATGGGCTTCCGGAAAAGAAGTTGCAACTTGTTTGTACGAGTATCCTATTAATCCTGTTAAGCCTTGGGCCGGGATGTTACATCGTAATGGAACCGTCCAAATTATAAGAGCACAAGTACAAAAACAATCACCGAAGTGATCAAATTCTCGCACTTGAGCCCATATAACTCCGGTAGTCCAATGAAATCACGCGGGATTTCAAACCAACCAACTCTTACAAGCCAAGATCGTAGTGATTCAACATAACAAGTCACATGTTACAACCATTTCACAAGTAATTCAAAATATACATCGGAGTTAACATAGTTGTTACAACTTAAGTTCAAAAGTAGCGGAAGCAAAGTAGTTTGAAACTAACAACACTCTTATTTCAAATACATGCCAGTATGAAGGTCGATCTCCAACAAAAGCATTAGAGAGAAGATAACTCAGAAGGATCATGCCCATGATCACACTCCGCCTCTATGGCAGGAGCCAACCAACTCTTGCAGTCACCATGATACATCATAACCTGCAACAAGTGGGGATAAAACCCTGAGTACGAGAAGGTACTCAGCTAGACTTACCCGTCAGAAACCAGAAATAAAGTGACACCAAGGATCATGCAAGGCTGATATAAAGTGGGCTAGCTTGACAACATTTTGCATAAAAGCTTATTATGGATAAGTAATCATTAATGCTTAAGCATCAAGTTAATTATCATTAACCTATCATCTATATTAGAACCTGTACTAGAGCACTCACTTTATTAGGAGCAAACAATATTAACCATAGCAGGTATAAATTGAGGCAACCTTTCTATCGTTATCCAATTAACCATCCGTTCAATTTAATGGAATCTACGTTGCCGCTGCTCAAGTCAAGTGCTCACTAACCGAGAGCGACGGCGATTCGAATCGAATTCCTATCCAGCTGGAGGGGTATTTCTAACACTCATCGAGTCACGCCTGGCGAGGGCTGCTCAGGTCATCTTTCGTACAGTTCAGGAATCGCGGGTCCGAATGATGTCGCGTCCCCAAGGGCGACACTCTGCCAGGTGATAGGGACTCTAACCCCCCTTGGTCTCACGCCAATGTCCCCAAGCACATCCTTTCTCTCCTCCAAGATGCAACCTACCATTCGATTCCCGGCCTGAACCATATTACTCGACTTCGCGGTCGAAACGACTTATCCGGCCAACTAAGTGTTAGACTGCGTTCAACATGACTCAAGGACGTACAGCGAATCGGTCCTTAAACGACTCAGACGGGGATAGATCCACACCCAAGACCTCCATACCTTGTTGCTTCACTATCGTCATCCCGCCCGGTCTCATTTCATTTTATTAACACATGGTTCCATTCCACGATAGCAATATAGCTAACCGTGCCATATATGAATATCCCTACATCTTGCAGGTGACAGGAAATCACCTGACTTCTACCGCTTAAAGCAGGGCTAAGCATCTACTCGATCCTAGTCTATGTAGGATTCAAGGATTCATATATCTGGACAAGGAATGATATAATGCAGCAAGGGTTTCCAACCAACTCCTATCACTTAATGTAACAATACTTATAACATATATGTAATTAATTGCTTTGAAGATAGGAGGCTTATAATGCTCCGGGGCTTGCCTGGGATCCGACTCAAGTTAGAGTATGTCAGATGAATTCACTTGGCGAGCATCCTCCCATCTAGCACTTGCCCGATCCTTCTATCTTCGGGATGGATCCACCAAACACCGTCTTCGGGTTTGGCTCCAACGCCACATCCTTCACACGTTTCTGCTAGCGTACTTATATGAGATGCAACCATGCAATGTGTGAATGCATAGAAGTGCGATAAACAGAGTAATCAAACAAGCATACCAAAGTTCTCATCAACACCTAGAGCTAATTAACTAAATCCTTATTAGGGCATAACAAAGAAGATTGCAAGCACATCAATCAAGACACAAGTCTTATAAGATCTTAGGGTACCACCCAGGTATCATCAAACCCAAGCATGACAAATTAAATCAAAGTACTAGAACTAGAAATTGCTACCTTCTGGACATCAGACCAATAGCTGAGTAATTTAATCATAACTGGAGATCTACAACTCCAAATGACTTGCAAGAAGACATTATGGAAAGCTTATGAAATTATCTATATTTCATTTATAAACATCTAAACCTGATTCTAACATTTACCAGGTCGAAATACAGAAGGTACAGAATCTGTCCTGGAAGGACAAAGGGCAACCTAAATCTGAACCCAAATTAGAACAGCTATAGTTTCTAAACCATACAGCCAAATGCCACCAAAATTTAACAGCAGCTAGACCATGAAATTCACAACAACTTTGTTATAGCACACAAGACATGAAAACATCATTTGCATAGGGTAATTAACAATATTCTCAAATCTGTTCAGAAACCTCATTTGCAAGAAATAATTATTAACTTATGTTGCAAACATATAATTGAATAAAACCAACTTTACCAACATTTCATACATGACTAAAGAACACCAGAAAATATAGTGTCAATTACTAAATAAATTCTTTTAATACATTTTCTTAATTTATTTAGATAATTAGGTGGAATTATGACCACATCATAAGGATGCTCCATAAATTCTACCAAAATTACAGGGGTCCACAAATGCTCTCAAAAGTCTACTGTACAAATTTCAAGCCATTTAGATAAGTACATCAACCTCTATAAAAAAGACAATCAACTATTGAAATAAATCATATGAGAACAAGTTAAACCTAAAACTCAATATTTTCTGTGAATACATGGCCGTAGAATGAACCAAAATCATAGAGCAATATCATAATAAGGTGATGGGACAACATTTTCTATTTTATCATTTATATATTATTTATAAGCTATTTATCAAGCCCTAAACAAGTTAAATCAATAACTAGATCATCCAATAAGTAGTGACCAAGAAATTTATACCACAATACATCCATATCATGACAAGACTACCATAAAAATTTCACATCATTTGGAGCATCACAACTCAAGATATAAAATGACAAGTAATAAAATGAGATTTTCCTTATTTAACAAGGTCAAATCAAAACCCTAAGAAAACAATGAACAACTAGGGTGTTTAATATTTTTCCTAGCAAGTACATGTCATTACAAAATTAACAAAATAAGAATCACTATTTTTGAATGTCTAAAACTCCAGATCTTGCTCTGGTTAGGTTTGAAGGCATTTCTAGAGCTCTTTTTCAACTTAAATAAACACATTGAAAAACATCTATAAACATATAGAATTTTATGACTCTACTGCATAGATCTCTTCACAAGGTTTCCAAAAAGTCCACTTTTGCTATTTTTGGATTTACCTAGCATGAGATATTAATTTTAGAAGATTTAACACAATTTGAGATTCAAAATCAGAAGTACTCGACCCTAACCTAATTTGCTACACCCACCCGGTCGCGCACCCAGAGCTGCCACCATATAACCGACATGCGGGACCCGCTGGACCATCGGGCCCACTTGTCACCCACACAAGAAAAACAGAGAGGAGGTGCCGGCCTTCCTCTTCTTCCTCCCGATGCAGAGCACAGAGGGCGGAGGGGGAAGACGGCCGGTGGCGTCTGGAGAAGGCACGCCGGCGATGGAGAAGGGCGGCTCGAGCTCCGGTGGGTCCAGGCGCCTCTGAGGAGCCACTCGGCTCCGCGCGAGGTGACCTAAGGCCGGCTGGCCACGGGAACGGGCGGGAACGGTGGCTGGTGCTCCGGCGGAGGCGGACTGCGGCGACGGGAGGGCTCGTCGGCGGTGGTGTTGCAGTGGGGGAGCACCAAGGGGTCCGTGCGAACCCAAAGGTGGCTGCAGCTCGACCGGAGACGGCTCATGGCCTCCTGGCCACACACGCCGGCGTCCGCGGCGGTCATGGCACCGGTGGCCGCGCGCTACGACGGTGAGGCGGGGCCAGGGAGGGGCGTGTCAAGGGCGTCTTGAGACGGTGAGGCCACTGGAGCTGACGGCTAGGGCTGAAGAGGCGCAGTAGCGAAGAATGCAGCTCCAATGGAGCTCGAGCGGCTCGGCAATGGCGGAGCTCGGCGTCGCTGTTGGGCGAACGGCGGCCAGAGCGAGCGAGGGAGGGCAGTGAGGAGTGGAGGGAATGGAGAGGAGCTCAGCATCCTCGCTGGAAGAGGCCGGGAGTGCTAGGATGCGCAGCAACATGGCAAGGCGCGGGCTCGCGCATGGACGCCACGTCCGGACGCGCGTCGCCCTTGGAGACCTTCTACCGAACACGTGGTGGGCGTCGGTGAGGGCAAAGTGGACATGGATTTGGGCCGGATCTGGGCCGAACTGGGTCTTGGGCCTAAAACCAAAGTTGTAGCTCGTACCATGCTCTACATTTCCTATTTAATGGTCATGGTCATTAGAGCTTTAGATTAGGAGATAAACAGTCCCCAAATTACCAGTGTCAACATGTTAAGCCAGGGCTCGGTTTTGGGATTTTCAAATGTCAAACTTGGTCAATTTGATCCCAACTCTTTACATGTTGCTCACCACTAAATTGTTTCCAACTTTCATTTTTGGGTCAGCTTGAGTTACTTAACGAAATCTTGAGAACGCGAGATGCCAACGTCGATGTTACCGGAATTAGGGCTTCAAATTGGCTAAGTGCTGAAATCAGCCCTAAAACTGACTTGTGGGCCCTGTTTGAGCATGTTCCACACATTTTCATGACTTGACTCTTAAACAAAGTTTGTTCCTTATAAAATTCTCTACGACTTTGTCAAAGGGTGCACAGTCATGCAAAGCTTCTAGGTCACACTTTTGAAATGGTCAAACAAAAGTGTTCCCTGGTCCATACATGGTCAACCATCACTTAGAAGCACATTTAGACAAAATGATCAACATGAACATTGTTCCATTAAGTGCCCTAAGTGTCGTTAAGGTGTTGTAGGGGCCAAACATACCCACCATGCATAGGTTGCACAAAAGTGCAGGCCTCACATGCCTTGAAACCTAGAACTCAAGTGAAATGCTATGGTCATTTCATGTGGTTGTTTCAAGATACATGCTATACATGTTCCACTAGGGTGTTCCACATGTGTCCAAGATGTGTTGCACATAATGCATTTGTATGTTGTACAACACTAGTTCCCATGGGATGTAAGGCAGGTTTTAGTCATAATCCAAACAAGCATATAACTTATCATTTCATGTGACTTTTTGATTCCAAACTTTACGAAACTTTTCCAGGGATCAATATAGATAGTTATTGATGTGAGACATGTGAAGATACTTTGATAACAAAACCCAAGCATATATCTTTTAATTGAGTCTATATGTAAGCAAGGGTGCAATATCCAAGTTTAGGTTAGGGTTTATTTCCATAGCTTTGACTTTGGCATCGTCATCTCCACTAATCTATCATGTTTGAGCTCAAACCCACTGCCTAATTGGTGATAAACACCTGGGGTGTTACAGCCCTCCCCCCTTAAAAGAATCGCGTCCCGAGATTCGGAATGGAAGATCTTTTAAGGAAGAGAGACACGTTATCTAGTTCCCAATATCTGCTATAGCATTCAGCTAAAAGCATTCAACATCGGTGAACAATTTGACCAAAGGCACATTCTGATACTTACTCTTCATGGTAAAATTTGTCTGAAGAATTTCCTTCATTGACTTCCATGAAGCATCGTTACTTTGGGAGGAATCCAAGATAGCACGTACTGCATTCTCAAGGTACGGAGATCGTTTGGTCCATGAGCGAACCACTAACAAGTATCCGATTCCTTAGTGAACACAGCATAGTCCATATGGACTTTACACTAGACCAAAATCTTCAGAAGTATACTCATTGAAATGATCCTATGTTCACAAAGTTTGAAATGCAGTGCTCTACCAAAATGGCTTGAGCACAACCATCCAAACAGGTGAGACCATAGATGACAAGCATTCTCTGAGGCCATAGGATACTGACTTACCAATAGACAAGGTCTATGTTGGTCGTAAATGTTCATTCATTTAGACACCAACTAATGGAAAACTACTTGTGGTTCCATGTGTGCAGTTTTCTTTCTGTGACGACAACACTGTATTATCTAAGTCTGTTGTTGGGCATTCTTAACGTCACTACCAAAAGTAGACTTAGTTTTCTAATTCTAATAACGGCGCCAAAAATGCCAAACCTATCCCTCATGCCACTTAAGCCAAGTTGTCATCCCCAGCATGACATGAGAGACGCGGTATTGAAATATGCATTTGCTCATCAAGATAAATAATAAAAGAGATCTGCAAGCGCACAGATTAATACCGATGTAGCATTTTAACCGGGAAGTATTCCAGGTATCGTTATTTATATTTTTACCACTGGGAAGGGATTTCTAAGTATCATGGTTGATAATGGAATGAGAATATGGAACTGAGTACACATCATTGCATGTATAACCGAGAGTATTTATCAATCTCTTTATACAGGTATAAATGTCACATTAAGTAAAGGTAAAGTGATAATCGTGACAAAGATAATTAATCTGATCAGCTAGCCACATATAATAATGATAAGCACCTCAACAGATATTCTAGCAAGTCATTAGCATGGAATTAGGATGAACTACAAAGATATTCCCTAAGTTATTATTAACTATAAAGTCTAGCATATCATAGTTAGTGCAATTATACTTGGCAATCATGGTGAGAAAAGACTATATCCATACATAGTGAATATTAGCAAGGAAGATGAAGAACATAGCAATCACTCCCCTGTAATAGTGTTGCTCTGCCTGCCCTATACACGAGAGGGGGACTATATAAGAATCAACGAAGCTGTCACTATCGCGAACTACCCCACAATCCGGCATATAGGGTGCAATCGCAGATAAATACGGTATAGACACCACGTCTACACAATAATTATCATTCACCCACTGTACACATGGATAAACGCTATACGATCCTAGGCATGTATATAATTCCAATCTAACTAAGCCAAGCATATAACTATGATAAACTAAGAACAATATAATTGCAAATATAATCAAGTAGAGCAAAGTCATAACCAATATATTGAAATAGAACAAAGTCATATTCATAATATTGAAAAACAATGATGAACAATTGAAGAACAATAGAGGAATTACCAAGAATCCTCTTGACAGATCCGGGAACCAATCGAAGATTGACTCCTTCTAGTTCTAATCCTATGTAGCTATGCTAACTAGAGATCTAGTTGATGTGGTGGCTCTAGGGCTTGATCAGAGGCTCTCCTCCTGAATTAGGGTTTGAAGTTGAGACGAGGGCCTCTCCTCCAGGGTCAGGGGCCTTGCTTATATAGCCCTTTCGGATGAATCTGGGCCGTTGGATCAAACCGACATTGATCGTGCGGTTTTCCTTGATCCTCTAGGTCGGTGGAGCATAATCCTCGAGGCGGAGCCTGATTGGCTGAGCCAGCAGGGCGGACGCCCTTGGGACTAGGGCGGGCGCCCTGTCCTCGGCTCTGTTACGCCTCCCGTTCGTTCTCGTGGCTTCTGGACTCTTCTAGATGTAAGATAGTTACGTGTTCGGTTAATATCCCGTCATTAATCCGACATGTGGGCCTTTCTTCCGTATTTCCTGATAACCCCTGCAGAAATAAATAAACAGCAAAACTCGTGGAATTCTGTCAGATAAAACCCTAAGTCTAGGTGTTGGTTTCATTTGGATCCTTTTCTCTATTTATTTGATAGTTATAATTGATACTTAAGGACCGTCAACATCTGTCGAGGGGTTAGTGAATGTGATAGCTAACTCTGTCGGCTTCGTATTCCTAACAACAGTTATCTAATAAGATTCTTTTATCCAAAGGCAACAGTTATCTGGGTTGAATCAGATGCAACCTCTTGGGTAAAAACATTTATAAGGTACCAAAGTATGTCATCATTGGAAAAAAAATTCCCAAAGAAGGATGTAGCGAGGCCTTAAGGACAACAAAAGTTGTAATTATTCACTAAACCGTGGGGAGTAGTCTACCACCAAGCGGTTGAGTAACAATTTCCTTTGTGACTTAGTTGCACTGTAAGTTGAGTTGACTTGCAGCATAACAACTTTGTCAAGCCAACCACTTTGGGATCAAACAACAGTTCTAAGATAGGAAATCTGTTATTTGACACTTCTCAAATTGCTTTCACAGTTATGGACAAAACGTTTGTGGCACCTATGGGCACAAGGATGATGATCGCAACTAGGGTATGCTTTCTCTAATTCTTCACTTTATTGGATAGAACACCTTGCACTATCTGTGTGATTGTCCAAGATGGAATTGACTTGATCACAATGACTCTAGAAGATAGAATATCACTCAAGTTGTTGGCTAGTCGATTAACTTCTTACTGGTTATTGCTCTGTAAGACATAGCCTTCGTAGCTACCAAAGAGTCGTTACCTAGCTGGAGATTAACCTTCCTATTGGTAACTAATCAGTTGTCTCTCAACACTAAAAAGTTCCAAATCATCACTCTTGACCACAACAACTGTGGTTGATGCAGAACAGATGGTTGCCATCGAAGTTAACAAATACGAAGTTATTCTAGAGATGGTTGATTTTGATTGTACGGTCATTATGCATCCAAGATTGCGACTTGGATAGCTCCGGTCATATGCACAATGTGACAATCGATTCTCATCCCACAGATAACTTGTCCAACATTAAGTGTTGTGTGTCCTTTTTATCCAACCGAGATGAGATACTTTGTTCACTAGATGACGTTCGTCAATACGGGGACAACTAAATAGAGTCACTTGTCTACCACCTATTGCAGTCTGTTAAGGTTTATGTCAGTGAATGGTTCTTCAAAGGTTATCCTCTTAGCAACTTCAGAAGAAAACTCCACTACTCTCGGTCTAAGATATGGATCTTACGATAAGATATGGGGAGATAACCAAGGAAGAGTTCACATGAGAATAACACGTTGATGTTGTTCCGCAATGGATCATGACTAGAAACCACGATACCAGCGCGTGCCGAGCAGCACAACCTTGTGTCGGCCGCCCACAGGAGGCTCTCGGTTTCGTCACGGCACCGTTAGTTGCTACTCATAACACCATTACCGATCACACCACCAAGGTGAAATTTCAAGTGACACATTTTGGGTGGTAAAAAAAAGCATAATACAAGGAAAGAATAGCAAGCAAATGTAGTCATAAGGTTTAGAATCAATAGGGAAGCTATTCGCAGATCAAAACGCCTCACAAGAGAACATAGCTCCATTGTCAAAAGGCGACTGAGCCGGTGATTTTTGCGTAATTCCACGGATACCTGGCATCGACTAAGGAAACTACCAGATAATTAATTAACGGAGATTCGATCATGTTGAGCAACAACATGAGATCAAGATTGATAAACATCCCAAAACTTAGGAAGGTTGAGGATGGCTTAAGCAAACTTCATGGACAAAATTTAGGTACCACGCAAAGATTGAGTTGATATGGTGGATACACGATTTTGCAAACAAATGATTTTGAGGCCATAGCAGAGATACATTGCGTCATACTAGCTAACCTTTGAGAGAGGTAACTGGAAGGTCCAACATGGATTTGGGTACAGCCTCCACAACTAGCAACGTACAAACCATGGTCAAAGGCTAGCGTTGATGGAAGTTAACTTGGTGGGTCAGTCAACAAGGGTCTTCACGAAAAGAGTTGCAAAACATCCACGGCTTAGACAAACATAACGGAGAACAAAACTTTGGGCTTTCGGTCAAGCAATGGTATGGATACAAACATTCAAGGGATAACCACCATGTCTACAGGCTGAGGCTCCTAAGAGAGAGAACCTAATTGAAGACAACAACCAAACAATTACGTAACATTAACTTTGTTCTAGGATAAAGTTATGTGACCCTCGTATGCTCACCGAGGACAAACGAGGTAACAACTAGGGCACTACCTAGATAACAAGCACACATACAACATCACAATCAAGCAGTCATTTGAGAAAATTCAAATGAATGAGCTTAAGCAACCAATACAAAGCACAAGGCTCACCCAAAATAAGCATTTATCTCAAGCACGAACTAACTACAAGTTTAGCTCAAAACAACGCTAGCTAAGGAAGTCAACTTAGCATGTGCCCAGAATCTGGACAGCAACACAGTAGTTACTTGTTTCAACCATAACTTAGGTTATAGACATCCCATAAAGATAATCCTAGACTTTATAGAAGGCTTAGAAAGTTTTCCACATGTTTGTTATTCATACCAAAAGCTAAATCACAGGTTAACATGACCAAAAATGCTAATGTTTCAGATCTGTACCAATATAGACAGAAAATTTGACAAGAACTTCGAAAATGCGTAACTGGAGTTCTAGGGACCCAACAAGGCTGACCCTTAACTTTATGTAAAGCTTATTAAGTTGTCTATAACTTTCTTAATATCATATCAAGATGATTCTATGGCTAACAAGGCCAAACAAGATAATGAAGACATCTCTGCCCAGATTTGGACAGATTCTGTCATTTTCCTTTGAAATCTCATAACTAGAGATTTAGACCTCCCCAATTAGTGCTATAGGACAATTTAAAAAGCTTAGAAAAAGTACTACACTTCTTCTATTATCTCCAAGACATGATTCCCTATGCACATAGGTCAAATAAATCAAACATTTAAATCTTTTCAGAGCATAAGCAAAACCTGACAGTAAACTTCTAAAATTCATAATTCTCAAACCATAAGACCTAGGGTCACGAAATTTTAGGACAAGCTAGATAAGTAGGTTAGCTACAACTTTGGTATTCCCCATAACTACAGAAAACACCATTATGACCACAAAAGCATCACTACAACAGAAAACGTTCTAGCAGCCAACATTCGACAAGCAAAACTAAGCTTGCCTTTGTTCTACTTAACAAGATCACACACAAACATGTTATTCTAGTAGCTCTAAACATTATTACCTTAGACCAACCAATTTAATTCATTAATAAGAATCACAATTACTTAGGTAAGGTCTAAAGCATTTGCAAACACTTGTATGACAACATATCCGCCATTTAGCTAAACTAAAGGGCACCTATAGGTTCAAGCATGTAACCACAACTATTTCTAGCAAGGCTAAGCACACACTTTTCTCAAGCAACATGGAACAAGGCACTCTTGTTTTACTTCACTCAAGAAAGATAGTGTAACACATTGGTCACAAGTTACACACTATAGAACAATGGTGAGAGGAGTATAGCTATGCATAAAGCAACAATCATGAAGATGCATGCTTCGTCCTATTCGTCCTCACAAGATTGTCAATCCTGAGGTGGCGATCACGTTCTATGTCGGTGGCATAACACGCACTCTCTCGATATATAGCTAGTCGTCAGCTATATTCGACTTACGCATTCGTGGTTAGCGTACCTGCAGAAAAGTTTCATTGCAGCCCAACATTTCCCCAAATATAGCACACAATGAAAGCAAGAAAGTAAACTTCTAAGTACTCCCATATACATATACCCCCGTATATGTATATGTAGCACCAAAACTACCCGAATCATCAATCACCCACAATTAAGTACCTTCATATATACATGTGTATAACATGTAAATAATCCAGTAACCAAAACTAGCTCTCCCCTAGACCGCAGGTTGTACGGTCATGCTCTCACAACTCACACTTACCTGAGCGTAGGTGCGATGTTGCATAAAAGTAAACTAGCGACATATATGGCTATTTCATATATGAAGGCTACCTCTAATCTAACACACCGGTAGCATAGTGTGGGAGAGTCATCACACATACATACCTTGGCCTGGATGTAGATGCATAAACGAAAAACCCCCAAGTTAGTACTTATATAAGCCACCTAATAATCCTTATATGGGCGTAAGGAAATTGACCACTGGCATACTTAGATTTAGAATTCAGTTTTCACAAACCTATATATAGCTATAAGTTGATAAAACTAATTTTATAAAACAAAACATTTGTTTTAAATACACATACAACAAGTTTAATGTCGAATCTTGCTCTGATACCAGCTGTAACGGAACCGTCCAAATTATAAGAGCACAAGTACAAAAACAATCACCGAAGTGATCAAATTCTCGCACTTGAGCCCATATAACTCCGGTAGTCCAATGAAATCACGCGGGATTTCAAACCAACCAACTCTTACAAGCCAAGATCGTAGTGATTCAACATAACAAGTCACATGTTATAACCATTTCACAAGTAATTCAAAATATACATCGGAGTTAACATAGTTGTTACAACTTAAGTTCAAAAGTAGCGGAAGCAAAGTAGTTTGAAACTAACAACACTCTTATTTCAAATACATGCCAGTATGAAGGTCGATCTCCAACAAAAGCATTAGAGAGAAGATAACTCAGAAGGATCATGCCCATGATCACACTCCGCCTCTATGGCAGGAGCCAACCAACTCTTGCAGTCGCCATGATACATCATAACCTGCAACAAGTGGGGATAAAACCCTGAGTACGAGAAGGTACTCAGCTAGACTTACCCGTCAGAAACCAGAAATAAAGTGACACCAAGGATCATGCAAGGCTGATATAAAGTGGGCTAGCTTGACAACATTTTGCATAAAAGCTTATTATGGATAAGTAATCATTAATGCTTAAGCATCAAGTTAATTATCATTAACCTGTCATCTATATTAGAACCTGTACTAGAGCACTCACTTTATTAGGAGCAAACAATATTAACCATAGCAGGTATAAATTGAGGCAACCTTTCTATCGTTATCCAATTAACCATCCGTTCAATTTAATGGAATCTACGTTGCCGCTGCTCAAGTCAAGTGCTCACTAACCGGGAGCGACGGCGATTCGAATCGAATTCCTATCCAGCTGGAGGGGTATTTCTAACACTCACCGAGTCACGCCTGGCGAGGGCTGCTCAGGTCATCTTTCGTACAGTTCAGGAATCGCGGATCCGAATGATGTCGCGTCCCCAAGGGCAACACTCTGCCAGGTGATAGGGACTCTAACCCCCCTTGGTCTCATGCCAATATCCCCAAGCACATCCTTTCTCTCCTTCAAGATGCAACCTACCATTCGATTCCCGGCCTGAACCATATTACTCGACTTCGCGGTCGGAACGACTTATCCGGCCAACTAAGTGTTAGACTGCGTTCAACATGACTCAAGGACGTACAGCGAATCGGTCCTTAAACGACTCAGACGGGGATAGATCCACACCCAAGACCTCCATGCCTTGTTGCTTCACTATCGTCATCCCGCCCGGTCTCATTTCATTTTATTAACACATGGTTCCATTCCACTATAGCAATATAGCTAACCGTGCCATATATGAATATCCCTATATCTCGCAGGTGACAGGAAATCACCTGACTTCTACCGCTTAAAGCAGGGCTAAGCATCTACTCGATCCTAGTCTATGTAGGATTCAAGGATTCATATATCTGGACAAGGAATGATATAATGCAGCAAGGGTTTCCAACCAACTCCTATCACTTAATGCAACAATACTTATAACATATATGTAATTAATTGCTTTGAAGATAGGAGGCTTATAATGCTCCGGGGCTTGCCTGGGATCCGACTCAAGTTAGAGTATGTCAGATGAATTCACTTGGCGAGCATCCTCCCATCTAGCACTTGCCCGATCCTTCTATCTTCGGGATGGATCCACCAAACACCGTCTTCGGGTTTGGCTCCAACGCCACATCCTTCACACGTTTCTGCTAGCGTACCTATATGAGATGCAACCATGCAATGTGTGAATGCATAGAAGTGCGATAAACAGAGTAATCAAACAAGCATACCAAAGTTCTCATCAACACCTAGAGCTAATTAACTAAATCCTTATTAGGGCATAACAAAGAAGATTGCAAGCACATCAATCAAGACACAAGTCTTATAAGATCTTAGGGTACCACCCAGGTATCATCAAACCCAAGCATGACAAATTAAATCAAAGTACTAGAACTAGAAATTGCTACCTTCTGGACATCAGACCAATAGCTGAGTAATTTAATCATAACTGGAGATCTACAACTCCAAATGACTTGCAAGAATACATTATGGAAAGCTTATGAAATTATCTATATTTCATTTATAAACATCTAAACCTGATTCTAACATTTACCAGGTCGAAATACAGAAGGTACAGAATCTGTCCTGGAAGGACAGAGGGCAACCTAAATCTGAACCCAAATTAGAACAGCTATAGTTTCTAAACCATACAGCCAAATGCCACCAAAATTTAACAACAGCTAGACCATGAAATTCACAACAACTTTGTTATAGCACACAAGACATGAAAACATCATTTGCATAGGGTAATTAACAATATTCTCAAATCTGTTCAGAAACCTCATTTGCAAGAAATAATTATTAACTTATGTTGCAAACATATAATTGAATAAAACCAACTTTACCAACATTTCATACATGACTAAAGAACACCAGAAAATATAGTGTCAATTACTAAATAAATTCTTTTAATACATTTTCTTAATTTATTTAGATAATTAGGTGGAATTATGACCACATCATAAGGATGCTCCATAAATTCTACCAAAATTACAGGGGTCCACAAATGCTCTCAAAATTCAACTGTACAAATTTCAAGCCATTTAGATAAGTACATCAACCTCTATGAAAAAGACAATCAACTATTGAAATAAATCATATGAGAACAAGTTAAACCTAAAACTCAATATTTTCTGTGAATACATGGCCGTAGAATGAACCAAAATCATAGAGCAATATCATAATAAGGTGATGGGACAACATTTTCTATTTTATCATTTATATATTATTTATAAGCTATTTATCAAGCCCTAAATAAGTTAAATCAATAACTAGATCATCCAATAAGTAGTGACCAAGAAATTTATACCACAATACATCCATATCATGACAAGACTACCATAAAAATTTCACATCATTTGGAGCATCACAACTCAAGATATAAAATGACAAGTAATAAAATGAGATTTTCCTTATTTAACAAGGTCAAATCAAAACCCTAAGAAAACAATGAACAACTAGGGTGTTTAATATTTTTCCTAGCAAGTACATGTCATTACAAAATTAACAAAATAGGAATCACTATTTTTGAATGTCTAAAACTCCAGATCTTGCTCTGTTTATGTTTGAAGGCATTTCTAGAGCTCTTTTTCAACTTAAATAAACACATTGAAAAACATCTATAAACATATAGAATTTTATGACTCTACTGCATAGATCTCTTCACAAGGTTTCCAAAAAGTCCACTTTTGCTATTTTTGGATTTACCTAGCATGAGATATTAATTTTAGAAGATTTAACACAATTTGAGATTCAAAATCAGAAGTACTCGACCCTAGCCTAATTTGCTACACCCACCCGGTCGCGCACCCAGAGCTGCCACCATATAACCGACATGCGAGACCTGCTGGACCATCGGGCCCACTTGTCACCCACACAAGAAAAACAGAGAGGAGGTGCCGGCCTTCCTCTTCTTCCTCCCGATGCAGAGCACAGAGGGCGGAGGGGGAAGATGGCCGGTGGCGTCTGGAGAAGGCACGCCGGCGATGGAGAAGGGCGGCTCGAGCTCCGGTGGGTCCAGGCGCCTCTGAGGAGCCACTCGGCTCCGCGCGAGGTGACCTAAGGCCGGCTGGCCACGGGAACGGGCGGGAACGGTGGCTGGTGCTCCGGCGGAGGCGAACTGCGGCGACGGGAGGGCTCGTTGGCGGTGGTGTTGCAGTGGGGGAGCACCAAGGGGTCCGTGCGAACCCAAAGGTGGCTGCAGCTCGACCGGAGACGGCTCATGGCCTCCTGGCCACACACGCCGGCGTCCGCGGCGGTCACGGCACCGGTGGCCGCGCGCTACGACGGTGAGGCGGGGCCAGGGAGGGGCGTGTCAAGGGGGTCTTGAGACGGTGAGGCCACTGGAGCTGACGGCTAGGGCTGAAGAGGCGCAGTAGCGAAGAATGCAGCTCCAATGGAGCTCGAGCGGCTCGGCAATGGCGGAGCTCGGCGTCGCTGTTGGGCGAACGGCGGCCAGAGCGAGCGAGGGAGGGCAGTGAGGAGTGGAGGGAATGGAGAGGAGCTCAGCATCCTCGCTGGAAGAGGCCGGGAGTGCTAGGACGCGCGGAAACATGGCAAGGCGCGGGCTCGCGCATGGACGCCACGTCCGGACGCGCGTCGCCCTTGGAGACCTTCTACCGAACACGTGGTGGGCGTCGGTGAGGGCAAAGTGGACATGGATTTGGGCCGGATCTAGGCCGAACTAGGTCTTGGGCCTAAAACCAAAGTTGTAGCCCGTACCATGCTCTACATTTCCTATTTAATGGTCATGGTAATTAGAGCTTTAGATTAGGAGATAAACAGTCCCCAAATTACCAGTGTCAACATGTTAAGCTAGGGCTCGGTTTTGGGATTTTCAAATGTCAAACTTGGTCAATTTGATCCCAACTCTTTACATGTTGCTCACCACTAAATTGTTTCCAACTTTCATTTTTGGGTCAGCTTGAGTTACTTAACGAAATCTTGAGAACGCGAGATGCCAACGTCGATGTTACCGGAATTAGGGCCCTGTTTAAGCATGTTCCACACATTTTCATGACTTGACTCTTAAACAAAGTTTGTTCCTTATAAAATTCTCTACGACTTTGTCAAAGGGTGCACAGTCATGCAAAGCTTCTAGGTCACACTTTTGAAACGGTCAAACAAAAGTGTTCCCTGGTCCATACATGGTCAACCATCACTTAGAAGCACATTTAGACAAAATGATCAACATGAACATTGTTCCATTAAGTGCCCTAAGTGTCGTTAAGGTGTTGTAGGGGCCAAACATACCCACCATGCATAGGTTGCACAAAAGTGCAGGCCTCACATGCCTTGAAACCTAGAACTCAAGTGAAATGCTATGGTCATTTCATGTGGTTGTTTCAAGATACATGCTATACATGTTCCACTAGGGTGTTCCACATGTGTCCAAGATGTGTTGCACATAATGCATTTGTATGTTGTACAACACTAGTTCCCATGGGATGTAAGGCAGGTTTTAGTCATAATCCAAACAAGCATATAACTTATCATTTCATGTGACTTTTTGATTCCAAACTTTACGAAACTTTTCCAGGGATCAATATAGATAGTTATTGATGTGAGACATGTGAAGATACTTTGATAACAAAACCCAAGCATATATCTTTTAATTGAGTCTATATGTAAGCAAGGGTGCAATATCCAAGTTTAGGTTAGGGTTTATTTCCATAGCTTTGACTTTGGCATCGTCATCTCCACAAATCTATCATGTTTGAGCTCAAACCCACTGCCTAATTGGTGATAAACACCTGGGGTGTTACATTAGGCCAAGGCAAGTTGATGATGATGATATTCATGTGATCAACCAAAGTGTACAAATTGATACAAATCAAGCAAGCTCTAGTGGTTCTCATGATGAAGCTCAAGTTCAAGGTCAAACAAGTGGAAGCAATCAACTCCCAATACTCCAACCTACTAGTATTGCAAGGGATCATCCATTGGATCAAATCATTGGTGGAATTCAAAGTGGTATTCAAACTAGATCAAGATTAGCATCCTTTTGTGAGCACTACTCATTTGTGTCACTTGAAGAACCTAAGAAAATAGAAGATGCTTTGAAGGATTCTGATTGGGTAAATACCATGCATGAAGAGCTAAACAACTTCACTAGAAATCAAGTTTGAGAACTTGTTGAAAGGCCAAAGAACTACAATGTGATTGGTACTAAGTGGGTCTTTAGAAACAAGCAAGATCAAGATGGTGTAGTTGTAAGAAACAAAGCAAGATTGGTAGCACAAGGTTACACACAAGTTGAAGGTCTTGATTTTGGTGAGACATATGCACTGGCTGCAAGATTGGAGGCAATTAGAATCTTATTTGCATATGCTTGTGCACACAACATCAAGCTCTATCAAATGGATGTCAAGAGTGCATTTCTCAATGGTTACATCAATGAAAAAGTTTATGTTGAGCAACCTCCCGGTTTTGAAGATGACAAGAAGCCCAACCATGTCTACAAGCTCAAGAAGGCATTGTATGGTTTGAAGCAAGCACCTAGAGCATGGTATGAGAGATTGAGGGACTTTCTTCTCTCTAAAGGGTTCAAGATGGGAAAGGTTGACAGCACTCTCTTCACCAAGAAGCTTGGAAATGACTTGTTTGTGTTGCAAATCTATGTGGATGACATTATCTTTGGATCAACTAACCAAGATTTTTGTGAAGAATTTGGAAATATGATGGCAAAAGAGTTTGAGATGTCTATGATTGGAGAGCTTAGTTACTTTCTTGGACTTCAAATCAAGCAAATGAAGAATGGTACTTTTGTAAATCAAGGGAAGTACATCAAGGACATGATCAAGAAGTTTGGATTGCAAGATGCTAAGCCAATGGGTACACCAATGGGCACAAATGATCAATTAGGTATTGATACAAGTGGCAACATGGTAGATCAAAAGCAATACCGGTCTATGATTGGAAGTTTGCTCTATGTCACCGCTTCTAGACCGGATGTGATGTTTAGTGTGTGCAAATGTGCAAGATATCAAGCTTCACCTAGAGAAAGTCACTTGAAAGCAACCAAGAGGATATTGAGATATCTTAAGGGCACTCATGATGTTGGATTATGGTTTCCAAAGGGGTCTAATTTTGAGTTGATTGGATATTCAGACTCCGACTATGGTGGATGCAAGATTGATAGAATGAGCACAAGTGGCACTTGTCAATTGCTTGGAAGGTCTCTTGTTTTATGGTCATCAAAGAAACAAAATAGTGTTGCACTATCTACCGCCGAAGCCGAATACATTAGTGCCGGTAGTTGTTGTGCACAATTGCTTTGGATGAAGACCACTTTGAATGACTTTGGAATCAAATTCAAGAATGTGCCTGTTGACACTTACTAACACCACTTAAATACTAGGTTGTCATCCCCAGCATGGTGCCAGAGTGTACATAGGTATTTATAAATGTAAAGGGCTCTTTAGAAGATAATCTATTCTATCCGCAAGTGCATAGATAAAATACCTCATTGTAGCATTTCACCCGGAAAAGTATTCCGGGTATCGTTATTTATATTTTGCTTAAGAGAACGGTGAAAGCAGGTGTAGAATGACATAGACTAGAGATCAATTTTGCTAAACATGATTACTAATGAGAAACTCGTCACACAGTCACTTGCTTTGGCAGGGGGTAAGCCATAAATAAAGATAATGAATTATAAGCTCATGGGTAAATAACACAGCGATTAGAAATAGACTACTCCATATTGATATAAGGTGACGTCGGATTAGCTAGAGAATGGATTCTAAGTATCTACTATCTACTAAGTCACAATCTACTCTAAACATTCTACAAGATCATATATAGCATAAAAGACTCTTTATTTATGTATAAGGAACATTGCTAAAGTAAATCAGAACATAGTAAGAATTACTCCGCAATACAAATTCTGCCTGTCCTATCAACGGAGGGTGGACTATATAAGAATCAACGAAGCTGTCACTATCGCGAACTACCACACAACCCGGCCAATAGGATACATTTGCAGGTAAATAATATCTAAGCACCACGCCCACATATGATCTACCACTTAACTCCCTCGAGGTAAGAGCTAAGCTCTTTGCAAACTCATACATAAACTCATTATCAATCATAACTATATCAATTATAGAACTAGAGTAAACTAAGAACATAATAAACAGAGACATAATGCAATTAGAATAAAGTAGTAGAGAATGATATGAAATAATACTAATCTTTATTGATGAAGATCCGAAATCCAGAGCTTGAATGCTCTACTTCTCTAATTCTATCTAATCAAACCTATAAGACTTGAAGAACAATGGAGTAGCTACTTCTAATTCTCTGCGGGAGAGAACTTCCTAAACCCTAACTTTTCTGGCTTCCTCTGATAATGATTTCTCCTCCCCCCTGGGGTGGTGGTGCCTTGCTTATATAGCCCTTTCAAATGAATCTGGACCGTCGGATCAAACCGACTTAGAACGGACGGTTTTCCTTGATCTAGAGAGGCGGTGGAGCATAATCCGCGAGGCAGAAGCTGATTGGCCCGAGGGGCAGGGCGGGCGCCCTAGGGCACAGGGCGGGCGCCCTGTGTCCTGGCCCGTTACGGCTCCCGTTCGTTCCCGTGGCTTCTGGAGTCTTCTAGATGTAAGATAATTGCGTGCCAAGTAATTTTCCCGTCATTAACCCGACATGTGGACCTCTTTTCCATATTATCTGATAACTCCCTGCAGAAATAGATAAACACCAAAACTCGTGGAATTCTGTCAGATAAAACCCTAATTCTAGATGTTTGGTGCATATTGATCCTTTTCCATGTTTAGTTGACAATTATATTTGATACTTAAGGACCGTCAACAAACTCCCCCAAGCTTAACCTTTGCTCGTCCCTGAGCAAACAGACAAACTCAGATGGATCAGGAGTTGCCTCGATGTTTACTTTTCTGTCAGGCACACATACTTTCATATAAAATTCTCCCAGATTAGAGTGAAGTGTTCATGGGGCTTAGTACCTGCACTTAAATCTTGAGTAATCGAAAAGACAAAGTAATTAAGTCAAGCACTATTCCTCCTGTCTTTACTTCACCTTATTCTGGAGTTTTGCATAAGTTTTCAAAAAAATAAAGCTCAGAGTTCCTAGATATGATTCTCTCAAGTCTCTCTATATGTGGTATTTGTGGATCCTTACCAAAGAGATCACTTTCTTATGACTGATGAAATATTTATGTAGAGCTCATAAGAGTGAAAAATGGTTCATATATTGTCTAATCGAGCCATGGATCCAAAGGAACTCAGCATATAATTAAATCAAGATGTGCATGTGTGGTGGAATAAATGATAATGACGGTGATAATGTATAAATAATAAACTTACTTCTCATTGCTCCTCATATTGCTATCTCTCCTCCTTCTTGATCTTTGCTTTTAAGAACATGGGCTATCTTCTCTTCTTTTTTTTCCTTAGGTGGGTATCTTTGTACCCCTAATTCTACTGTCGGACACTTGTCCATTTTTACCTCTCGTCGCACGCTTTTTCTTTTTCTTTCGAGGTTCCAAGCACTTGCTCCTTTTTATTTCCTCGTTTTTTTCTGAGGTTCCGGGCACTTGCCCCTTTTTATTTCCTCATATATAAATTTTTGCATAACCCATGCCTCTTCTGCATCGAATCTTTTTGAAGAGAGAAAATAACAATACTTGGGACAACAAGTAGTAACAATATTTTTAACAGGTTTTTGATGAATGGTGATGAATGGTGTAATAGATGTGTGCAAGTGAATATCTTGATTTAACCACATGAAAAGCTCCTAAGGGTCTACACAGCTCGATCAAACTCAGGCAAGTATGGCTGTGGTAGGAATTTTTTCCAATCATGCTAGGAACTCATCATGTGATTTTATAAATTTTCAAAATAAATCTCCAGAACTTAGTGTAGTAGAAACAAGATAAACAGCAGCTCAAAACTTTATATCATGTCTTTCTTTTACCTAGACTTTAGTTTTAGGTTCATGCTTCCCACAGAATAAAGATTTATTAGTTTTAGCAATTCATGGGAGAACTTAATATGAAAGTTAGGTACTTGAAAGTAAGCAAACAGAGCAACTATTCATCATTTCCATCAAACATCTTTTTGGTCTTTTTATTTTTCTAGAGATAAAAACTTAGCAGATAAATTAAAGCACACTTATCTACACACTCTTTTTATTTTGTTTTCATGTTTTATGGAAAGCAGTAAATTAAATTAAAGCAAGAAAGAAAGTATTTATAGGGATTTTTTTTAATATGAAATACTAAAGCAGAAAATAAATAACAAAAACAACTAACAACTTACTTGGTAAAATGGGGAGGAAACTCCCCCAAGCTAGATGTTGGCGACGTCTTTATTCAATGTTGAAGAAACTCATCATGCTGGCAATGTTATTTTCTATCGTAGCCGTATCCTTCCTTAGGCCTTGTATCTGGGCAGCTTGCTCTTGGTTCCACTTCTCTTGGGCTTCCCAGCGGCGCATTTGTTCCGCTTGTTGATTCTAGATGTTGAGCAGAGCGTTGTCGGTGCGGTTGTGGAATGCACGGGTATCATAGTAATAATCACCCGTGAACACATAGGAGGCGTCGGAGTAGCGTCCTGCATCAAAGTGGGGCTGGGTCCTGGAGGTTGAGGCTCCATAGGGATCAGCAGAAAATCTGCCTGCAGTGTATGGTGGGTTAGCCCACTGATGGTCTTGGCCCTCCGGCCATTCCTCCGGTGTTGGTTCAGGCGGCTGCGTGGATTGAACCCATGGGTCCCTAAGGACTCGGGGGTTGTAATCACGATAGTGAAGATGTGCTGCTTCCTCTGGTCCAGGATCAGCTCCAGACCAGTCGTGTCTTTGATGAGTGGTAATCCTTTCGGATGCCACGCGTTGTGGTACACGCTGGTTCACTGGCTCTGCTGCAACATCAATCAAATAATTTTGTACGGCATAGAGGCCAAGGCTCGGGTTAGGTAACCGAACCTTGACATCATTGTCGTACAACATATACATAATTCCAATTTCCCTTTTTAACATCCTCGCCTGCCGGAATGTGTCATAGCCATGATATGTTCTTGATTCATCAATAAATTCAAGAGATGAATTTTCCAATAAGTTAAGATTTGTGGAAAGGCGAGTCACAAGCGAGGTACAACCGACTGGACCTTGAAGAGTGGGGATAGCAAGCCAATGAGAGACTAAAAGCATGATGGGTGAAACGGCGGTTTTGTTAATGGCAGCATAGAGAAGCTGCGAATCTCCAATCCTAACCTTCCTAATGTCATCACGAAAGAACAAATTATACCCGAGCCATTTGTGGAACATCCTTAGAGTTGGATGCTCCATGTCACTGGTTCGGGGCTGGTTGAAAGACAGATCTCGAGAGATTTCTCTCCAAAACTGGTTCCGATCAAAATTTGGTAAACCGGTATCAATGTCTAAAAGACATCTTGGAGAGAAACCAAGATGGTCACTTAGTTCTCTCCAAGACAACATGATGTCTTGTTTGAACATCCGGAAAACAATGCCCCCTTCACAAATTTGCAAAGTGCACAAAAACTCAATGGTGAGGAGACGAGAACCCAGTTCTGTGATATCCCAAAAATTAGTCCACTCCAGCATGCGAAAGATAAGATCAAACTCGGTGCCCATCCCCGTTTCTAGTAAAAGCAGTGGATCAAGAGTGGGGGTATGGATGAAGTACCTACCTTTTAACTGCTGGTAGATGTCTTTCTCTCTACGGCTCTTGAGATCAAGGTCTCCTGGCTTGAGGAGCACTTTGATCCTAGGAGCGGAGGAGGATGATGGAGCTTGCTGGGGTGCCGGATCGACGCTCATTTCCGAGTGGCGGGAGGAGTGGCGGGACGAACTCCTTGTCCCGATATTCTTGATGGCCTTGCTAGCCTTCTTGATCTTCCTCAACATCCTGTAAAAAGAAAGAGTAGACACCAACACAACTAGTGGAGAATATGTTAGAAAAATGTCAGCGGTTAGCCGTCCAAAAGTCAGTCGTCCGGGGGTTAATCGTTCAAGACAAGTTATAATTTTAACAGGTCCTCCCCCTAACAACTTTTAGTTCCGCTGGACAGCGGGATTACTGCTGACTAAGTGACCTAGCTCTCTTACTCAAAAGAGCTCTTAACCTTCTCACACTCTCTTCCCCTTCTTCACTCTCTCTTCTCTTCTCTACTAGAACTATGCTTTGGAAACTGAGAACTATGAGGTTGCAGGGTTTTCTGAAATGAGTGTGTGAAGAGAAGGAGAACTGGAGGTGGCTTTTTATAGAAGGAGCAGAGGACAGGGCGGTACTCAGAAATGGCCTCCCAAGGATAATGGACACTTTTGAGTCGGGACTCATGTCCAGTACCACAAAGTCTACTGGTATAATGAAGTCTCTTATCTTGACTGGGATGTTTTCGGTGGTGCCCATCGGGTGTCGAATTGATTGATCTGCTAGTTGTAGACACATTGATGTTGGTTCAAGGGTTGTATGCTTGAGCTTCTTGTAGACTGATGCTGGCATCACGCTGACGCTTGCTCCGAGATCACAAAGTGCATTGTTGAAGTGTTGGTCTCCGATCGAGCAATCAATGGTGGGACATCCTGGATCTTTCTTCTTTCTTAATGGTATATTGAGGATGGCCTCACTACACTCTTCTGTCAGCTTGATCACCTCAGTGGTGGGCAGTGGCCTCTTCTTGTTAAGAATATCTCTAATGTACTTTGCATATGTGGGTACCTGTATGGCATCAAGTAGAGGTATGTTGACATATAATTTCTGAATTACCTCCACAAACTTACCAAACTGCTCATCCGACTGTGGTCCTCTGTTTCTTCTAGGGAATGGCAAATAGTTGGTGTCATAAAAATCTTTCATCATTTCTCCAGTTCTTGGTGATCGTAGCAGCTCTTCTGCTTCAACAGGGTTTTCTTCTATCACTGCTGGTTGCACTGATGCTGGTTTTCTTTGCCTCTCTTTTGGGAAAGGAGGATCCTTAGTGGCCTTCCCTCCTCTGGTAATTATGTTCTTTACCTGCTCAAGGTTAGTAGCAACAGGCAGTGCAGCAACTAGCTTTGCTAATTTAAGTTCTACCCTTTTATTAATAGTGTTCTGCTCATCAAAGGCAGCTGATAGAAAATCCATTTTATTATGTATATCTGTTAGAGATGATTCATTTGTATCTAGCCTTTGTTTAACTTTATCATTAATTTTGGTTTGTTGAGCTATTATTTCCTTAAGTGGTTTGAAGGAATTACCTGAATCAATACCTTTACTATTGAGTTGACTTACAGTGGGTTTATGTGCTGTTTCGATGGCTCTTTGATCTTCTTTGAACTTGGCCCTCTGATCAATCTAATGGAGCAAATTCTCCATCTTGGTTGATATTGCATGTACTTCTTCTGGTATTTCTTCAGTTTGATGACATTGTTGAGCTTTGTCTTGGAACCAGCCTTGATTTTCTGATATCTTCTCCAAAAGTGTCTCAGCTTGTCCAATTGTAAGCTCCAAGAATGATCCTTTAGCAGATGCATCTAGGCACTCACGAGCCTTCTGAGTTAATCCATGGTAGAAGGTCTGCATAAGTAACCATCTAGCCATTCCATGGTGAGGACAATCTGATATGTATCCTTGAAAACGCTCCCATGCTTCTGAAATGGCTTCTATCTTCTGCTGCTGGAAATTGATAATATTTCCTCTTAAGGCAGATGTTTTGCCTATAGGGAAAAACTTTGCTAGAAAGGCATCTGACAAGTCCGTCCAGTTATTGATGTTGTCTTTATGAGTGTAAAACCACTTCCTCGCTTTCCCTTCTAATGAGAATGGAAAGAGGCAAAGTAGTATGACGTCCTTGTGAACACCGTTGATGCGGATTGTGCTTCCAATCTCCAGGAAATTCTGCAGATGTGCATTTGCATCTTCGTGTACCTTTCCAGTGAATTGTGTAGCTTGCACCAAATTGATGAGGCTTGACTTGAGCTCAAACTCGGGTGCTTCTTCTTCTTCTTCTGCTTCAATTCTTGGACCAGTTGGAATGTTCTCAAGAGTTGGAGCAGAGAATTCTTGTAACGTCTTTTGTGCCATAGCTTCAACAAATGGTGACTAGCTTCTTCTTTTTGATTGCTTTGGTTCTGATGATGAAGAGTTGAATGTACCAAAGTCAATCCTGATATACCCTGTATAAAAATATAAACATAGAAAAACAACAGGGTGAATCCTGCCAAAGTAGAGGTGCCTTGTTATGATTTCTCACTTAGTAGCTGTTTTTGCAATTTTTCTCAATAGTCTAGTTTAAAAAATTTTATGTGAATAACCTTGATGACTTCCTGACTTTCATTACCGCTCCCCGGCAACGGCGCCAGAAATGCTTGTTGACACTTACTAACACCACTTAAATACTAGGTTGTCATCCCCAGCATGGTGCCAGAGTGTACATAGGTATTTATAAATGTAAAGGGCTCTTTAGAAGATAATCTATTCTATCCGCAAGCGCACAGATAAAATACCTCATTGTAGCATTTCACCAGGAAAAGTATTCTGGGTATCGTTATTTATATTTTGCTTAAGAGAACGGTGAAAGCAGGTGTAGAATGACATAGACTAGAGATCAACTTTGCTAAACATGATTACTAATGAGAAACTCGTCACACAGTCACTTGCTTTGGCAGGGGGTAAGCCATAAATAAAGATAATGAATTATAAGCTCATGGGTAAATAACACAGCGATTAGAAATAGACTACTCCATATTGATATAAGGTGACGTCGGATTAGCTAGAGAATGGATTCTAAGTATCTACTATCTACTAAGTCACAATCTACTCTAAACATTCTACAAGATCATATATAGCATAAAAGACTCTTTATTTATGTATAAGGAACATTGCTAAAGTAAATCAGAACATAGTAAGACTTACTCCGCAATACAAATTCTGCCTGTCCTATCAACGGAGGGTGGACTATATAAGAATCAACGAAGCTGTCACTATCGCGAACTACCACACAACCCGGCCAATAGGATACATTTGCAGGTAAATAATATCTAAGCACCACGCCCACATATGATCTACCACTTAACTCCCTCGAGGTAAGAGCTAAGCTCTTTGCAAACTCATACATAAACTCATTATCAATCATAACTATATCAATTATAGAACTAGAGTAAACTAAGAACATAATAAACAGAGACATAATGCAATTAGAATAAAGTAGTAGAGAATGATATGAAATAATACTAATCTTTATTGATGAAGATCCGAAATCCAGAGCTTGAATGCTCTACTTCTCTAATTCTATCTAATCAAACCTATAAGACTTGAAGAACAATGGAGTAGCTACTTCTAATTCTCTGCGGGAGAGAACTTCCTAAACCCTAACTTTTCTGGCTTCCTCTGATAATGATTTCTCCTCCCCCCTGGGGTGGTGGTGCCTTGCTTATATAGCCCTTTCAAATGAATCTGGACCGTCGGATCAAACCGACTTAGAACGGACGGTTTTCCTTGATCTAGAGAGGCGGTGGAGCATAATCCGCGAGGCAGAAGCTGATTGGCCCGAGGGGCAGGGCGGGCGCCCTAGGGCACAGGGCGGGCGCCCTGTGTCCTGGCCCGTTACGGCTCCCGTTCGTTCCCGTGGCTTCTGGAGTCTTCTAGATGTAAGATAATTGCGTGCCAAGTAATTTTCCCGTCATTAACCCGACATGTGGACCTCTTTTCCATATTATCTGATAACTCCCTGCAGAAATAGATAAACACCAAAACTCGTGGAATTCTGTCAGATAAAACCCTAATTCTAGATGTTTGGTGCATATTGATCCTTTTCCATGTTTAGTTGACAATTATATTTGATACTTAAGGACCGTCAATAGTGCCATTGTTTTGTGACAATGAAAGTGCTATCAAGATGACTCAAAATCTGGTTCAACATTCAAGAACCAAGCACATTGACATAAGGCATCACTTCATAAGAGACCATCAACAAAAGGGTGATATTAGCATTGAAAGCATTGGCACCGAAGATCAACTAGCCGACATATTCACAAAGCCACTTGATGAGAAAAGATTTTACAAGTTGAAGAATGAATTGAACATACTTGACTTCTCCAACTTGAGATGAGTGCACCTCCACATTCTTATATGACATGCCTCTCCTCCAACATAGCATGGTAAAGTTGTTTGTCATAGCATTCATACTTTGCTAAGGACATGGTTAGAACATATAGACACATTTGCATGACAAATAGGCTCATTCATGAAAATCAAATGAGTTTAATGTATATATGGTACCACTATTGCTTCTATGTTTGATTGATCTAGTGGTAGCATATGACATGTTTGTGGGCTTGCAAACCTAGTGTTGAATCTAGAAAATGAGCTCATGATGTGTAATTCAACATGGTCAAGATAACCCTTATACGTTATGAGGTGTGAAGAAGCTTGTCCTTGGATCAAACCGAATTACATATTCTAGGCAAGTGATCTAGATTGAACCATAATTTGGACTCCCTCATATTGATTGACTTGACTCTCACTAAAATTGGTACCTTTTTGGTGATTGTTAACAAAGGGGGAGAGAAAAGTCATAAAGATCAAAAGTTAAATTGCAAAGAGGGAGAAAGATTTAGTAAGAGGAAGAAAATTCAAAGTTATGACTTTGGAAAGGGATCAATTAAAATTGAGCACACAAGTAGGGGGAGCAAGCTCATGAATTGTTTGTTGCATTTGTATGTGCATTTACATGATAAATTATTGCATTGCAAAGCTTAAATTCATATTCATGTTTGTATGGTGATTGCTATAATTAGAACTTGAATGATGTTTTGTTAAGAGTAGCTTTACAAGTAGTATCTAGACACCTTTGCTCTTAATGTTGATCTCACGGGGTACTTTAGTGTTTGTGATCTTTACAAGTGATGTATAACAAGTGGTGTCTAGCTACGTCGATGCTAAGGATGGTATATAAAGGCAACTCCGATTGGTATCACGCTTCAAAGGTCCATTCTATATACCTTAGCATCAATTTAATAGTAGTATCTCTCCTAAAATTCAAATCCATACATATGTGCACAATTGAACCAAACTCATGGTAGCACATATGTAGGGGGAGCTAATACTATCGAAATTGAAAATTGATTTCATTTCATATCTTTGTGATGGTTGTCATCAATTACCAAAAAGGGGGAGATTGAAAGTCCAAGTTTGGTTTTGGTAATTAATGACACCAAGTTGCTAATGCCATGTATTAAGTGTTTTGAGTTAGGCATAAGCAACACATGTGATGAAGGTGTACGTGGCAAGGAGTGGTGGCCACAAGATCACAAAGAAATGGTGCATGGACATGAAATGTCGATCATGGTGGAGATGCACATAATATGGTGGACTTGATGATCAAGTGGAAGAGAAGGATCTAAGAGCGCAAGGCAAAGGTATAACCATAGGGTTTTTCTTTTGCCGGTCTAAGTTGAGTAGAGAAGTGATTGACCGGATTTAGGATACATAGCCGACTATCAAGAGGGGCAATCACGGTTAGCTCGGGAATCAAGTGCCACTAGATCAATGTCTTGAGCATATGCATTAGGATCTAGTTGAGAGGTAACATAACGCCTTGGAAAATGTTTGTGAAATGCTAACACACATGCACATTGTGGTCTACACTCGGTGGTGTTAGCACATTTGCGAAGGCGGTGGTGTTTGAACGGTAGTAAGGGGTTTGGGGTTCGCTCTCTCTCCTGCCGAGCTTACGAGCGCGGGATTCAGGCGTTTTTGAGGAAATGAAATACCTATTTTCTATTGCACCGGAGTCTAGAAAAGGTGGCGAAAGTCCAAATTGTTTTTCACTGAAAAACGGCGATCGGACGCTGCACCGGACGCGGTCCCGGTTTGACCGGACGCGTCCGGTCAGTTCAACTCGGTGCTGCTAGCTAGGGTTTCTGACTGGACGCTGGTCTGGCCTGACGAGCGCGTCCGGTCAATTCACCTGTGCATAGAAGAAGAGCGTGCAACCGGCGCGTCCGGTCCCTCACGAAACCGGAGCGTCCGGTCAGACGTCCAGAGGGGCAGAGCGCAGCGGAGTGCCGATCGGACGCGCGACGCGTCCGGTCACGTGCGATCGGACGCGTCCGGTCTCGACAGGAGCTTACTGGAACGCGACCGGACGCTAGCACTGTCGCGTCCGGTCAAACGGTTGAGTGCGTCCGGTCACGGCAACGGCTAGTTCTGACGCGCACTGTTTCTTGCTGTCGTGTAGTGACCGGACGCGTCCGGTCACCCTGACCGGAGCGTCCGGTCAGCACGATTTTCGCTGCGTCGTCCATAACGGCTAGCTGCGTACCCCTTCTCTATAAATAGAAGATGTCCAGGGTTTGAGGGTAACTCTTGCACATTTTGAGACCTAGAGACATCCTTTGAGCTAGAGAACAACCCCTCCACTCATCTCTTTGCTTGGTTGCACATCTTGAGTGAGATTGAGTGAGATTCAAGTGCATTGCTTGAGAGTTGTATTCTAGAGGCACTTGATCTTCGAGTTGCTGCGGATTTCTTGTTACTCTTCCGTGTTTTCCGGCACGGTAGACGGCTTGGAGCAGCGGAGGTGATTGAGCTCGCAATTGGAGATTGTTGGAGCCCTCACCAAGTGTTGTAAGGGGTTCTTGATCCTTCCCCGCGGGAGTTCGCAAATTAGATACTCTAGTGGAGCTCGTGGCTTGGAGGATCCCCATCTTGTATGCGGTTGTGCGGCGCCCGCCGAGGGCTCGACTCTTGATAGTCGATTAGCTCGCGAACCGATAAGTGGGTGCATCGCCACAACGAGGAGTAGCTTGCCAGGAAGCAAGTGAACCTCGGTAAAAAATCATGTGTCATCTCTTTGCCGAGGATTTCTCTTGTGGTTGATTATTGTGATTGATTTTTCAAGTGCATTACTTCTCTACATCGTTGGTATAAGAATCAAGTCACTTGCTCTTTACTTTCTTGTACTAGTCCTTGTGTAGTTTGCTCAGTGTAGCCTTTATCACATAGGAGTAAGTAACTTAGTGACTTAGTCTTGTTGGTGTGTATTAGAGATCATAGCCTTGCTTCACTAGTATTGTATAGGTGGCTTGCATAGTGTAGTTGAGCTAGTGCTAGAATTAGCTTAGCCATCTTTTATACTAACGTGGTTGTTTAGTGAAGCTTGTAGAATTTTAAATAGGCTATTCACCCCCCTCTAGCCATTTGGACCTTACAGACTGCTCCATGAAACCGAGTCAAATGCCTTTGCAAAGTCAAGCTTGAGCACTAGAGTGGGGGGCCTTTCTACAGTGGCAGCACTGGACCAGTTCAGCAGCATATACAAAGTTTTTAGAGATTGACCTCCCCTTGATGAAGCCAGTTTGGTCAATGTTGACCAACTTTTGGATTTGTTTCTGCAGTCTTGTAGTTAGTATCTTCATGATTATCTTTACTGGGCAATTTTTCAAGGACACTGGCCTGAAGGATCCAGGTGTTGTGGCCCCAGGGAACTTGGGGATGAGAACAATGAGAGCTCTGTTAATCCTATCAAGGTCTGCAGTGCCATCCCAAAAAGCTTTCAGGAACTTCATGACGTCTGCCACTACTTCTGTCCAAGCCTGAAGGTAGAAGGCCGGTCCAATGCCGTCTGGTCCCGGAGCACTGTATCTGTTCATTGCGCGCACGGCTGCTTGTGCTTCTTGTTCTGTAAATGGCTCAGTGAGTTCCGCCTGATTTGCACGTTCAGCATTTCTGTACAGGTGCTAAAGGTCAACCACCCAGGCTGTTGGTGGCTGGCTCCCTAGAATTTCTCTGTAGTAATCGGTCAAGGCAGCGGTTTTGGCATCATGGGACGTGTGCTGGACCCCTTCTTTCTCAATGACTTGTATTCTGTTGCAGCGAGAACGGATAGATGCTCTGGCTTGGAAAAAATTTGTATTAGCATCTCCTTCTTTTAGAGCTCTGAATTTCCCCCTTTGCTTCCAATGTGCAGCTCTGTCATTGATGAATTGCACTAGCCTGCGGTGACAAAGCCGCTGAAGAAAACGTTCCCCTGCACTTAGGGGCCTTTCTTCCTCAAACAAGTCAAGTAAGTGAATAATGAATTTGCAGTTGAAATATATGGAAGGTGGAGACCTATTTTTCTTAGCCCAAACCTTTGCAGCATGCCAAAGAGCTTTGGCCCTGGCCACCAGGGAGCCTATAGCGTCGACCGGGGCATTCGTCGAGGACCAGGCCGGGATCACAGAGGAGCAAAAGTGCCGGTTATTAAGCCAGCTGGGTTCCAGGCGGAATATAGTTGTTTTGGGAATCGAAGTAGGAATGGAAATGAGTAGCGGGACATGGTCAGAGGTGGAGCTTGTGTGGGAGGTGAGGAAGGACCGGGGGAAGCAAGAGTTGAAAGGAAGATTGACAAAGGCTCTATCTAGTCGAGCCAGAGCAGGTTCATCGCACTTGTTGCTCCAGGTAAAGAGGCGGTCCAGGAGAGGAAGCTCAATCCAAGCCAGGCGATCAATACACGAATTAAACTGAGCCGCTCGAGACTGATCGAAATTAGTAGAATTCTTATCAGCAGCATTTCTTATGAGGTTGAAGTCCCCAATGATCAACCAGGGGGTGGTGATAGTACTGCTGATGTCCAGAAGCTCATCAAAGAAATCAGAGGAGAGACGATGGTCAGATGGGGCATATATGTTAGTTACCACGAACTGATATTCAGCAGAGATGTTAGATACGAGGTGAACTGAAAGGGAGAATCGTCGTGTAGCAGAGGATATGCTAGTGAAATCTTTGTCGTTCCAGGCAGTGATAATTCCGCCCCTGGTCCCGTCAGCCGAATTGTCACAGAAAGCGGAGAGATGAGTAAGAAGGAATGCTTTGCTTTTGAGCTTGTTCAACGAGTCAAGTTTAGATTCTTGCAAGCACGTGATACATGGATGAATGGACGAGAGAGTGTCCCTGACAGCATCACATTTTTCAGAGTCTCTTAGACCGCGAACATTCCAGGAGACAATGTTGAAATTAAGGCGCTTTTGATTCATGTTAAACTGGGATACAACGGATAAGCCCTTGGAAGGGCAAGGAACGAAAAGGAAAACACATCACTAAGGTGACAGCCACTAAGGCTAATGCTGTCCTGCACACCGACAGGCACCAAGCCACCCCTAAATTGGTACAGAGAACAGGAAGCGAAGAAGACTAACAGCGTGGAGCGCCCCCTCCGAATCCAGGTCCTTGCGGGCTGGACCCCTCGCCCCCTTGAGTCACCGCCGTCCATCAGGTCACCGTGGGTGCAACGGCGTGGCGCGCGGAGCAGGACAGCCCAGCCGCCCTTGCGAGGCGACCAAGGTCGAGAGCTCCGAGCGGGTTCCTCATCTTGAGGATCTTCCGCCCCTTGCCTCCCTTCCCCCTCAACCATCCCTTCCGCAACGTTGGTTCTGGGCCGGCACTCCACGGGGCCAATCTTGGGGGTGCCCATGATGCCCCATATGGGCCGGCCCACTCTGACGGCTTCGATGGTGTTGACCAGCTTCGGTCCTTTATCCTGGTGGGTGGGCCAATCAGTCCAGCGAGGGCCCCCAATATCAGCGAGCTCTGCCTCATCTTCAGGAGGCTGTACCGGAACCTTCCTGCGCTCCCAGCTCCTCCGCTCCCCACTCCGCCGCCGCCTCCTCCATCTCCAGTTCCCGAGGATCCCCCGCCCCAGCCCCCTGCTAAGGCGCGCCGTGGTAGGGGCCGTGAGCTTGCTGTGCACGTGCACCCCAAGCGGGCCAGTGCTCGCTTGGCGGCCAAGGAGCCAAAAGTCTTCCACAAGGCTACTCGGAGGAAGGGACTGAGGGATGAGCTCACTAGCTGCTCGGATGCCCTAATGGAGCAGACATGATTGAGTGGCAAACAGGCTGCTAGTAATAAAACAGTAATTGCTCTCTGCATGCCATGTTGCAGAAGCAGAGCAGGACGGCTAGCTGCTGATGGACTTGCTGCGAAGGTGCATGCATAGGGGACAGGGCAAAGATAAGTCACTAACAGACCAGCTTCCACTATATACAAATCAGACCAACTCGATGATATTTGTGATCATATCTCTCCTTTCCTTTTCCTCGCCAAAGAAGAACATTGTGGGCTTGCCTGTCTACAAGTTGGCAAATTGTAGCATAGTCCTATGTAACAAGTCAGCCAAAAAAAAAAACTTTGCACAACCAACTAACCTAACTAGGCAAATAACAGATGGCAATGTCGGCACAGGCGGCATGTACTAGCCTGCTAGGATTAGTTGATACCACCCGACAGATTTTAGACGCTGTTTGGTGTGGCTCAAACTACATCCGGTCCCTGATAACAGAACATCATGACAACAATGTTCACTGCTATGGCAAGAAGCAAAGCAGCATCTGGAGCCGATGCCAAAATATTCATCCGGACAATTGGAAACAAGTAGACAACATTTCAATACTTTCAAGACCTGACAACAGGAGGGGGCCAAATTTGGACACCTAAGCTGTCATGATTGTCATCTGGGTAATTTGGAAACAACGAAAGGACATGATTTTCCAAGGAAAGGAAAAAGACACCGAGTCAGTTTTCGCGGAAATACATGATGAAACTTCAAGTGGTGGTCAGCCGAAGCTAAGGATCTCTTTCTGAAATATAAAATTTTGGAATGACATATATAACCATATATTAACTGTAGAGAGATGATGTGTTAACTATATTTTAAACCTGATAGTAGACAGGTGCACATGTGATGGGTATGTTTAGGAATTAATTCGCCTACTAGAATACTTTATACTCAAAGATAAATTTTGAATACTGCTTCAACATCTTATATCTCAGGACGGGGGAAGGAGTAATCGCTTAATTCTGACCAGTTGGGCGATCTGCTTGATGTAGCTTAGTCGGTGCATCTCGCATGAATCTAATTTCTTCTTATTAATATATTCTGGCATAAACTACGGATGTATGCATGCATGTCAAAATCCAGGTGCTGTGCTGAGGTGCATGGGAAGGAAAGCCGACAGTCATGTATGAAGCTGAAGTTTCACCTGAAAACAAAACCTCATCATCACTCTGAAGAAAACAAAGGCCGTTTGCGTGCGTGCAAGGAACTCTGGCTGAGATCTCGTGGGACCCACCATTCATTCCTGTTCGGCTGTTCTTATCAGCACGGCTTATCAGCCGTGGTACAGTATTTTTCTCTCACAACAAAACAGCCATTATAAGCCGCAGAAACAGCCTGCCGAACAGGTGATGGATATGGATGGTTCCTGTTCTCTCTTTTTTTTTGATCATTGGATGGTTCCTTTTCGTTAGTATTAAGCACAGCTCTTTGAAGCTGCTTTGCGAGTTGCGGCTGCTGCAGCCTGCACGGTCAAGTTTGGTGATGAACAAAGCATCAAGCTTGCTTAGGGCACGTTTGGTGTTTTTTTTTCCCGCGTTACTCGAAAAAAGAGCCAAATTGGCTAGCATAATAAAATGAGAAAAAAAACTTGTTTACACAATAATCGACACAACTAGCAAAGCATCTAAACATCGTGTGTATTGCTCTAACTTCTTAGCACTTTACCTGCCACAAAGGTTTGGCAGTTGCTGTTTTTTTTTTCTTTTTTGAACATAGTTGCTGTTGCCACACACACACACACACACAAAAAGGATTGATGGAGCCTTTATGTTTTGGTACAAGGGTTGGGCCACGCAGAGAGGTGGTTGGGCCTCCCCACGATATTAGGCTGCACTCACGTATCGAGGTAAGCCCAACAAGAAAGTCTGGCTCGCGAGCAGGCCCAACTTAATGAGTTACAATAGAGACTAGATCGGCCCATCGCAGGCAACAATTTCCACTCCCGAAATTCGCCAGTTCAAACACTTGGCAACAACTGTCATTACATATAGAGCCCTATATAAAGGCTAAAAGCGCACGATCACACACGTAATAAAAGCAAATATATATGGTATAATTGGTCGTACAAATAACACACAAAAGTTTTATACTAAGTATACATCCGATCCTTGGGGGATAGTCAAAGTTACACGCTCCCTCGAATTTCCAAAAGAAGTTTATAGTAGAGTAGACTTACATAGCACGTCCCAAACTCATCTTCATCTCAACACCAATTATTCACTTTCATTAGGCTTACGAATATAGTAGGAGATTAACTCAGCTAGTAATAGTAGAAATAATATACTATAAAAGTGTAGTGTAACTCTGGCACTGTGCCTCTGTCCATACCAAAACCACAACCCATGCACTGCACGTCCGAGTCCGAGTTGAGTTGCACGTGCGCGCGCCGGGCTCCCGCGCCGTCTACGTGACTCAAAGTCCGCCACCGATGCCGCCGCCGCCTCCAGCGCCTCCGCCGAAGCCGCCCCCGCCGCCGGCACCAGCTCCTCCGCCGAAACCACCGCCCGCGCCTGCGCCGCCGCCGAAGCCTCCGCCCGATCCGCCGCCGAAGCCACCGCCCTTGCCTCCTCCGAAGCCACCACCTGCGCCTCCGCCGAAACCGCCTCCCTTGCCGCCGCCTTTGCCTCCTCCGAACCCGCCACCGGCACCACCGCCTGCGCCGCCACCTCCGAAGCCGCCTCCTTTGCCTCCGCCAAAACCGCCGCCTGCTCCGGCACCACCTCCCGCGCCGCCACCAAGACCACCGCCAGCACCTCCTCCCGCATCACCGCCAAGACCACCACCTCCACCGGCACCGCCCCCAAGGCCACCGCCAGTACCTCCTCCCGCGCCCCCGCCAAGGCCGCCACCGGCACCACCGCCTAGTCCACCTCCTCCACCGGCACCGCCACCAAGGCCTCCTCCTCCGCCTGCACCACCTCCAAGACCACCGCCGGCACCACCACCAAGGCCACCGCCAGTACCTCCTCCTGCGCCCCCGCCAAGGCCGCCACCGGCACCACCGCCTAGTCCACCTCCTCCACCGGCACCGCCACCAAGGCCTCCTCCTCCGCCTGCACCACCTCCAAGACCACCGCCGGCACCACCACCAAGGCCGCCGCCTCCGCCTGCACCACCTCCACCGCCGAGGCCGCCTCCTCCGCCTGCACCACCACCGAGACCACCGCCTGCGCCACCTCCAAGGCCACCGCCTCCACCAGCTCCACCTCCACCACCGCCTCCAAGACCGCCACCTTTCCCGCCTCCAAGACCGCCACCTTTGCCGCCTCCAAAGCCAGCTCCAAGGCCACTGCCTCCACCAGCTCCACCTCCACCACCGAGGCCACCACCTCCTCCAAGACCGCCACCTTTGCCACCTCCAAGGCCGCCGCCATGTCCAACCCCGCCACCAAAGCCACCACCAGCACCGCCGCCTCCTCCAAGACCTCCTCCTCCACCAGCACCACCACCTCCACCGAAACCCCCACCGCCGCCTCCTCCAAGCCCAAGGCCGCCGCCTTTACCTCCCCCAAATCCGCCCCCGAGGCCACCGCCGTGGCCAAGCCCCGCACCGAAGCCTCCTCCGCCTCCGGCACCGAAGCCTCCACCGCCGCCGCCCAGCAGGCCGTCCTTCTCCAAGGTGCGCGCCTCGGCGAGCGCGAGCACCACGGCCAGCGCCGCGAGCGCCGCCGCCCACACGCGCTTCCCCATCGTCGCCCACACCACACTGCTCTCTGATGGAGAGATCGATCGACCAATGCAAGCTACTGTAAGCTGGCTAGGTACTTACTGGTGCTCTGCGAGACAGGACTGGAAGGTGCAGGGTGTTTATACTATATAGGAGAGCTCGCGGGGCGGATCGGAGTAAATGTGGTTGGTTGGTTGGGACGACGCTGCGCAAGCGCAACCATGCATGTTGTGTGGTACAGTACAGCTAGCGATGGATCGATCAGAGCGCGGCGGCGACGATGAGGCGGCCCGATCGACACAGCATCATGCATGCATGATTGGTGGTATAGCAGGGACGAGCCCACCGTGCCGCGGCGGTGCATGACAGTGCAGTGAGACTTGAGGGCATGGGCAGCATTGCATTTGCATGGCATTTATGACCCACCACGCGCTCTCGCTGCTCGTCTGCTCAACCGACTCCGCGTACGGCCAAGTCGTCTCGGCTGCATCATCATATGTAACGTGTATCATCAGGTGCCTGCACGCATTCGGCATTGGGTCGGTCACTGGGTGTACTGCTAGCTAGGGAGTCATCTAGCTAGTGTCTGCGGATCCAGTACTCTAATCTGTGTGCCGATCGAGATGCATGTAGTACTGCTGTACGTGTGGTGCTTCTGGTGTTAGAGAGTGCATGCTTCTACCGTGCTACGGACATGTTCCTGAGTTGGCTCGTTATATTCACCCTTTACAACTTAACTACCGTTAGAGAGCAGTAATAACACTTTTTTTTTACTTTAATTAGGTGCCTGGCCGGGTTGTTGCCATTGTTGAGGCAACACACAATTTCGTCATTTGTTGGTCTATAGAAAAAAACATATATGATTTGTCTCTTATAATAAGTTGTCGTTTTAATTATACTAGTTGATCGTGTAAGATTCTTGCCTGAAAATTTTTAAAAAATCCAAACACTTGAAATATAGCAACTTCAGTAACAAACATGAAACGAATGAATTTCACCTGAAAGGGGAATCCCGCCTCGATCTTGTATTTTTATCATTCATTCAATCCCCTTTAAAACTTTTTTTTTATCCTTCAGTCCCCTTTATCACTTGTAGGACTGAGCATTCGGTTTTCGGTTCGGTTCCTCGGTTTTTGAAGGAATTCTGTTCTTTAAAAATAGGAACCGATCGGTTCTAAAAAATTCTCGGAACCGACCATTTCGGTTTTCGGTTGTTTCAGTTCGGTTCCGGTTCTAACCGAACTTTTTCAGGAGACGCTAAGACAATGATAAATATGCATGTTCTAAAGTGAATTTATGCAACACTATATACATTTTAGATAATAATAATTCATAAGTGAATAATACCAATATAGTAACACAAATATATAATAGTTCAAATATGAATTATCACACATAAACCAAACATAATCTTACAAAATGCAAGTAAGTGAAGTATAATTGATATAATTCGGTTCTTTTGGTTAATTCTGTTAACCGAGAGTAGGAACCGAAATTGTTTCGATTATTTCGGTTCCTCAATATTATGAACCGAATAAGAAACCGAATTTTTCGGTTCCGGTTCTTTCGGTTTCGATTCCGGTTCTTTCGATTTGGTTTTTCGGTTTCGGTTAATTTTGCCCAAACTTAATCACTTGTTATTATATGGAGCTCAAGCAAGCACACCCGAAGTTTTAGCTTTCATCTTTCAACTACGTACTACTGGCTTGGCATGTACGTATGCATACGCATTACTCATGCCTTGCCCTCCATGCACGATAACATCCTCAGCACCGTCTCACTGTGCAGGTATGGAGCTGCACGGTGGAACATGGAATAGTACTCGCAATTATTGGAGGAGTAGCTTATTGGGCAATGGATTTTTAGAGCTACCGTACCAGGTTGCAGCCTGGCCCGGAGACGAATTCAACACCACTGTTCACCATTCATGCAATAACGTGTCATGCCATGTCATGCATCATGCATGCATGCGTCTGTGGCGCGCCGAAGTATCTGTGTGCACAAGCACACAGCTTAGAAGGGCAGCTAGATCCATCTTTCTCCGCGTACCAACTGTCCCGGACTACAATGGCACAGCCAGGAGAGGGATACAGCTAGCTATCTGTATCCTTATGATCCAACGAAAGGAGACTACCAGCGGGACTAAGGAACTGTGCTCCCATCTCAAACAAGAAAGCAAGAAAGGGTGTGTTTAGTTGACCCTATAAAATTTTTAGAAACACAGTAACTCTTTCGTTTGTATTTAGCAATTAGCGTCTAATCATAGACTAATTAGGTTCTAAAAATTTGTCTTGTGATTTACAACCTAATTAGTTATTTTTTTAACTTATATTTAATGCTCCATGCATGATGTGACGGAAAATCTTGTAAAAATTTTTAGAATTTTGAAGGAACTGAACACACCCAAAGAAACAAATCGAAATTGTGCTCCTATACAAGCATAAGAGAAGGCTGCAGGCCAATTAATTACGGGAAAGCTCACTGCTACATGCTCGACGGCATTTAATCCCAGCACATGCCACAGCACACCCTCGCCCCGTCGCAGCTGTTGACACACTGAGATATTTATCACACGACCACCCTCAACACCGATGGTGTTCATAAGTCACAGCAGCAGCAGCACATGACATTTCCTAGCACATTCAGTGGAATTTCATTTCATTGCCCAGGCATCGATCGTCGGGTGTTAAGCAGAAAAAGGTTCTGAAAGCCACAACGCTTGAATACACGCTCCCAGGCTCGAGATTGTTTCAGAGAGCAAACTCGAAATCGGAGATCTCAATTGTCGATTTCAATTTCTTCTCGTCATGAAAGGAGGCCTACTACTAAGTTCTCATTTCTCAAGGCCGATTACACGCAGACAGTGCCCACTGAACCTACCTCCCCAAGAAGAAGCTTGGGGAGGATACAGCATCTAAAGATCAGATGACCGATGGGAGGAATCACCATAAGGGAAAACTGATACTCGACAAGAGATTCACCTGAACCCCTCAGTATTTGCCTCATCGCCTTTTCTTCGTCGTCACATTTGAAGCAGGGGCAGAGTTCTGCTCGGTAACCATCTTTATAAGATTCACAAGGGACCGCAACCTGTCCCACACGCTATAGCCATACAGAGTCTCCACAAGCAACTGCTGGAACTCAAATCCATGCTCTGAGACAGGATACTGCAAAAAATGATAAGCAGCCGAATACATATCAGAGCCGCAAGAACCAAGTAAACCATGCAAATCTGGCTATTTATACCATGGGGATTGGGGAAGAAGTAGACCTGGATAGGTTTCGGGATCACTGTTTTAATATATGGCCATAATCTATCTTCTACAACAGACTTCACAAGGCAGCAAGCTCGCAAGCCTTCTACACCAGCAAATCTCCCAAATCCACTGTCTTTGACACCACCGAATGGCAAAGACTGCAGCCAGAAACACAAATAAGCATACTTGCATTGGCAGTGTAACATAAAATGTAAAAACACAATATAAGCATGATGTGAATATTGCATTACTTAACATATAACGCTAGACACTACAGGATGAGTGAACCTACTAGAGGAAAATTGCAAAACATATAGCTTCTTATCATCAGCACCATGCTTCAATTCTGTGTTTAACTGTTACTCCCTCCATTCCATAAATAAGACGTTTTGCCTTTTCTAGATTGCTATGCATTTAGATATACACTATGTCTAGATACATAGTGGAGGGAGTACATAGGACATGAATTACACACTTACCTGACACATGTAACTTGAAGCAAAATCATTGATTGCTGCTACCCCACAGTGTATTTGGGATGCTATTCTGATGGCACGCCTCTGGTTGCCAGAAAAAACAGCACAACCAAGACCATACTTTGAGTCGTTTGCAAGTTTGATAGCCTCTTCATCAGAATTGAATTTCATGATTGGTAGAATTGGTCCAAATGCCTGTTGAGCAGCAACTGACAATATTAAGATCAACAGTAGTATCACTTGTACTAAAGGAAATCAAGGTCAACTCCAGCTTACCTCTTCTTGCATAATTTTCATTGTGTGATCAACATTCACCAGGACAGTTGGAGGGAAAAATTGATCAACTGCGTCTTCACCAAGGTTGCCAAAGCTCCCTCGGACGACAATCTCAGCACCTTTGTCCAGAGCATCATTAACAAGACTCTGAAGTTTCTCAGAGTGCTCCATCATACAGATTGCACCCATGTCATATCTGCCTGATAATGGGGGACCCTAGAAAAATAACAAAGAGGCAAACCATGAGTACTACTGCAAAAGTATAAGTGTCAACAAAACAATTGAAAAAAATAACTTCATCGGCATCTAAAGATGTTGCTGATACACCCATGGGTTATCTACTGAAACTGTTTAGTGTCGCCTATTAAATTAAGATAAGCTTTAACTAATAAAAAATTTCATGTAAAACTTGAAAAACAACACAATATGGAATAAGAGGTTAGAAATGTGAAAAGTATACCCATAGTCTCATGTGTTAATTCACATATTTGCATTTGTTTGTTAAGACGCAATAACAGATAATAATACAGAAATGACAGCACAAGGTTGTGAAACTGTAAACCAGTACCACTCAGAAGGTAAGGCAATAAACAACAACAACAACAACAAAGCCTTTTAGTCCCAAGCAAGTTGGGGTAGGCTAGAGTTGAAACCCAACATGAGCCCCTAGTCACGAAGGTAAGGCAATAAATTGGCTGCAAAATATGGCTGTTTCTTACAACACATATAGATTTGACTATCTCCACAACTTGCGAAACAAAGGCAGGATATATATCGTTGTGAACATAAAATCTTTCAGCACCAGCGCAATTCTGCCCACTAGATTGCAGAGCAGCTCTAACGGCAACTTGAACAACCTTCAAACAGGAAAAGACAAAGGATTAGGTTCAGTACACTGCTACAACTTGAAGAAAATATGATGTTCATGGCATAGACAATACAAACTCCCTTACACTGGGTAAATCTACATCTTCACACACAATAAATGAATCTTTGCCACCAAGCTCAAGAGTTACAGGTATTAGAGTCTCTGATGCCCTATTCATGATCTGTAATAACACATAAACTGAAGAATTTAGAACAGAGGAAATGATAAGAGCCATAGAGGACAGGAAAAACTTAACAGACATATATTATTCCATTGTAATGCTTGTACCTAAAATGGCAGAAAAGTATATGCTTGAAGACCGATTCTGACAACATAATTTCTTTACAAAATAGATGCACATTGTTCTTATATCTAATATACATGTTTAGTCCTTAGGCCTGCCACTTTGTGGCAATTGGTCATGGTCTATCTGGGCAGCCAAGGAGGATAACTATGAGCAAACAGTTGACTTAGCAAGCACAAAAGGCATGTTCATAGGTTAGACAGAATCCACCAAACCATATACTGAAAATGAAGAATATTAATCGCATGAGCCTACTTCAGATGAGAGGTATACCATTTTTCCAACACCAGGGGATCCCACAAATATTATTTTGTCTACTGATGATACAAGAGCTTGGCCTGTTTCCGCAAAACTAAAAACAAACAAAAAACAGAGTCCAGGTAAGCAATGTGCATCTAGCCTGTAAACTAATAATATAGAAAGCTGCATTCATACCCAGTTATTATGTGCACCAGATTCTCAGGTGCACCAACAGCTGAAAGAGCTGCTTGTACGATACGAAAATAAAAGCAGCCTGACCAACTCGCATATTCTGAGACCTATAAAAGGTCATTTTACCAATGAGAATAATTTTGAATAATGTCTAATGTACATCAGAAATCAGATGAAACATATTTTAGAGGACACCATAATGTCTATGCGCAGCAGAAAGGTGTGTATAACATATAAATAGTTAAATACATTTAAGTTAGAAAAACAAGAAAAAAAGTTAATTACACAATTGTATGCAGTGTTGCCACACTACATTCTTTCTTGAAAACACAGGAGAGCTGTGTGTCATTTCATTATGGAGAGGAAAACAACAGAGAGAGAGAGAGAGAGAGGCAATTCTATCAACATTCAGTAGAAATGAAAAGATCCATCCAATGAAAGCTCCATAGAGAATGTTCTGCGTTTATTTAAGAAGGGTGCTTTCTATGAGCCAACATATGTTCAATACGCAATTTACTACTTTCTAAAAGAATATATTAGGTTAACTGAACAAAAGGATAATTAAATATACATCACATAAATTATAGCCCTCAGCTTCAATGGCAGCATATAAAACAGGAGATATCAAGATTGCTAAATAATAAAAATTGATCTATGAGACCACGATGTGTACATGAAAATGGTTTGTTAAAGAACAGATTAGACAATGTAATTTTGAGGATTTAGACCTTATACTATTTATAATTAGAAACATAAACGATAGGCTCCAGAGCTAGGGCCAAGCACCAGTCAACGGGGCAAGGTAATAGACTATTAACAAATAAACAATGTGCAAAGAATAAAAAGCCTCGTTCTGGTGCTACATAATGATGCTACCTTTACAACTGCTGCATTACCGGAGAACACTGCAGCCAGCATTGGATTAAAAACATTATGGAAGGGATAATTCCAAGATACGATCGCACCAATCACTCCGAGAGGGTAAAACTCAACTTTTGCTCTCTTATGCAGCATTGATCTCCCAGTAGATCTGAGCAACAGAAAAAGCAAGCATCCCAACAATTTATTTAATCGGAGACACATAATAAGAAAAGAAACCACTACTTTTACTTTATAAAAAAACATCATGTTAATTAATAATACTACGGGCATCAAGAAAGGAACACAAAGTTTATTCCAGGCAAGACCGCACGAGTGAGCAGAAGTTGCAAGTACCAACTATTCTAGATTTTATCATGTAGGCCCATTACATTAATTACTAGATTTCCATTTTCCTTAAGGTGTTTAATTTCCAGTATCACCCATACGAACAGTTATCCACCTACCAGCAAGGATATAAGGTCCTAAGTTACTTTTCCACCATGTAGAAATAATTTTGAGGATTCTAACCTGTATTCAGGTTTCAACCACTTCTCACCCTCGTCCAAAAGCCAGGTAATCTTCTCACATGTTGTCATTATCTCGCCTAATGAAGCATCAACCATAGTCTTTCCAGTGTCCCGAGACGAGACCCTGCACAGCATAAACAGATTTGAGTTCACTTTTCCAGATGTCAGGACGTGTGAAGAAGTTCGACAGAAGTTGGGACCTTACTCGCATATGAGATCCTGATGCTCAAGTATATACTTGAGAAGGATTCGAAGAAACTGGCGCCTTTGCTTGAAGCTGCTTTTTGCCCATATCTTTTGAGCTTTCCTGGCTTGTGCAACATGTTCCTTGACCTGATTACCCAGAGAATTGACCACAACCAAACCCAAATAAAGAAATATTAATGAAGTTCAACATAATGCAAGAACACTACATCGGTTCCTCAACTATTCGCCGGTTAAATCAACAAGGGGTGCACAAACCTCTAGATAATGGCGGAAATGACAATGCATGACTAGAGAGACCTTAACTAAAAAAAACAAGGCAGCAACATACCTCATCAGGAGTCAACGCAGGGAAGTACCCCAAGTATTTCATGGTCGCTGGTTCATAGCATTGGACCTTGTCAGTCTGAACTGCTTTACCCTTTCTCGGTATCTGCAGGAGCGGACAAAGTTAGAATGGATGATACATTCTGGCAAACAAATTGCATTCCAAGGATAGCTATTGTCATGGCCAAAACAGGACATTTCAAACAAATGTCAGTGATTCAGCATCAGCTGGAAGCAAATCACCGCCACGCTTGCGGAAAAAGCCATGCCTAGCCCTTTCAGATAAGACTCAAAAGTTACCGCAGGCAGGTACCATCCTCTTATATACATTGCTGATTGCTGAACCACTTTGAGGCTAAGATGTAAATAAACCGCATTAATCATGCAAGTTTTTAAACTACACCAATGTATTCTATGAGTTATTACTTGTTGAAAGCAGATTAACCGGATCTTCCCAGGATGCCTCAACTCAAATCAAGAGCAACAAGTGGAGGGACTTACGTAGATGAAGCTGTCCTCCTTGGCCAACACTGCGCCAAATCGGAAACACACGGAATCAATAAAGCCTCACAAAGAATAACACCGGCAGCAGTAGAATAGAATAGTAAACGGGAGAGGGGGCAGTACCGTCGGAAGCGTCGACGTCGATGGATGGGACGGTGGGCGGGATGAGGAGGAGGAGCAGGCGGCAGAGCGCGTATGCGGCGGCGAGCACCAGCAGCGGCCACCAGAAGGCCATGGGCGAGCCAGCGAGCGGCGACACCTAGCCCTCTAGGGTTCGCGGCGAGCGAGGAAGAAGCGTGCGGTTGCTAGGGACGGCGACGGCGAGATTGCATCTGATGATCAGAGAAGAAGCGAACAAAAAATGAGGAATCCACCACTGAGATTAGAACCACCACTAGACTAGTACAGTACTTTATTCGATTCCGGGAGTGTGGAGTGGAAAAGGAAGAGGAGGGAGCGGCGTCTGACTCGCCCGCCGCCCGTTCCCCTTCCCCTGTTCTTCATTTTCTACTAGTACTTTCTATACAGTTTTTCCTTTTTTATTTACATGATTACGCCCTTACATTGCAACGAAGAAAATATTATGATGGTTTTATAGTTTTCATTCACATGTGTTATACCGTAACTAAAAATGAAGTGTACTCCTCTGTCCAAAAAAAAAAAAGAATGTAATTATGGGATCCGTGCTGATCAAGCTCAAGTTTGACTAAGTTTATAATAAATATTATTAGCATTTATGTCCCTAAGTAAATTTGTTATGAAAATATATTCCATAACTAATTTAATAGTACTTATTTTGTATTAAAAAATGTTAGTATTTTTTATATAAATTTAGTCAAAATTTAAATTGCTTGGCTTCTCGAAAAACAATAATCATATTTTTTTGTGAACGGAGGGAGATAGAGGGTGGCTTCTGTGATCTTCGCAATATTCTTTTTTAGCCGAACATCATTGTTCCGTGAGTGTTAATGAAGCAAGTACATAGTTTCACTCTAATATTTGATTGCGTCCTGCTCGTACAAGTCTTTGAACTGTAACGATGAACCGAAGGTTTTGCAGTGCGCTTCCCCATCTTATTGGATAGTCTCGGTTGCTCGATAGGCAATGGAGAGTAAATGACCAGTAATAGATGGTTTTTATTAAGGATGGATATAAGCATCTGTTTGGTTTGGCGACGATATGAGATGTGATGATTTCATTCTTTTTTTTAATGAGATAAGTGTGGCTAGCGCTCCGACGTCCGAACGACCGCGCCTGTTCTGCATGCGGCTCACGTCTGCTCCTGCTACTTTCTCTCTCTACTGCTCACGTTCGGATGCCTTCCCATATACTTTGCATGTTGCTCGCGTGCTATTGCTCACATGCTACTGCGCGCCTACACCTGCTGCTCGTGTGATGTTGCTCGCATGTTGTTGCACGTCTACGCCTGCTAGTGAGCGCCTGCACCTGCTGCTCGCATGCTGCTGCGCACCCACGCCTGCTGCTGCGTATGGACATGGAGACCACCCACACACGCGGAGACCTCCTTCGCCTGCGCTCGCTTCCCTCGCCTACTAACGAAAACATTTGCATCATGAAGCTTTTACGGCAAAATACGTCTGAAATAGGTGAAACATTTGAAACATAAGATTACAACATATGTATATAGCCACTGCAACATATGCAACATCTAGATAAAATACTTACAACATACGTCTGAAACAGCTAAAACATTTAGAATATACATTTACAACATATGTGTATAGACACCGTAACATATGTCACGTCCAGATAAAATACTTGTAACTTGCAACATGAAAACACTTGTTGCAATATAAGACAGAAAATAGATGATAGATTGGAAACATTCTCTAGCAGCATGTGTGAAATATATAAAACATCCAGATCAAAACTCTTTCAACATACGTCTGAAACATATGAAATATTTTGAAATATGAAACACTTGCAACATGTGCAACATCCCGGTCTACGTTTGCAACATCTGTATGAAGCACTTGCAACATACCTCTGAAAAATCTAAAACACCTAAAACATACGCTTGCAACATGCACTTTCAGCGCAACGCAGCATGTCATTGCTACTTGGGAGAATGGAGGCTCGTTGGCATGTGGAATTCTGTAACACCCTCGGTGTTATCATGTAACAGAACCGACCAATTATACGAAATTAAGTAAGAAAATCGTCCGCCGAGGCAGACAATTTAACAAACTTAGGTCCATATAACCCGGTAGTCCGTAAAACCATGAAGGATTTCAAACCAACCAACATACAAAACAAGATCGTACAAGTTTAGCAGCCACAGTCACATATTACATAAAGTTTGCAACGACAGTTGAATACATCGGAGTTTAGAACAGACAGTTATTACAACCTAAGTTCAAATTAAAGTAGCGGAAGCAAAATAGTTTTATAAGACACACACTCATTTAGTTCAGATACAGTGCCAATAGGTAGCCATCCTCCACAAAAGCATCAGATAAGAGATACGGAGTGACCATTGCCCTTGGTCCTAGTTGTCGCCCATCGCCGGATACAAACAGTTAATGCAATAGCCGTAGTGCATTTGACCATCTGCAACAACAATGGAAACAACGCCCTGAGTACGAGAAGGTACTCAGCTAGACTTACCCGTCTTAAACCAAAATAAAGTGGCACCAAGGATTATGCAAGGCTTTCTTTTAGTGGACTAGCTGACTCATTTGCGAAAAGCATAAGCAACTATGAAGAAACTAATTTAAGTATTTTGCATCATTTTTATTATGACCTATTCAACTAGGTAAGCACCTAGACTATAGCAATCACTTAATTAACCAATACATCCAGTTACCAATTTAGATTTAGCATTTCCAATACCATCCAATAACCATCAATGTTCCATCACAATTACTACGATGTCGTAACTCGAGTCAAGTGCTCACTATCTAGGAGTGATGACGATTCGAATCGATTCCTAACCGGCTGGTGATTTTCTCCTCACACAAATCACACTCACCGATCAAGTGAGCTACAGGTTACCAAGGACACTTTCCAGGTAAACGGCGCGGGGTAACAATCATAGACCGCACTACCCAGGGACCATCCGACTGCCAGGGCGAACCTTGGGCTTACTCTTCGCGTCCCCATACAACCCCCTTTGTCATCAGACTACCAATCCGAGTTTACCCCGGCCCGAAAAGTGCCACTAGCTTCGCGGTCGAAAGGTACTTTATTCGGCCAGCTAAATGTAAGGCATGCGTTCAACATGACAAGAGGGACGAGCAATGATTGGTCCTTAACCGACACAGATGGAAAACTACTAGCACCTCAGAACCCTGTCTGATTACCTCCAACTTTTCTATCCGGTCTCCAGTTATCCATCAACACATGGTTATTTTCCTGACGATCAACCCTTTTATAGCTAAAACTTTCTAGTAACCACCTATCAATGTAGGTGACCGGAAATCACCGATCGCTACCGGTCTAAGCAAGACTAAGCAATTATTCGATCCTAACCTAACAGGGTAACAAGTAAACGGGTGGACAAGGATAGTAATAAATGCAACAACGGTTCCACTCAACTCCTATAAGCTAATGCAACAATATATAACTCATATATAAATAATTGCTTGAATAAAGTAGGGATTTTAGAATGCTCCGGGGTTTGCCTCTTTCAAACGAACTAGGCTGGTGATCTACACACTCGGGCAAGTCCTCTCCTTGCTCCTCTTCCTCAGGCACCTCCGGTGCCTGGAGCTCTTGCGGATCTATCCCGGTCTGCTCTTCCGGCACTGCTACTTGCGACTCCTCTTGCGATCCTGTATGATGTAATTGCGTAAGTAAACATGCAAGCGGTGTATCGGATGCGGTGGTATGCCATGATCATGATATGCAGATGAGCACATCGAAACTTATAGTAGAGACGAAAAAAACTTTGTACAAGGTAGTCCACATCATCCGAGCCTAATCATTAATAAAGCATGTCATCTTCTTATTAATATAGCTAGCATATAACCCTAACAAGAGTGCTACTACACTTTATCAACACCACTACATTAACTTATCAAGCAACACCAGCAAGGTGTTGGGGTGCTTCAAAGATACACCAAACACTCCTTAATACTTCTAATTATTCATAAGAATGACATTTTATTTCCTATTAAACTAGGGTTACAACAGCGACAAGCATTTATGTTGCCTAGAAAAATCTACAAAAATTACAGTAGCCTAGTGTTACTCCAAATAGCACACCATAAAAATTTCATAAAATTTGGATGAGTACTACAGCCTACACAAAAATGACAAACTCTAGCATGATATTGAGCATGAAAATACTTTGTACTATGAAAAGTATCAAATAACATATTTAAGCACTTTTCAACAATCTACATAGTAATTAATCACTACACAAAAATTAATCACAGACGCGGTGACCCAAAGGAAAAACAGAGGGGGGGAGCGGGGCACGGGCATGACGCCGGTGCCCGCGACGTCGCAGCGGTGCAGTGTCCGCCGGCGGCCAATGGCCAACTCCGGCAAAGCGGGGACCAGCGAGCGGGCGCACAAGATTCGTGAGAAGATGGCGAACACCGGAGAGCAGCGCGCGGGGGTCGAGTGAGGGTGAGGACGCCAGAGGGGCGGAGCGTGAGCTCGGCAACTCGATAATGGTGGCGCGGCGGGACGCGCACGATTGAGCCTTACCGGAGGCGAGGAAGGGGCGCTGAGGTGCGTTCGGAGGAGAGGAGGAGATGGCGGAGCGTGACGCGCGAGCAATCGCTCGGAGGAAGCTCGCCGGCTTCGGAACGTGGCAGTGGAGTAGGTGGTAGCGGTGGCGAGCGGGAGAGAGGACGCGAGGGCGCTCTGCTTTCTCACGGTGGGCGAGAGAGTGAACGAGTGAGGGAGGGGGAGGAAGCAGGGGCGCGGGCGTGTTGCCATGGAGCCGGGCGCGTGGGGGCCACGGACGTCCACACGGAGGGTGGCGCCAGCGCATGGCGGGCACGGGGCGCGTGGCGTCTGCCGTGATCGGGCGCGGCGCGCGGGAGAGTAAGAGGAGGCACGCGGCTGGGCCGCGGAGTAGGCCGGGCCGAGCGGGGCGCGTGCACGGGCGCGCACGCTGGGCTGGGTGGCTTTGGCAATCGGGCCGAAAGGGAGGCGGCGGCCCGCTAAGACGAGAAAAGCCTTTTCTTTTCCAAATTTAATTTCCAGAAATTCTAAACTAATCCAAATTTGAATTTTGAAGAAGAAAAAGGCATTTTCAAGATTTGACCCCAAAATAGAAGTTGTTCAAAATTTAATTCTCTACAACTTTGCTTTAGGGCACATTTTGAAATTCCAAATAGATTTTGAATTAAAGATTCAAAGTCTATTTTTCAAATAAAAAACCATTTTTCTAGAATATTTTTAAAAGCAAAATTTGGGAAAATTTTGAATACAAAAGTTGCTCCAAAAATCATGCTAAATAGTTCTAGATGATTTAAAATTATAGTCTTACTAAACTAGCAAGCACAGTTAGGGCAAAAGTATAACTAACAAGCATATGCAACATGTATGTTTCAAAATGATGTTTCACATGTTTCAATTCAGTTTTAAACTTACATTGCATGTGATTATGAAATGCATTTGATGCTAATGCGATGCTTAACACCTAGGGTGTTACATACCGCGTGTAACAACTCACCAAAGCACTCATAAGCATCATGATTGTGTGATATTGCATGAGAAAAACAAATTTATTGCAACCAAAAATGATCCACGCGAATGATAAGTAAAGGTGATTCTTTACCACATGTGATATCACTTAAGGTTCAAAAACGAATTTTATTTAGCAAAATTGTTATAGAACATATATGCAACGCTTTAATAAAATTTGAAGTACTAACTTTGTAGGTTGAAATTCAACCCTTGCTGTGGAAAAGTATGTTGGCTAGCTAGTAACTCGAGTAGCTTGGAAATCGAATTTGGAAAACCTAAAATATGCCTAGGATCTCAAGCTTGCAAACAGTTTGACAACGCTACCTTGGCGAATTCTTGTCGAGAAAGTTAGCTAAGGAGCAAGGCCGGGTTTTAGTTGCTCTGGGTAGCCCTAGTTGCCCTCTGGTGCGTAGTGCAGGTAGTCGGGTGTCTGAGTCGATAGGTTAGTTTTTTTTCACGAGCTTTAAATTCCGTGCACGTAACCTTGTCTTGGCTGTCAGCCTCTGTGTGTGCGGTCATCGTCGCGGGCCACCCTGTGCCAGCACCTAGCCCGCTGTCAGGCTGGTCGGGTCGGGTCCGGTTGGCTTGGCTGTGGCCAGCCATAGCTAGTCGCTGGCCCGTGCTACCCCGCTATTCCCCCTCCCCCGTCATGCGCGGCGATGCGGCTGTTGACGGTAGATAAGTGTCAATTTTAACCGTCAACATAGCATGAAAAAGGACTAAACAATAATTACCACTTAGATATAGGGGGTTTACTGACATAATTCTATGAATTTTGGTGAATGTCTATTTCTATAGGGTGTCAGCTGAAAAGAACCAAGGAAGACCCACATGTCAGGTTTACATAGAGACAACAGAGCCACGCATAACTTTTCTGTAATCTAGAAGATACGAGAAGACTCTGAAAACAAACCGGAGGCGAAACGGGCCCGAAAGTGGGGCGCCCACCCCCTGGCCTGGGCGCCCGCCTCACCCAGGTAGCCAATCAGGAGCAACCTCCTAGATCCTGCCTCCACCGCCTTTGACGATGAATAATAATCATAGATCAAGGTCGGTTTGATCCGAGGGCTGTGGTGCTTCCTAGAGGGCTATATAAGCAAGGCTTCTAGACCCTGGAGGAGCAATCCCTTGAAACCCTAATTCATTATTTTCAGTTGGGATCAGCTGAGAGGGGTCACTTAAATAGATCTTCTCTCTTAGGGCACATATAAGAAAGATTAGCTTTGTAGTCTCCATGTGAGATTAGAGTTCTTCTTCTAGATTGAGAGAGTTAGAGTGGAGGGATGAGTTGGAGGAAGCCCGGCATGTCGGTGTCTCCTCTCCGGCTTGTGCCTGCGGGATCAAGTCTCCTAACTCGAGGCTTGGTTCTAGGATTCTTCGGTAATTCAACTTCTAATACTAAGTAAGTATGTTGTTATTATTGTTCTATGGTTTACGAGTTTACTTTATTCTCTTCTATGGTAGAGGATAGGGTAATCGTCTGTAGCGTAAGCGTGGTGCTTAGGCTAGAGATACTCGTAGATATCCCCTGTCTGGCCGGATCCGTGGTAGTAGCGCGAGACGTGACAATCCTGTTGCTTCCTTTGTACCCCACATCCCGTTAGAAGGATTGGTAGGATTAAGTGCCTTGGTTAAGCATCCTCTGGGGTGTCTCTTTTCTATCGGTATGTCCTCATAGACCAATAGTTTCATAGCTTACCATAGGTTAGAACCAGACTATTGTCGTAATCTTCTCTAATCGCTTATATCTTCGCTACCTTGTAGTGCGGCCTAGGGGTTAAGTATAGATTTAGGTTAGTCATCGCACGCTTTCTTCTTGCGGATAAACAAATACGATACTCTACAAATATCTCCCGAGTAAAATGCTCACCGATATTCATGCGCTTATGGATCCTTTTCTATGTGCGTTAACAAATATCAACAGTGGTCGCTGCCCAGGTCTACGACATCACAACCATACCCTGCCCCTAGCGCCGTTGTTGGTTAGCCGACCACTGCTCGCGCATGCCACTTCCGCATCGCTCGTGCATGTCCGAACGTGACCCCAGTGCGCGTGCAGCCCCGACCGCATCGACCCCTTTCCGCCATGCGAGGTGACCTGAGGGTTGACCTCCCCTATCTCCTCTACCACCATGGTCATCGAAACCACACCATCTTTCTGGCATGGTGGAGCCACCTAGGTCCACTCCGCCTTGCGCACCGCTTCGCAATGAAGCCCGCCAGCCAACCGACCCCGCCCCACCTCGAGCCATGCCCATCGAGCTCCAATTTTTGGAGCGCTGCCTCGCCACTATGTCGTTAAGGCCGAACCGCACCTCACAGTGGATAGCTTCCTTCGGACCACCGCGAGCCAAATTGGTTGCACCGCCAATTTCGCCCCCACCTCCCTCTCCCTTCCGCACACCCTAGTTGAGCCTCTACCGTACCCCCAGCGCCAGTGACGTGGTTGTGCCGCCGTGGTGCGCCACCGCACCCTTGGGTCGCACGTGACCAGCTCAGTGTGGGTTTTCCCCGTGTGGACCGTCGCCTCGGGCAGTACTCTAGTGAGCCCTAGAAGCTCTTACTCTATCCCGACTGACCTTTTTGCGCCATCGCTCACCGCAACATCCTCGCTAGCTCTACAGTTCGGCCGTTATCGTGGTGAGGTTGCGCTGGTCTGCCCCGGGTCCCCATACCGCAGCCCATCGTCCCGCGTTGTTAACCTGGTGAGTATCGGCCCCCTAGATAAGCGTATATGGGTCTCAGGTGGTCGGCGTGGCGGCTCAGTGCCGATGGGCGCCGCGCCGGAGCACGGGGAGGTGTCCAGGGACCTTCCTGTTGCAAAGGAGGTAGAGCAGAGGGGTCTTCTTGAAAGGTTTAAGACTCGGAGAATAGTGCCTAGGATCGTGGGTGAGTTTAGTTTTAGCGCATGGTTTTTTCGCAAAACCGCCAGCGCGCGTGCGGGCTGTCCGTGTGGGCCGCCTTGTGTTTGCACGGGCCGCGCATTGCTGGGCCGTGGTGGCGAGGTTTGGGCCGCGCTGGCGAAATGAGTTTCCTATTTCCTTAAGAAAAGCAAATTAGGTTATTATTTCATGTGAATGACTAAACTTTGGAAAGTCGTAATAAATCACTTGAGCATTCAGAAATCACGAAACCAATTTTGTTAGATTTGTAAATTCATGCTCTATCAGTTAATGAAATCACTTTATATATATTTGTAGCGATACTAAGTCTATTAAATCGATGCAAAAACGACTATTATTAAGATATTAAGTCTTGTAGGAATTGTTGTGCCAAAACCGTGATAGCTTTAACCCTAAAATTTTTACAATGGCTTAATGGCAATATTAGATGCCTACTGTAATTTTTGTAGCACTTTAATAGCTTGCTAGATGTGGTAGATAAGTTCTCCTAGTCATGTTATATGTTAAATCGATAACAAAAGAAGGTTATGCAATCTAATGAGTAGAAAATATTTAGACCGGTTAGCTCTTGCTTCATAGAAGTAGTGGATAACTTAGCATGTTAGCCATTAGAGTTAGCAAAATAGCTTAGTAGTTGTTGCTATTTTAAGAGCTGTTTTTGTCACTTTATTAAGTATCACGTTGTCATTTCATACATGTAGATCACAAGATAGTTGAGTACGTGGCCGCGGAGGAGCCGGACTACGAGGAGATCGTCAAAGAGTTCGAGGAGGAGATCTTCGTGCTAGAGGAGTTCCAGGAGCCATCCGTGACTGACACTGCTGACCTTGCACCTTCCCAAGGCAAGCCCCGGTATATAACCTGTATTTTTTATAATCATTATATATATATGTGTTGTGCATTTACATTGCAGGAGTTTTATGATACCCACATGCATATATATTATCTACCCATGAGTCTTGCTAGTACAGGATCGCGTAGTTGCTTTGCTTAGGTTTGACGGTAGCATGGGTAACCTGTCGTTACTCACAATAGGATTATTGTGATCATAAATCCCATAATAAAATGGTGGAAAGAAAATGGTGACCGGGTAGGGATGTGGTATGGGTATTGGTGGGTGTAACAAGTGGTGTTCCGTGGCCACGGAGCATCGCTTGGTTGCACTGTTTTCCCTGTCTGCGTCGATTAAGGACCGTTCATTGCATGGACCCTGGTGAAGTCACAGACTTATTATCCCGAGCACATACTTGCTTATGGGAGTGGGAAGGTTTGTTACTCTCTTGTCATGGGCTCCGGCTCTTTCCGGACCGACTGATTGGAGGCGGGGATAGGTGGAGGTCTAAGCACCGTATTGAGGCCGGGCCTCAAGTGTGGGGGCTTGGAGTCTAAGTTTAGATGGGACCTGGAACCCGTGACAGGGGTGGAACGGGTTGGTCTTGCTTGTGCCTGGGGTGCAAGCGAGGCGTGTGTTCTTCGAGGTACCCAGCTGGACACATTGATTCGCGAATCGCTATTTCTATGTGACGGTACAACTTGACATGCTCTGGCACCGTAGTAAGAAATGGCAGAGGAAAGATGGAAAAATGGCTCTGATTGCTCAACCCTTGCTTGATTATAGAACATGTGCTTACATAGAATGTTGGATAACAACTAAAACACGTCTACTAAAGATTTATGGATTTAAGGACACACTTTTAGTACTGCTTTCCACAAACAAGAAACCATAAGCCATAAAGCCTATCATAATCCTTGAGAGTCGGGAAATATATTTCCAGTCGGGTAAGTCTTGCGAGTACATTGTGTACTCAGGGTTTATTTTACCTTTGTTGCAGGTGCACCTTGAGCAGATAGGCCTTGTGTGGAGGATTCTTCTATTGGGCACAGACGGATTCTCATTTCGCTCTGCTAGATATTTATTTTATTTCCGCTGTTCAATTTATCGCACTCTAAACCCTGGTATTGTAATAAATGCTTTCTGAGACTCTATGTTGTATGAAATAGACTAAGGATTGTAAGCTTGTACTCATTATTGTATCCCAGAAGTAAAATATGGATTGTTCGAGTTCTCCTGTTGGGTGTGCTCGACGGAATTGTCTGGTTTAGCTCACTTTCAGGATACTTAGTATCTAGTGAGAGACAAGTGCCCCTAACAGCGTGTTACATCAGGCAGTTCTGCCACAAGTTCACCAGAGGCAGCGACACACCGGTGCTTGTAGGCGGCGGGCCGATAGCAGCAGCTGCATGACACGGCAAGGAGGCGGCGCCCCACACGACTAAGAGAGGGGCTAGATCCGCTAGGGAGCCACTCATGCCAGTCCTGCGCACTAGTCTGCCCGTGTCTGAGGCCGTCGGCGCCATTGCAATGCCGTGTCAAGGGCCGCTCGGGCCTCCGCGTTGTGGCTTGTTGATAGTAGTTAACAACCATTATAAACTGTCAATAAAACATATATAAGGGCAAAAATGAGATCACCAACAAAGGTTTAGGGTTTAAATTAATAAATTTCATGAGTTTTGGTGAATCTGTTATTTCTGCAGGGTTTAATCTGAAAACCATCAAGGCAGACCTACATGTCAAGTGAAATCTCGAAATTCTACCACAGGAACTACGTGGCAAGGTTCCAGAAAACTTGAGAGGACTCCACACCGAAGCGAAAGGTGAGACACTGCCATGTGGGGCTGGCCGGCCCCACCTGCAGGCCGCCCGGCCCCTGGGGGCCACCTGTCAGCCTCTCGTTGCTATGTCGATTTCTCATCACCTCCTAGGATGCATCTTCGCCGTTCCTTAAGTCAGTTTGATCTAAGGGCACACGTTGCAAGCTTAGGGCTATATAACCAGGCTCTACCCCCCTGAGGCATCAAGTCATTTGAGAAGACAGAAACCCTAATCATCCTCAGAGCTCCTCTAAAGGTTGATGATGACCTATTTTTGTGTTTTCTTATGTCTTAGATGATCATAATATCTTGTGCTAATGTACTAGAAATTGAGTTAACCAAATGATTAGGCTTTATGTGATTTTCATTATATAATCTATGACGGTCAATTTTGGTGAACATATGGTGCTTACATGGCAACTCAAATCAGTGACGGAGAAACATCCTACATGGCATCCTATGTGGCAGATGACTATGACAGTCTATTTTGTCACACACTATCGGACCTAGCCTGGGCTAAATGGGCTTTCAGGGATTCCACGACGAACACAAATGTCAATATGTGATGGCTTCTCTTGGTCCAGCAAATGTATGACGCGGGATACATGACCTTTTTCTCAATCGTCATGGTAAGTTAACCGTAACACGTTTTTGAGTGTCCATGACGAGAGTAAACCATCATGTACCAGTAGAATTCTTGTAGTGCATGGTGTTGTGGAATGTTGGTTGCCACCCTAGGCTTTGCCTACCGCTTGCGGCGTCGCCAGCGGCCCACCAGCCACTGCCCTGCTCGTGCCTGAGGCAACGGCTGTGAGCCAGATCCCCGCGCTGCCGAGCACCTGAGTAGGCGAGCAGGTCGAGCACTTGAGCTATCCAGGTGCAAGTGAGCATGGAGAAGAGGAGGCAGCACAGGTTGTCGGTCCATGAGAAACCGAAGGCCCAATGTGAGGATTAGCGGTCCAGAATGGCTTTGCTTGCAGAGAGTACTTTAGCAAGAGAAAGAGAGGGTGAACAATATTGTGATAAAATTCTGAACTCTGAACTTTATCAAGCAGACCTTGTCAATTCACAGTTGCCTTTTGTTGCTCTGATATTCTTCAATTCCTTTCTTCCTTCACATGTTTGTGGTAACATCCGGTAGTAATATGAACAATCTGAGTAGTGCGTCAATTATTTTTATTTCTTAATATATATATATATATATATATATATATATATATATATATATTGGCTTTGTTTAGACTTTGGAATTAAATCTGGATCGTATATGGTGTTATTGAGATTGTGGTGAGAGTTGTATGTGATTGTGGTGAGACGTGTGTACTAGGTTTTGTGTGATCCAAAAAGCGATGCACAGGATGCCACATGATCAGGTAGGGTTAATTAGATGAACTCACTAGTAGACAGGTGGGTTTTAATCCCGGTTGGAAAACCCCATTTAGTCCCGGTTTTCCAACCGGGATTGCGGATCCGGGACTAAAGGTCTAGGCTTTTAGTCCCAGGTCACGCAACCAGGATTAAAACCCATCTTTGGGACTAAAAAATAATTTAAATCCTACAAACCTCCCCTCTTGCGTGTGTGAGATTCGAACCTAGGACCTCTTGCTTCGCGCGTAGCTTCCTTACCAACTCTGCACACCACATGTGATAATGTCCTAGGTGCTCTCCTTTTGAATTCATATATGAGGGACCTTTACTTTAGGTTGGTGACTCCAACCGGGACCGAAGGTTGGAGGACCTTTAGTCCGGGTTGGTAACACCAACCGGGACTAAAGGGTGGTTTTTAGTCCCTGCTGTAAAAGTCTGCTGCACTATCCGTTAGGCAGGGGATTCTAGTCCCGGTTCTAACCGGGAGTAAATCTCTTATTAGTCCCGGGCCAAATTCCAGGTGGGACTAAAAGCCAAGATCGAAAGTTTGTTCTCCACTGGTGACTGGTTGAATGTGAGATAAATATTGTTTATGATCTCAAATTACTTTAAACTCTATTTACAACAGCATATGATAATTGTTTAAGTTTGACCAATCTTTAGTTCTACTGTCATACAATATGGAAGAAAGTGTTTTCAGTCCTTTCCTTGGCTACGTGTTTATTCAGCCATATAAAAAATGGGATTTGTGTCTTTAGGCTCAACAAACAAACAAACAAACAAACAAGCCCATCATCATTATTCATTTGTCAGCTCAAGAAAAGTTAACCCACATTTGTAACCCAACTAGAGCAATTGCTCTGTTCGGCCCGCTAGGAAAGTAGTGCGTCGGCCGTATGGCTTGCAGCCTTGCAGGCGTTCATCAAACATGAAGTCCTAGGGTACGTACAAAATGCATTTTTCCTAAAAAGAATAAATAATAGATTCCTCTAAAAGAATAAACCAATACCTTTTATGGGAGTACGTCTACGGGCTGGGAGTAATAAACAAGACGAAAACATTTCATTGTCATTTATCATTTTTGTCATGATTTGAGATACTACATAGTAACTGTAGCTGCTCTTGTGATCGAACTTAATTGTAAGAACCTACTACTAACTTATTAGTGGAGCCCTTCACGAATTATGGAGAAATAAATCTAATAGCAAGTCTAGGATTTACATATAAAAGATTAGTCTTAGTATTCTCTCGTGGGAGCTTGAATATTTGAAATCTTAGTTATGTCGTTTCCTAATTATCCGTTTTGTTTACCGATACATTTCTGATTTTCGTTTCTGGCCTTCTAAATTTCAATTTTGTTGGGTTTAGGTAAAAAGATGTACAAGTGCAAGTAGTAGGAGACTTTTTCCGGACAGACCATTTCATCCCTCGTGCTCAGAGGATACCTCAGAATATTGCCGGTGTCCTCCTGAACCAATTTTTAGCTCTCCACGCTTTGCAAATGGCCGGCACACATTTCTAGTAGTCCAATCATTTGACTACGCGCGCTGCCGAGAGCATCGATCCTGCATAGTACTGCAGTCCAATCATTGGGGAATTAATGCTTGGCGAAGGCTTGTCTGACTTAACTCAACGTTAATTGAGATTGCAGGGTACTCCTATAGTGATGACCTTGTGTGTAAGCCCTGTTTTTTTTAGAATTACGCAGTAGGACGTAGACATCTACGACACGCATGCACACTCACTCCTATGAATACAAGTACGCAAACACTATCTCTATAATCACCTCCGAAGTACTGAGCCGGCAAACCTCGAGAGTCACGAAGTCACCACAGGTGCTTCGTCGTTGACAGAAACATCGTCTACCACTAAAAGCATAGTGCCGATAAAATTCTAAAATAAATACAGGAAAATGCGAGCACTCGTGCCAAGTCGAGGACTTGTTTGATTCATTGTCTGCCAATAGTTAGCTGGCTAATAGCTCATATCTAATATTAGCTCGCTAACTATTAGCTACCTATTAGTTGGAGGGTGTTTGATGCACAACTAATGAAAATGTTACTAAGGTAACTATTAGCTGCTATTATTAGATTTGGTCCAAGTAGTGAGATAGTTATTATCTAGAGGTCCTAACTAACAATTAGCTATTTTATTAGCTGCACCTACTTGGATCCAGATGAGATAACTATTAGCAGATAGCTATTATCTATAGGGATCCAAACAGTGTCTTAGCCCATTAGCTGCTGCCATTAGCTGGCTGGTTTGACCAATAACTAGTGAGATAGTTGTCTGTTACTCCCTCCGTTCTAAACTATAAGACATTTTGGCTTTTCTAGAGACACAATTTTTGTTATGCATTTAGATATATACTATATCTAGATACATAACAAAAGCAATGCATCTAGAATAGCCAAAACGTCTTATAATTTGGAATGGAGGGAGTAGGTATTAGTTAACAATTAATTGGACCCGTTTGAATCTAAGAGCGAGGAATTCTAGGTGTTTTCTATAATTAACTTGCTAAATCAATAAGTTTAGCGAGTTAATAAATAAGTAGCAACCTCAATTATTTGCTTTCGCCTCCAATAACTTTAAAAGTTTTTGCATTGGGAACCTAGATTATTTCTAACTAACCAAGCCTTTTTTTTAATAGTTTCTTTGTCTCTTATCGCTTTCTCATCTGGAATCCTTTATTTTTCTTAATTTACTTATGCATCCAATTTACTCTGATCTCTCAAGGAAAACGTCAGATGAGGAACGGATAGGGAGTTTCTCTTGGCTTTGGAAACTTATAAGTTCGAGAGATATTTGATAACTTTTTATTTTTAAGGAGCTCTATTTACCAAACTGTTGGAGGTGATTTTCTTCTTTTTGCTAAAGAAAATAAAGATAGAGAGTTATTTTACAAAACTACTGGAGATGCTCTTAAGTCTTAAAGAGCTAAAATTATTAGTAGCTATCTATTAGCTTTATGGACCCAAACATATAGCCTAACATGACAATCATCAGATTTACAGCAGGATCTAGAAAAGAGACGCAGCCTCGAAACAAAACATTTGCCGGACAAAAAACACCAACGCCACGATGCGTATAACATATACCGCGTCAGAACAAACAATGGAGTGGCTTGTATTTATGCATGTACAACACTCGTCCCAGAGTAACAAGAACAACAAGAGATGGAATTGTTATGGCTTATATTATTATTAACCCGCTGGATACATGCATACAGTCAAACTGACAAATTTAAGCATCCAGAGTTTATACTAATAAAAATTAACCACTCCATGACTCATCTCCACACATACTACTCAGGTGATAACGGTAGCAGACAAATTAATTAATACACCAGCAGCTAGAGCTAGTAATTACCATGCAAGGGATGGAGGATGAGACATGATGCATGCGGTCAACCTGCAGATTATTACCATGCATGTGGATGTAGATGTAGGAGATCGATACTATAGATCGACCAGATAGATGGATGATGTTGATGCAACTCCGAAATCAAATGGGCGGGCGGCCGGCGGCGGGGCAATCGAACAAGAAAGCAAGCACGACGGCGTGCGCGTGCCTAGGACGGCAGCTGCTCCATGGCCACCTCCTCCATCTTCTGGTGCGCCCGGGCTTCAATCTCGCAGCAGAGGCAGGGCCGGCTGAGCACGGCGCCGTGCGCGTGCGCGTGTCCCAGTTCGGCTACTCCCACCCCGCCGGCGGCGTGCGCGTCCACGGCGACGGGCTTGCGCGCGATGATGACGGAGTTGATCACCTCCCCTTCCGGGTGGTGCACGGCGAGCACGTCGAAGCCGCCGCGCCGGATCTCCTCGGGGTCCACCACGGGGTACAGGAACCCGCGCGCGCCGTGCGCGCTCCGCACCACCAGCGCCGCGCCGGGGGCCATGTGCCTGCCGAGGTGCTCCACCACGCGGGCCTTCTCCTCGGCGGCCATGCCCACCAGCGCCGCCAGGAACACGGCGTCGTAGGAGGACAGCTCCCGGGTCACGTCCGCCACGTCGGAGGTGCGGAACGACATGCGCGCCTGGGGCGCGCCGTCGCCGCGCACCAGGCGCCGCGCCCGCTCGTTGGCGTCCCCGCAGATGTCGTAGTTGTCGAACGAGGCGCCCGGGAGGTGGCGCGCCGCCAGCACCAGGGAGCTCAGCGGGAGCGGGCCGGAGCCGACGAAGGCGACGCGCGACGGCGCCGGACCCGGCACGTGGCGCGCCAGCAGGCCGTGCTCCAGCTGGCTCAGCAGGATGTAGTTGTTGAAGTAGGGGAAGAGCGAGAGGTGCTCCAGCGGGTTGTCGAAGGCGGCCAGCAGGTCGGAGTAGTGTGCCTCCAGCAGGCCCTCCGCGTCGGCGCAGAGGCGGATCAGGCGCCCGCGCATCTCCTGCAGCTCCGGGCCCAGACGCTCCACGTCGACGGTGCTGCGAGGGATGCACGCCGTCACGAGCTCGGTGAAGAGCACGTTCACTTCCGGAGACGGGCTCAGGGACGGGAGCTTCCCGATGGCGGCGGCCAGGCCGGAGATCTTGTGCACCAGCGCCGCCTCGGCCTCCTTGTCCTCCTCCGGCAGCACCGTCTCCTGGTCCTGGACGACCTGTACTTCTTCTTCTTGGACGACCTTCCCCTCCTCTCCCTGCTGCTGCAGCTCCTCCTTGCCCATGACGACCATGTTGACTGTGGAGTGTGGAGGGCGTTGCAGGCTCGGCGGCTGTTGCTTCGCTTTGGAGAATGGAGACTGCAGTGGGCGAGCTGAGGCAGCATATATAGATGGCAGGCCAGGCCAAAGGCCATGCGTGACGCATGGGGCCCAAGTGGCAGCGAGCGGGGTGATACGTGCTACTAGCCCAGGGGCCCAGGCACAGAGCTGGGGCCCAAGCGGCAGCGGTGGTTGCTGGGTCTGCAGTCTTGGCTTCTTCCTCTTCTCTCCGACGAGGCGACGACGACTCTGACCTCATGATCGGCGGTCGGCCGGCGTCGTTTTCTCTCTAGCTAGAGCTGTGCTGCTCCGGCCGACTATACCTGTCACCACACATGGGCCGGCCAAGTCCATCGATCGCATCATACATATATACATACATACTTCAAATTATAAGACGTTTGACTTTTTTGACCTCAAGTTTGACCATTCGTCTTATTCAAAAAATTTGGGCAAATATAAGCAAATTTAAGTCATTCTTAAAGAACTATTATTAATAAAGCAAGCCACAACAAAAGAAGTGATGTTTTGCAAAAATTTTTGAATAAGACGAATAGTCAAACTTGGTGTCAAAAAAGTTAAATGTCTTATAATTTGGGATGAAGGGAGTACATACTAGTATGACAGACCATGCATGCACAGATAAATAAATATATAGGAATTCCCATTCCTTAGTTATAAATGTATATGTGTTGTTCGGCTGATGTTTTTTATGACTAATAAGCCGGCTAATGCTGTTTTGTTATGAGAGAAAACACTATATCACGACTAATAAGCTGGGCTGATAAGTTCAAGCGTTTTAGTTTCACAATATAGATAGACAGATAGACCAATGATGCAAAGGGCCTTAGTCTCTCAAGTCTAAAATCATGGACAGATGGTGCACGTGTTATTCTTAATTCATGAGAAATCAAATAATTTCAGCTTTAACCAAATACATAAAGAGATTTTTAATATTTATGGTGCATAATCATTATCATTATATCAATCAATGAAAATATTTTTAATAATAAACTTATTTAGAGAGACAAATGTTGTTAATTTTTTTGTAAATCTAGTCAACCTCAAAAGTTGGATTTGCACGGAACCCTATGTGATACTTTTTTTTAACAGAGTGAGTATGTATACAGCACGTATGCTATATACTATAGTTGTAGTATTTGAAGAATATATAGCGGTATAATTGTAGAATTTTTTGCACTTAGGTCTTGATTAGACCCACCCAACTAATAGTTAGCTGCTAATTTTTAATATTGTTCCAAATCCAACCTTGATAGTGGATGCCTTCTCTGCCGTTACACTTAGGTCTTAATTGGACTAGTTAGCTGCTAAAATTAGCTAGGATGCATCCAAACGGGCTTAGCTAATAAACACTAACTATTAGCTGGATACCCAACTAGTGTTTTTTTTCATTTATCTGTTTTAATCAAGCTAACAACAACTAATAGTTCACAAAAAAATGTTTTTGCCCTTGGTCCTATCCACCTTGTCCACTCCTATTAGCATTCACTCGGCCACTTGCACCACTGGTACCCCTGTGACACAATGGTTTGTATGGAAGAGCAGTAACGACCTAGGAGGAGGAGGAGTGACGATGTCAGCGAAGGTGAGTGAGTACGATATGTGAGAAGGGAGGGAGGGGAGGGTCAAAATGTCAGATGCTTATGAAAGAGACGAACAATATAGTCAGTCCAATCAATTCACCACCTACTGGCTAGAAACTATATATTAGCCTGTTAACTATTAGTTGTTAACAAATCTAAACAGACCCTTAGATTCGACACTTCATTTTGCCTCTCTTAAATAGAAACAATTACATATTAATACAAGTATTCTCCTTGAGCAACTTTTTCCCTTGACAGCGTGTGTAGTGCTAGGTTTCTAGAACATGGCGTGTTGGCCCATACGTTTTGACTATTATTTGAGCAATCTAGTAATATCAATCTATTGTTTAATGACAATATTAAGAGAAGCTAGCTTGAGACGCCAACAGATGTTGAGGAGGCGCGCTGACGGGCCGAATAGCAGCAGAGGCATTAGATATGAGTAGCACAATGGTACATGCTATAAGTGGGCTGAAAACTGAGGTAGAGAAAAGAGAAGAGGAAAGAGAAGAGGAGAGAGAAGAAAAAGATGTTATAAACTTACAGCCAACTTATGCACAAAAATAAAAAAAAATATGAGAGAAGAAAGTGGACCTTGTATTAATCATGAAAAGATAACTACTACTCCTCCATCCCAAATTATAAGTCATTACAAAAATCTTGGAGAGTCAAAGTATCTCAAGTTTAACCAAAATTATAGAAAGAATTACAAAGATTTATGGCATCAAATAGATATACTTTGAAAATATAATTAATGAAGAACCTAATGATACTTAGTATCATAAATTTTATTATTTTATCATATAAATTTGGTCAAAGTTGAGATGCTTTAACTCTCCATGATTCTTGGAATTCCTTATAATTTGGGATGGGGGAGTATATAGGTGGACTGATGAGAGATGGGTTGCAAAGGTTCATACAGTCAGCAACATGTTGTATTATTAGCTTTGCTCTAAGTATTTGGTCTTTATGTAGTTCATGTTAATTAATACAGAGAGGACAATCACAATCAAACAAATAAATATAAATCTATTTCAAAAAGTATTTTGAAGTAAATAAAGAAAACCCCAATAGTTACGATAGAAACTAGTTATCCATGTTATTTGGTGGATCACCTTTACTCTGTCTACTATATATTGCACTTAGACTAGGCACTAGCCGTGTCGTCCTACATAAATAGTTAGATATTATAAAGTAATTCTTCATGAGCAATCTTTTTTTTTCCAGAGCATGCAGTGCTAGCTTTCGACAGCATGTCATTTTGGTGTAAGAGTGTGTATATTTAAGCAATCTATCAGTATGAACCTTGTATTGTCAGTCTATATGAAATTTAAGTTGCATGGTCGATAATATTTTCTAAATTTATTTTAGAAAGAAATGACGCTATTCATTTATTAGTAGAGACAACTCAGACAAGCACCAATAATCACCATTTTTGTCTGACATCAATGTATATACAAGGTGACTTTATTTTCCAATCTTACGACCTGAATGGCTCCATCGCTGGAGGAAGTTGCTAACATATAGGCACAGACATATATACACCGGCCGGTACATACACATACACTTATCCTTATAAAAAAACACATACTTCCTCTGTTTTTTTTAAGTGCCGCTATGACATCAGTACTGTCAAACTTCTTCTAAACTTGACGAGGTTTTTTTTTAGAAAATATTAGTAATATTTATATCTCTAAATAAGTTTATTATAAAAATAGATTTAAAAATCATTTAATGATACTAATTATGTACCATAAATATTAATATTTTCTTATATATTTAGTTATTTTGAGTGCGTTTAACTTCTTGGGAAGTGAAAATAAAGTTTAAAAAGGAACGGAATGACTATGCACATGTGGTAGGTTACATTTTTTTTTGAAGAAACGTGGTAGGTTATAGTTGAGAATACATTCTTCCATAAGGATGTATGCGTCTATACCGATCCGGCTTTTTTTTTAAGAACGCCCTTTGCGTGTATTTCATTTCATTAAGAGAAAGCTGGAAAGTTTTTTACACACACTTCCCGACTTGAACAAGCTACCTGCCGAGAGGTCAGCACTGATACCGACCCGGACTTAAAGAAAATCTAGAGACAGGATGTTAAAAATCAGAGAAAGTATGTAGTTGATCTTGCATGCGGAGGCAATCTGAGTTCAAAGAGGACCACTACATGTCTTCAAAAAAAAAAAAAGAGGGCCATTACATGTATATATGTGGTCCTTGTAACAGCTCGATTCAGTTAAAACTACGCCTGCCTGGCACAAGCAAGCAAGAAGGATATATATGGGTGTGTGATGTGGCCATGTGGGGGAGAGATATACTCCCTCCGTCCCAGAAAAAGTGTCGTTTTAAATTTTTCAGACATCGTGTTTTATCGCTCGTTTTATTCAAAAATTTTGTGCAAATTATAAAATAAATAAATCATTATTGAAGTATCTCTAATGATAAAATAAGTCATAATAAAATAAATAATATTTATTAAAAAAATATGAATAAGACGAACGGTCAAACATGATGTCTGAAAAACCTAAAACGATATTTTTTTTTCGACGGAGGGAGTATGCGATAGTACTAGATAGCGAAGGTAAAAGCTAGCTTAGAGCATCTCCAAGAGTTTGGCAATTTTCATTTGGCAAATCTTGTGTTTTGCCAAGTTGTAAAAAGATATGCCAAGTAAAAAAACAGTCTCTCTCCAAGAGTTTGGTATAATTCACTTGCCAAACCCAGATCTAACTTACATCAGGAACCCTGAGGGAGAAACAAAATTATGTTTATGCCCTTCCACCTCTTAAAAACTTACATCAGGAACCCTGAGAGAGAAACAAAATTATTTTTGTGCCCTTCCACCTCTCTCGTACATACGGATGCCAAGTCCGCTCCGCGCGCGCATATTTGCGCGTGCGAGGCCGGTGGATGGCAAGTTGCCAAGAATGCCAACCTCATTTGCCAAGCTGTTGGAACCTAAATTTTCTCATTTTGCCAAAATTGAAAGGATGCCAATCTCATTTGGCAAACTCTTGGAGATGCTCTTAGTACGTACGCTTGCAGCTGCATCCTCTGCATCCCCTGTATATAGCGAGATCTAGCTTTACTTTGGCATTGTTCTTTTTCCTTCCGAATTCCAAGTTTTTTTACTCTCTCTTTGTCACATCAATTTTTGACGCATGCTTGAAGCATTAAATATTGATAAAATAAATAACTAATTGCACAGATTAGTTGTAAATCACGAAACGAATCTTTTGAACCTAGTTAGCCCATGATTACAATATTTGTCAAATACAAACGAAAGTGCTACAGTCAGAAAATTTCTAACTTCCCACCGTCTAAAAAGGCCTTTGTTCGATATATAAAATATTCCGATCCGCTAGCTGATGATAGTTTGTGCTTGTTGTTGTGCGTGCTCATCGATCGACGCCACACCTGTAGTCTGCAGATATATAGCTAGCTAGAAGATGCAAAGTAGTAGCTACAGAATCAGAATTGAATCTGAAGTTAGACTATCCGCACTTGTTGTACTCTAAATTCATCATCTAAAAGGAATATTCTTTCCTAATCAGCGAGATTCTCTCCTCTATACCAATTTCTCCTGCACACATCCATCCTCTATATCTCATCCTCTATGTCGTGGGTCCCACATGTCATACACAATCCCTCTCTCTCCCTTCCTTCTCCCCCTCCCCATCGGTCCCCACGATCTCTCTCCTCTCTCCTTCCTCGCGCGGCCTCCCTCCCTCCCTCCCCGGCGCGGCCTCCCTCCCTCCTCCCCGCGCGGCCTCCCTTCGAGTGTGGGCCGGCGAGCGCGCGTGTGCACGGGCGTGGCCGGGCAGCGGTGGCGAGCTCCGCCGGCGGGAGGCACGCGGGTGGCGGCCGGGCGGGCGGCGTCCTCCGGCAGACGGCCGACGCGGGCGCGCGGCCTCGCCCTCTCCTCAGGCGGACGGCCGGCACGGGCTCCACGGCGCTCCTCGCTTGTGTGGCGCTTACCGTTCGCCTTTTTCCCTCCGCCAGAAGTACCGGACGAGCACCCGTCCGCTTGAATTGCGGACGGGGTAGCGCACGCCGCTGCGGCGTTTTTTACAGTAAACTCGTCCTCCAGTACCGGGTACTGGACGCCGCTGCGAGTAGTCTTAGCAGCTAGCTACTGTACAAGCTACCGCACCGCTCATCTCTCAGATCCATCCATGCATCGATCGATCATGGACGGGCTGGGGGTAGGTAGCCCCTGGGTACAGATGGAGAGGGCATGTGTCTACGTGTGCTAGCTGACGAAGCACGAAGCAGACAGAGCTACACGATCGAAGCAGCAACAAGGTTGGTACGTAAACGACACACCACCACCAACAACGCCTTATCCTTTGTAAGCTAGCTTACCTAGTGCTACCAGCTAAAATATTGCTACCTCCTTTCCGTGTGTGTATATAGATAGAGAGAGAATTGTTCTGATGTTGTTCTAAGTCAAGAAGTTTTAGTTTGACGAAATTTATAAAATTAATATTTATATGAGACACCAAGTAGTAAATATCGTTAGATTCCTGATGAAATAATATATTTTTCATTAAAGAAAGGTTACTATTAATTAATTCTAGTACCTCGGTAAAAACTGTATACTCTGCTATCCTATCTGAATGGCACCCGGCCGGGTGTTTGCCTCGTTGCCGCAAGAATATTCGCTGACTGTGAATGACAACTATGCGTACGGAAACAAGACATCGGATGTATCTTCGCCGCTGAACTTTCATTTTTAAAAAAAAGCATTTAAGGCTTATTTAGATAGTAGGAAAAATGTCTGTGCATTGCTACGTATGACAATATGTTAAGAAAACTTATGTCAAGCCACGCCTTGTTTCAACTAAGAAAACATAAGTGTGTGTTGTGACGAGAGAAAAAAACTATCAAACGTTCGATATATTCACTTTACTTCAGCTTGCTACACAACTGTAACGGCTACGACAGTTTAATTTGTACATGTGCTACTTTTGATATTGTGGGTGGTTGTTGCAGCAATTACAGACGAACGGGCGAAGGGCTTGTAGTCTAGTGTTTATAAGAGCCTCAGTAGCACCTACTATCACAGAACCTCCTAAATTATGATGACCCACATGTACCTGTCATTGTTATAATGACCTCTGACAGTCATACTTATATTCCTCATAACTTAAAAGGTCTGCTTTCCTCCGAACAGGATCCAATTACAGGAGTATTGCAATATTACAATAATTTATTCAAAATAACATCAGAGTAAAAGAGCAGAAGTCTTACATAACTTAAGTTTACAAATCACAGTTTCAAACCTTCAAACTATACATAGCATTATTACAAACCAGTAGTAGTGAAGTATCAGTAGTAACTTTATTACAACACCCAAACGAGGTGTCTTGCCCAGAGGCCACACAGCCTACTCGTCATCACTTTCTTCAACGACAACGGTCATGTAGCAAGGCTCAAAACAGACTTGATCATGAACCGCACCTGCAACAAGGGTTTAACAAACCCTGAGTACTGAGGGTACTCAACAAGATTTATCCGACTAAGAAAGATTCCAAGGGCATGCTAGCTCTAGGGAAGCAAGGTATGGTTATAATAAGATTCAAAGTTCTTTTGCAGAACAGCTTACTAAGGTAAGTTCTTACTTTCAATATTTTACTTTTACCATTGATAGTTTGCTATCAGATTCTACATGATTCTAAACTAGATCAATTACTTCTTATCAAATTCTTTCTCATTTCTTCAACATATTTCATTTCTTCACTACGATGTTGGTGCAAGGTCAAGACTCCTTTCTCGTGGAGTAACGACGATTCGAACCGCTTGATTTACCTAGCTGGGGCTTCCTAACCATACGACATATGTAGAACCAAATCTTGCATATATCAACTCTTACTTGGGTCACCAAAAACCAGAACGTGTCCATCGCCACCCAAGAAGCACAGTACTCCTCGAACCCGGCCCAATTCTAGCCCCGAGGGTACACGCTACTCTCACCATCTCTCCACTCCCAGTGCGAGGTTAGACGTTCTCGTAATGGAATAGCCGAGTAAGGCTTACCCAACATGGGTACGTGACTAGTACTATTAAAAACTCCTTGACTCGAGGGCCAACAATGGACGGTCCTTAACTGATAAGGCGGAAATACTACATTGAGACTTCTTTCCCAATGCAAGTTAGCAGTGGCCAAACCACCCGTCCGATCTCAAGTTCATTCTTATATTTCAGTATCCATCAAGTTATGCCATCAGAGTGCCATTTAAAACATCTCATTTTAAAAGCCTAACTTAAGCATGGCGAAGCATAACTACGTGTTATCCAATAAAAACAGGTACCAAGGGAGATATCACAATAATCAAGGATGGTAATGCAACAATTGGGTTATCACTTAACTCCTAATTACTTAATGTAGTAAACCATAGTACCAGTGATAACGATTTGTAAAAACTCAAGGAAGGGTTTAGATGGACCAGGGCTTGCCTTGCTCAGACGAGATGACTGGTTCAGGCTCAACAACACCGATGTCCGATCCAGAACCCACTGACGACGGCTCATCTCCGAAAGCTTGCTCGACAACGTTTACTTCCTCGAAAGCGGAAACTACACGAGAATATGACATGCTTTAATATGATGTGGTAATAAACATGATGCTTGATGATGATATGCCATGATTAATAACTTGAATACAACTTTCCTTCGCGGTACAGTTACAAACCAACAGAACTCACTAACTAACAGTAATTTACATTAAGTAATATTATTACTTCATAAAGAACATGTTAATCATGAGCTCAAACAAATAATTAATATGCCAAGGATCATTAAAGGTTAATGATCCAAGGTCATCACTCAATCAAAAAGGGCACACAACACTTAAAGTTATCACTTTAAACATTTAGTCAATTACTTAAACAATTAAGGCATAAATTAAGAATAAATTAAACTTCATCTCATTGAGTTCAAACTTTTCCTACAGATTGATCATAGTCTAAAATAGTGTCAAAATAAATTTCATGATTTTTAGATTAATATTTTAATTACTAAAATTCCTAGAAGTTGCATTTAACATTTAATTGAGCTAATTGTTGCTCAAGCAAAAAGTACTCAAAATTGGCATTTAATATTTTTCCTAGATAGGTTACACTCTGAAAAGCTTACACAAAAACTTTCATAATTTTTGGAGGTATAAACAGTTCTCTACAAAATTCCAAAGTAATACAATTTTAACTCAAAAAGGAAAAAGAAAAACAAAATTCTTTTATGGATTTCGCCCGAACCGGCCCAACTCGGCCCAGCAAGTGGCCCGGCCGTGCGCACCCGCGTGCTCGCGCGCTGCCATTGCTGCTGCCCTGCCAGCGACTGACGAGGCGGCCCCACTCGCCAGCTAGGTCAACTCCGGCAGCGGCGACGCTGACCAACTGCAAGCTCGCCGTCGATACGACACGGTAGAGCTTAAACCAAAATGAGCGTCACGCTCAGGAGCTCACCCCGCACGTGATGACACGCTCAAACGAGACGTGGAGACAGCAGAAGAAGCTTGGCCACAACGGGGGCGCTCCGGGACATGAACTGCAGTGGCGCGGTGATGCTCCGGGGGTTCTTGTGGATTAGCAATCAATCCAACGAGCCGAACCCAACCACGGCATCAAGAGGAAGCTATACGTGAAGATGCTACTAAAAAACTCTCACCGGAAACGGATGGCGACGGTGGCATGCTTACGGTGAAGCTTCTTGTCGGACTCTAGGAAGAAGGGATTGCACCGGACACTACGGTGAACAAGACAAGGTGGAATCGAGCTCAACAGACGTGCAAGCTCGAGGCGAAATTGTTGGCAAGGTGGAGTGGCAAGAGGTGGTGCGACGGTGACGAATTTCACCGGCGGATGAACTCATCGGCAATGATGGTGAAAGAGGAAAAACGATGACGACGCCGGTGGATAATATAGAAGAAGCCGGGCAATAGTAGGGCAACACGAAGTAGAGAAGTGTGTCGACGTCCAAGAGCTACTAACGGCCACGACGATGCCTGGAAGCGGCCGGAAAGGCCACAGCGGGTCTCGCCGGCGCCCATGCCACGCGCTGCTTTGTTTCCATTGGTTTGGTACTGTAGCACCCCAGACTCTCAAACCCTAAACTAAATTTTTGAAATTACTTTTGTTGCACAAGAATTTGAAAAATTCCCAATATATGAAATCTTCAGAATTTCAAGCTCTACAACTTTTATGTTGAAAACTTTTTCAAATTCTTCCTCTATTTTGAAATTTGGATTTGGGGATGAAAAGGGGTTAAATTTGAATTTCGCTTCTTTTCAAAATTACTCCAAACTTTACGCCGAAACTTTGAAAACTCAAAACACCAAACTTGTAGCCCTTAAAAATATCTACAAACTTGGTTTTAAACTTTTTCCCAAATTTTGCTTAGATTTTGAATTATTCAAAAAGGGGTAAAATAAATGATTTGAATTTTTAGATTTTCGGAAGAATTTCAAATTAAAACTTGTTGCTATATTAGTTGGTGATTATTTAATGATCATACCATCATCCAAGGGAATCATCGAGTCAAGCATCACATGTTTGACCAAATGCCACTCTTGGTTGACTAAGTTGACTTTTGAAAATCTTTTAATAATTCCCCAAATTAGAATTCAAATTCGAATCGAAAAACTTGCGACAAGTTTTGGATTCCAAATTCAAACTCAAACTTGAAGTTTCATTTTATGGGTTGGACTTAAATTCATACCCTACACTTGGCACTAGTGTTTAACACAATCATACACCCAAAATTACGTAGGACACAAACTAAGTATTTGCGGTGACATTCGAAATTAGGGTTTTTGATTCGAGTCACACATCACAGAAACACATTCAATCTATGAAATGTAAACTTATTTTAGTTGATGCCCATCATGGTTGACTTAATCATGAATGCTTTGCAGTGCATATGATGACATGGCCAAATTTTAGTTACTATAACACCAGAGGTGTCCTACGATCCAGGGTTTGACTCCTCGTATTCTAGGATTTAATGACATTATGCTTTCCGTGGTAGGCGATGTTCTCGTCAACAGCGAGGCGATGGTGACTTCGTCAATCTTGTCTCGATGATTTATCGGCTCAGTCTTCAAAGATGCTCATAGAGGTATGGTTTGCTTACGTACATTCAAACGAGTGAGTGAGCGTGCATTATGAGCGTCTACGTTGTACTTTGTAATCTCTAAACAAATAATAAACAAACGAGCTCATTATTGGAAACCAGGATGACAATAGTTAGATATCAAGTTCCGTGGCTTCTCTTGAGGATCCATAAAAATATATAATTTTAATATTTTATTAAGGTGGTCAAGGGTTAGTCGTTATTGTGTCTTGATTTTCACATGCCAACCTTGTCGAGAGTTGCCCTGTTATACGAGGACAACTTAGAGACTTGCACTGACATAGGTGGATAGCTTGAAGAAACATTTATTTTTATTGGTTTGGGTGAGAAAGTGTTCAAGATCTAAGTTTATACGATTTGATTCGTTTTTTAGAGCTCATCGGCTAATTCATGTTATTATAATAATTTATTTCTTATTAAACAACTTAGTAATAATAGAAATATTTGTTTATTTTAAGTAAGGGTCAATGTTTTAAAAAATCTGTAATACTTATTTATTATTTATCTTATTTTTACAATATATAAAGGCAAAAATTAATTCATTAGAAAATAAAAAATAAAAACAAATAAAAGGAAGGAAAGTCACGGACATCGAGGAGCTGGTGCGGCACCTTCCTAGCTAAGACCCGGATGCACGAAACATCTACGTGCCAAAAAGGAGAATAAAAAGACAAAGCAGCCCAAGAAGAAATAGAGATGGAAACCGAAACAAAACCTGACTAGATGCGGATAAAGTACCGGTGATTAGGTTGGACAAAAAATTATAGGTGGCAGAAATTTTGCCTCTTTAGTAGTAGCAAAAATGCTCGTGCGTTGCAACGAGAGAAATAGGATATCAAGTTAATATTTCTATATAACTTAAAAAGGCTATAAATTATTTTATGATAAACATGATATCAATAATATAAGTTAATATTGACAGTAACATGACAATATCCTATTGAGCCCGCATGACAATATCCTATGGAGCCCGTATGAATTAAAATATAAGCTCGATATTTTTTAATATTTCTATATAACTTAAAAAGCAATAATTTATTTTATGATAAACATGATATCAATAATATAAGTTAATATTGACGATAACATGACAATATCCTATTGAGCCCGTATGAATTAAAATATAAGCTCGATATATTTTTTTCTCGTTGCGAGAGATACAGAGATATTTACTTGTAAATCTAACATAATTTTAATTTTCAAACTATTTATGTGTTGGTGGAGTTAGATATCAAGTTCAATGACTTCTTTTAATACTTGATTAAACGCCAAGAAGTTAGTTGTTGTTGGATATCTCTCTCGATTTCCACGTGGCAGCCTTCATCAAGGATTGCAATTGTGTATGCATACAACTTGAAGATGTATTTATTTTGATTAGATCGGATGACAAACTCCTCAAAATTTTGGGTCATAGTTTGATTACTTAGACCATCGGCTAATCAAGGCTCTAATAATAATAACTATTAATCCTAATCAAAACTACATCAACGACTTAGTGGGGGAAATATTTATTTATTAGGGAAGAGTCAAAAGTTCAAAAGAATCATCATATTGTACTCCGTATTTATTAATTTTGTTGTTTATAAGAAAAGGGAGAAATACTCTACTATCTTATTAAACAGCAAGAGTTAATTGCTATTTGATATCTCTCGTGATTTTCACATGGCAATTTTCACATGGCAGTCTTCATCAAGGATTGCAGTGGTCCATGCATCCAGCTTGCAATATATTCATTTTGATTAAATCAGATGACAAACTGCTCAAGATTTCGGTTCGTGGTTTGATTAGGTAGATCATAGTCTAATCCAGATTCTCATAATAATTACTTTTATTTCTAATCAAAACTACATAAAAAATTTACTGGTGGAAATATTTGCATCAGAGAAGAGTCCAAAAGTTGAAAAGACCCGCTCCGTATTTGTTTTTTTATGTTTTATATCAAAAATGGGAAATACTCAAGAAAAAACAAAAAACAAAGGAACGGGAGCAAGTAGATGTGTTACTGCATTTTTATAAAGGAACGGGAGCAAGTAGATGTGTTACTGCATTTTTATATATGGAAAAAGTGAACAAGAGCGGGACACACGCTGAGCACACTTTTCACGGGACACGGTGTTACCTGTTTTTCACGAAACAGACCGGGCACTTTTACAGAACGGAGATGTATATGCGTGTTACCACCTGGAGCGGGACATCAAAGAGCAGATGCAAGGAACACCTGCAAACGGAAACAGAAGAGGCGAGTCACGATCTGATTAGGCTGGCAACACGCCCCTTGAGTTCGGAAGCACGGGTAAAAAACAGAAATAAAAACGGACACACAATGAGGATATTTTGGTCTCCTTGGCAAGGGAGAGATTTTGACGCAATGTGAACGAGTTCAGTTCGTATACTGACACGTGGGCTCTTAATTTCCAAAACAAACATAAAAGAAATTTGATAGGACAATTATGTTCTAACACATATGAGCACGACTTATGAGTCCGGGTCACATAAACAATATATTTTGCAATCTGACTTCGTATCGCCCCAGAGAAGAACATGGGTTATATATATAAGTCCGGACGAAGAAATTGTCCATTATCCGGTAGTTAGAGAGAGGCGGATAAAAAAAAGATGGACGAAAAAAATAATCTGAAATTTTGCTTTTTTATTATTAGGTATATATATTAGGTATAGATATAGATACTCGTATTCATCTTAGGGGGTGTTTGGTTCAACGAGCTAAAGTTTAGTTCGTGTCACATCGAATTTTTACTGGGGTTGACCATATTCGGTGGATAATCCGCGAGATGAATTTATTAAGCCTAATTAATCTGTCATTAGCACATTTTGTTACTGTAGCAATAGTGTTAATCATGGACTAATTAGGCTTAAAAAATTGTCTCGCAAATTATCTCCACCCTATATTTTTAGTTTCGAAAATAGTCTATATTTAGTACTCCATGCATATGTCAAACATTCGATGTGATGGGGACTAAAATTTAGTCCCCAGAACCAAACATGTCCTTAATTCACATTTGTTAAAGTAGATTATAGTAAAATTAATTAATTTTATTTCACCCAATTCATCTTTTTTAGAGCTTCACCCAATTCATCTTAATACATATTAATTGAGGTGAATACAAATACGATTGCATCAAACAATCACTTACAAATAAATAGATGACGACCTGTAACACCCCGGGTGTTATAGTGCTAATTAATTTGCCATGTCATCATGATGCATTGCAAAGCATCCCTGTTAGGTTAACATTGTTATGCATCAACTAAAACAAGTTTACTTAATTAGGTTGAATGTGTTTCTCAGTGGTGTGCTCCGAAACCGAAAACCCTAATTTCGAATACCACCGCAAATACTTAGTCCATGCTCTGCGTAATTTGAGGTGCGCGACTGTGTTACACACTAGTGTCAAGTGTAGGGTATGAGCTCAAGTACACCATCTAAAATGAATCTCCAAATTTGAGTTTGAATTGGAGTCCCAAAACTTGTCACGAGTTTTCCGATTCGAATTCGAATTCAAATCTGGGGAGAAATGTAAAAGAATTTCAAAAGCTAATTGGTCAACCAAGAGTGGCATTTGGTCAACCATGTCATGTTGGTCCAAATGATGCCCTTGGGTGAGGTTTTGATCACTAAGTAATCACAAATCAAAGTAGCAACAAATTCCAATTTGAAATCCCTCCGAAAACCCTAAATTTCAAAACCCTGTTTTACCCCTTTTGAAATAATTCAAAATCTAAGCAAAATTTGGGAAAAAGTTCAAAACCAAGTTTGTAGAACTTTTCAAGGGCTACAACTTTGGTGTTTTGAGTTTTCAAAGTTTTAGTGTAAAATGAGGAGCAATTTTGAAAATAAACAAATTTCAGATTTTATTCATTTTTGTCCCCAAACTAAGATTTCAAAATGGAGGCTGAATTTGAAAAAGTTTTGAACAGCAAAGTTGTAGGTCTGGTCATGATATACAACTTTGATGTTTGGAGATTTTGAAGTTTCAATATAAAATCAAAAGTAATTTCTAAATTATCAAATCTGAAAAATGTGTCCCTTTTTGAATTTAAACTCAAATTTCAAAATCCAGTGAGAATTTGAAAAAGTGTTCAATATCAAACTTGTAGAGCTTGAAAATCTGAAGATTTCATACATTGGAAGATTTTCAAGTTGTTATACAAATTTGAGAGTAATTTGAAAAATTAGTTTGAATTTCAAAAGTTGGGGGGGGACAGCTACAGTGCACCGACGTATCACCGACGACCACCGGCCGGTATGGGCGCCGGCCGATCGCCGCCGTGGCCGCTTCCATGGTCTTCTCGCGCGCGCCAGGATCGCCAGCGCGATGGCACAGCAGTGCTGCCCTGTAGATGCGATTTCCTTCTATATATACCGAGGTTCACAGTGGCGTTCACCGTTTTCGCCATCGCCGCCGCCGCTAGCTCCACCGCTCGCCGCTGCCGCCGTCGAGTCACCTCTAGCCACGCAAAGCGCGCCATCACGTTCGCCTCGGCCTCGCGCACCTCGTGAACCACCCAAGCCAGCCCAATTTCGTCTGAATCACCGCGGCCACCCGTTCCCGTGCCCAACTCCGGCGACCGTGCCGCTTCACGTGGTCGGCCTCTTCCCCCGCCGCTCCGAGCTTCCCGAGTGCTTCGCTGCAACCGCGGTGAGCTTCTGGTGCTTCCTGTGCCCTTGCTTTAGATGCTACCGTGGTAGATCGTCGGGACGCCGGTCACCGTAGCCGCCGTGCTGCCATGGCCGTCGGGAGGACCCTTCCGAAGCCGTAGGATAGCTGCTAGGTGGTAAAATGGATTCGCCATGTTGTGCTGGTGCTATGGTGTCGCTTGGTTGGGTGTCCGAAGCCGTGCTCGCCGGCCGGCCACCGTGCGGACATGGCCGAGTCAGGGAGAGAGCGAAGGAGGCGGGAGGAAGGCGATGACGAGTGGGACCGCGATGTCAGCGAGAGAGAGGGAGGCCGACGCGCGCGGGCGGAGCTGGCTGGGCTGGGCCGCTTGCTGGGCCGAGCGCGTGCGGGAGTGGGCGCGAGTGAGCGGGCCGTCTGGTTGGGCCGGACCACGGGGAAAGTAGAATCGGCCCGATTTCGTTTTTGTTTTTCTTTTTCAAATAAATGAATAGTGTTATTATTTGTTTATTTCATTAAAAATTGTGTAGAGTTCCAAAATTCATGAAAATTTTTGTGTAAGCTTCTCAATGTATAAACTATCTAGGAAAAATGTTAAATCATGAATTTGAATACTTTGTGCAGTAGAATTAATTGGTTCCATTAAAGATTAAATGCAACTTCCAGTAATTTTAATAATTAATTTAATTATCCAAAAATTATGAAATTTATTATAACACTGTTATAAATCATTCTTAACCCATAGAAAAAGTTTGAACTTGTTTAGATAAAGTTTGATCAACTTCTAATTATGCCCTAATTATTTAAATAGTAAATAAATATTAATTTGAGAACTTTAAGTGTTGTGTGCCTTTTGATTGAGTGATGTCCTTAGGTCACTACCCTTTTGTGATCTCTGGCACCTTAATTTCATGATTGAGCTCGTTAGTAACTTGTTAGGTTAAAAGCTGGTATCGCGGGAAATCGTCGCTACTAGTTAGTAGGTTTTCTGTTTATGACTGTACCGTGAAGGGAAGTCGTACTCAAATCGTAACTGTGGCATGTTATCATCAAGCATCATGTTTATCATCGAGCATCATGTTAAAGCATGTTATGTATTCGTGTAGTCACCGCTTTCGAGGAAGCCGAAGTCGTCGAGCAAGCTTCCGGAGAAGAGCGATCGTCTGTGGGTTCCGAACCAGACGGAGGAGTTCACGAGTCTGAGTTAGTCGTCGTGTCAGAGCAAGGCAAGCCCCGGTGCATTTAAACCCTACCTTGATATTTTATAAATGTTTTATTATTTATATTATGGTTTATTGCATTAAGTAATTAGGAGTTGAGTGATAACCTAATTGCTGCATTATCATCCTTGATTATTGCAATATTAACCTTGATACCTGTTTTACGGAAAATGCGTAGTATGCTTCGCTATGCTTAGAAGTTAAGCTTTTAAATGCAATGTTTATATAGCCATGACGGCATATTGAATGAATATTGAAATATAAGAATGAACTGGAAAGATCGGGCGGGTGGTTTGGCCACTGCTAACATGCATTGGGAAAGGAGTCTCGATGTCGTGTTTCCGCCTTGTCAGTTAAGGTCCGTTCGTTGTAAGCCTGTTGTGTTCGAGACTTTGCAACTAGCCTCATGCCTTGGGTAAGCCCAACATGTTAGTGATTCCATTACGAGAACGTCTAACCTCGCACTGGGAGTGGAGAGATGGCGGGAGTAACGTGTACCCTCGGGGCTAGAATCGGGCCGGGTTCGAGGAGTACTGTACTCTCGGGTGGCGATGGACACGTTCTAGTTTTGGGAGATCTAAATGAGGATTGATATATGCAGATTCGGTTCTACATATGTCGTGATGTTAGGGATCCCCAGCTGGGTATAATCGGTTCGAATCGTCGTTGCTCCTCGGTTATGGAGACTTGATCACCTGACTTACATCGTAGTTAAGAACTAAAATTGAAAGAAAGAATGAGAAAGGATTTAATGATAATTACTTTGATCTAGATTAGGATCACCTAGATTTGGTTAATGAACCATCAATGGTAAAAGTAAAATGTTGAAGATAAGGACTTACCTTAGTAAGCTTTTCTGCAAAAGAAAATCTTGATTCTAGATTACCCGTACCTTGATTCCCTAAAGCTAGCATGCCTTTGGAGTCTTTGTCTTAGTCGGGTAAGTCTTGTTGAGTACTCTCGTACTCAGGGTTTGTTGAACCCCTTGTTGCAGGTGCGGTTCATGAACAAGTCTGCTTCGAGCCTTGTTGCATGACCGTCGTGGTTGAAGAAAGCGACGATGAGTAGACTGTGTGGCCTCTGGGCAAGGCATCTCGTTTGTGTGATGTAATAAAGTTACTACCGATACTTCTCTACTAATGGTTTGTAATAATGTTACATAAGGTTTGAGATTTGAAAACTGGTTTGTAAACCTAAGTTATTGTAAGACTTCCGCTACTTTACTCTGTTGAATATTTTAAATAAACTGTTGTAATATTGCAATACTCCTGTGATTGGATCCTGTTCGGAGGAAAGCAGGCCTTTTAAGTTATGGTGAACATAAGTACGACTGTCAGAGGTCATTATGGCAATGACGTGTACTTGTGGGCCATCATAATTAGGAGGTTATGTGACACGACCCTTCACACTATATGTATGTACTCCATCCCAAAAAGAACGTCGTCCTTGCATTCGAATGGTGTCCCAAAAATACTGACGTTTTAGACATGGACCCACCTAAGATTCCCTTCACCCTACCATCTACTCTCTCATCGACGTCATCGTCTCCTCCCACGCACTCTCCACTTTTCCACTGCCGCCTTCATCTTCCTCTCCACTGGCGACCCCCTCCTCTTCTCCTCTATAGGTCGCCTTCCTCTTCTCCTTGGCCGGTGAGACGGAGGTCGGTGCCCAGCCTCCTCTTCATCTCTGCCAGCGTGGAGGCGACGCTGTTTGGGGATGCTACACTGGGGCGGTGGAGATCCAACCCATCCCTCCTCTGCTTCTTCCACCCCCGTCGACGGCCTCCCCTTCCATCGTGCTGCCAGAGAGGAGGCTGGGACGGAGAGGGCGCGACCACTCAGGGTTGTTGGATCCCGTCGGCCGGGATGGTGCAGTGGCGGACGAGTGATGCCTTCGGTGCACGACGTAGAGCAAACCAGCGGCGAGCCATGGCCTCCCTTGCGGCTCTTGACGCAGATCAGATTGGCAGTGAGCGCGGACTCGTCTTAGCGAGCACACCTGCGACCGCGCGGACCTGAAGGCGAATGGGAGAGAGAAGCGAGAGAGAGAGATTGTAGGGGCACTTTGATCTTTTTCCTTTTTCATTGGTTGTCATGCCCATTCACAGAACATCATTAATACGGAAAAAGAGGGAGTACACACTACCTATATAGCAAAAAAATGACGCAAAATTAATTTGCAAAAGAAAGATCATGTATGAATTGTGATGCTAAATACAACTGTTTAGCTTCTGCAGGGAGAATATATTTGCAAATATCTAGGGCTGGATTTTACATTTTAGAGGAGTACATTCAATTTTTTCCTTTCTTATTCACAAATATCAACGTATACTACTCCCTTTATCCTGTAATACAGTGCATTCTAAGAATTTTAAGACAGATTAAGAGAGAACATAAAGACGCATGTACCCTTATTTTATTTCCTAATTAGACGTTATCATCAACGTGATTAATGTTGATTATTGGTTAATAAATGGAAAGTATTTAATGCAAAACTAGTTTTTGTCCTCTAGAATGTCTTATATTTGAGGACAAATTTTGAATGCTAGAATGCACTATATTATACGATGGAGGGAGTAGCTCGCTACATGTTGCATTTATATGGTCGTGCAAGATACATGACTGGTGTGAGAGGTGCCCATATATATAAAGGTCTGTTTGGATAGTAATGAATTAAAACCAATATCTATAGAGAAAAGTGTTTCTCATTTATTATTAGATAACTTTCTAATTCTTCTTAGTTCCTGCCCCCTCTTTTCTGCCATTGAATCTGTTTTTTATTCGCTTGTATGTCATGACCGTCATTTTTATGTAATAACAGACTATACTTTGCAAGAAAAGAAAGACATGTATTTTGCTTTTGCAAACTTCTGATTCTACCCCTTCGGCCTCCATGACCCTTTTGTCCAAAATCGTGGCCACTCTATCTCCGATCTCTCTCCCCAAATCCCCATCAGTTTCAAACCCTTGTACTGATTTGCCTCTAAGGTCGACCAATAATCACTGCCATCGTGTCTTGCACTACTACAGTAAGCATTTGTAGGGGTGACTGACGATGGTTTGTAAAGACAGTTTTGCCAGCTGCCCCTACCACACCGTCTCTACAAATCAAGAGTTTGTAGGAGCGGTTCTCAAACCGCCCCAACAAATCGATTTGTAGAGGCGGCTGGTGCCTAAAAATGTATTTGTAGGTCCGCCTCTACAAAAATGATATGTAGAGGCGGCTGTAACACCAGCCACCCCTAAAATTTCTATCAGTACATTGTCTCGCCAAAAAAATCAAATTGAACCGCTCCTACAGTACATTTTCCTGCCAAAAAAATTTAAATTTCAAAATTCAAATCTAATTAGAACGTATATACGCATATATAATTCAAACATTGTGTCCACAAGCACAATAATATTATATAAACTAACATTACAAGTCCAATTCATAAGAACATGTATAATTCATCGTTACATAGACATAATTCACAAGTTCAATCCGTTCCACAATTCCAAACCATTCGACAAGGTAAGACCAATATCATATTCCATACACATTGTTATCAACAGCCTAGAGCTAGCCTTTTCGTCTCACGAAGATGTTGGTACTGAGGATGCCTTCCTAACTCGGATTTTCTGTCATGATAATTGCCTCTTTGTGTGGGTCAGCTCTCATTCCTTTCTCTTCTTACCACTATAATTAAACAATTGAGCATATGTAAAAACAGTGAGGATATATAAACACAATTAAAGAGGTTGAAGAGGTTTAAACTTACTTTACAGGGGTGTTTCCTATAGGTATCGGTGTTACTCATCAAAGTGCATACGTAATATCCACAGTGCAGACTCCCGAGCTTCTGCTTGGCGCACTGTGTTTCGCATATAAAAATATTAAGTAATGCTTTTGACACCAACATAATGGAGTACTAAAGTAAGCTATACTTACCGGACAAAGTGTTTTGACACACAGGCTAGGCCCTCTTTCTGGATTATGCCTCCCTTTACGTTCATTAACGTAGAACCTGTACGTCTTGTTCGAATAAATTTAACAATGCAACTTGTTAGTATCCAAAACTGAACGTTACAAGTATGTATACAAACATATTAGCTAATGAGGATTGTCGATATGTATACGTCTCGAGAATCAATACGAAGTCTTTGTATGTCATCGGATCCTTATCTATTGAGTCAAAGACCCACACCATGCCATGGCCAACATCGACGCCTATACAAATCCAGTGTTTGCTGCATGAATTTAATCATAAAAACGGATAAGCTCTTTTGCATCGAACAAAATATATCGAACAAAGCTTTAAGTATAGAGTTGAACTTACTCGAAGTTGTATGGCAGCCATATAACAGAGCAATTTTGGAGATTTTTAAAAGCTAGGGCAATGTATGCCACAACCTTAAGGGCCGCTTGACCTATTTCCTTGTTTTGGATTTTCTCTTTCTCCTCAACAGTCTTTTCAGCAGCTAGCTCATTACCATCCAATTTCCAGTCCTTGACGTAATTAAAACATGTTGCTGCAATACATTGAGGGTCTACGTACCTAGCTCGCACACTTGGCATTTGTTTTGAAAGGTGCACTTGCATTCTACAAAGGTAGGCGTGGGTTAGTAACTTAGTATCAACAAAATTCAAAGATTACAATAGTATCATATCAAGAAGGCAAGGACTTGCAGACACCACGTGCGAATTAGATTCATTTCTATTGCTCCGAGGTGAAAGAATGTTTGGACGTCATTAAAGTCAAAGATAATTTTCCTGGTTGGGCCTCCAAATGTGCCGGCAGGGAAGCGTGCTTGTATGAGATCTATGGTCATTGGGATAACACGTAAGTACCAATCATGGAACCTTTTCATTCCAAGTGGTAGGCGCTGGATGTCTCAGTTTGGTAGGAAGGGTTTGCCTCTTTCATATGTTTTTGGACAATCATTTGTCCATTTGATGGCATCAACATTTGGATACTTCTTTGCCAGTTGTTGTTTGCTGGTGACGGCCTCCTCAGAAGCCCATGCTGGGACTTCTTTAACTAGGTTCTCAGACTTGAACTGGTCATGGGTGTACCACTTGGCCATCGACGTGATGTCTCTCATCGACTTAAAAATTGGCCTTATGGTGATTGGCTGCAATTTTTGAATTTCTGGCTCCTTATCCCAACCCTCTTGTGCATGTACTTCTTCAGAAGGCCCTTGTTGTTTATGTATCGGGTTCGTATTAGGTCCTTGCTCCTTATGAGGCAGAGAAGGCTGTGGCATCTCAGGCACGTACTCGGTAGGAGGCGGGGAAGACTGTGGCGTAGGCCGTGGCATCTCATGCACGTGCTCGCTGGGAGGCGGGGAAGAATGTGGCAGCTCAGGCAAGTGGTGGTCATTAGATGGTAAAAATACTGCCCCCTCCTCAACAACTCCCTCCAAACGTTGAACAGACGGTGAAGAAGCAGTCAATATAATGTCTCATTTATGCTAGAGGATAAACTGGTTCATTACTTCTCTGAGTAACTGCTATCCGTCGGGAGTTGGGTAGTCTAGCGCCACTGCATGAACTCAGGCTTCACGATATGCACCTCGACCCTAGTGTAGTTCGGCGGGATTCTATTATTGTGATGTAAGCAGCTAGGAGGATGTGCCACACCCGTTGCCACCTCCATCATAGTGTTCTGCCTGCCGATGAGAACCACCAAGGTGCAAGTAGTTGGTTCCCGTATGTGATCGACGGGGATTGTGGCTGCAGTGGAACCTTGGCTGCTAGGAACTTCCGAAGGGCTACCAACTACTGCTAGTTCTCCAGGCGACGCCATTACTGTCCTTGGCTCCATAGATAGTCCTTGCTCCTCCAGCGCCTTCGCAACTAGAGCCTTCGCGGTGAGCTCAAGATTAGACTCTCGGTCTTTGCCATGTTTCTTATACATGTGTTGGTCCTCTTCGAATCCGTGTTTCCAGATCATTCTTTTCCCTAGCCTCCTGGTGCGGCCTATGTGCTCGGAGTTTCCTAAGGCAAGGCTAAGCTCGTCCCTCTCTCTAGAAGGCTTGAATGAGCCCTTCTCCTTGTCTTTGGCATATTTTAGTATCTACCTTTGATACTGCCTCTTCAGTCATCGGGTTATCAAACTTAAGGGAACTACCGGATGCATCTGTACTCCTCCTAAGGATCCAATTCCTTAAGCGTAGCTTCAACCCCTTCAAGTTTAATTTCTCGAATGTGGTGGCCTCTTCCTCCATCTTTCTAAACTTCTCTTCCTTGCCATAGTAGCCACCAGGACCTAGATGATGGTGGTGTTGGTTCCTCTTTGCTAGCTCGGTGTTACGGGCACTGAGGGCCAATGCTTCAGGTGTAGTCTTCTTAACCATAAACTCCTCCCATTGACTAGGAGTTATGTTGCCAAACTCGTGGAAGGGAGTTAACCCCTTTTGGATATACTTCTTGTTTAGCTCCGACCTTCAATGTCAGAATGACTCTCCCATTATCTTACAAGCATGAAGTTTCACCGGTTCATACTTACCCTTCGAAAATCTGAAATTGAGCTTCAGCTTCTTATCCCATAGTTCTCCCTTTTTCTTCGCTGGTACATCTTTCTAGCTATGGATTGATAGGTTCAATTGATCTCTTACTAGGGTCCCGATCACATTACATAATCGTCCTCTAAATTCCTTAGGTTCAAGGATCTCCCCTATTGGCCCGACCTCCGTTATCACATAGCATGCCTTATCTAGATATTGGTTCACTTTTCTATCACCCCGTTTCCTCTTCGGCTTGGGAGTCGAGTTCATGGTCGTGTCTTGAGGTTGCAGAGCAAAGGTCTCAATGTCTGTCTCTGTGGCTGTTGCCTCTGCTCTCCTTTCCTCTACTCTGTCTTGTCCGGTGAGATGTCACGAACATTGAAGTCATCTTTTTTGAGTTTCAGGAGGGGCCTATATGCACAGGGGGGGTCATAGTGTTAGTAATTATAACACAGTCAAAGCTTTAGGAAAATTTACAAGCTACGACTTTATCCCTACCTCCTCGTTCGGGTCAAAATCCTTGTCTAGCTCCTCCTCATTAGCCTTCGTCTGGCTTTATGTGGGAAAGGATCCTCGGGACTTTCATATCCCTCTTCTTCATCCTCGTCGTCGTCATCATCATCATCAACGTCATCATCATCATCCTCTCCTGCTCTTTTCTCTTGAAAGGTCCTTATTTGATTTTGGTAATTGAGTGACAACCTAGGTGGACTAATATGTATTTATGTGAGATACACAGGAAATTAGTCTACAGGTACATATGTGATGAAGGAGCTTATTTCATATGAGATATGACATGGAGTCATGTGACTAAGGTGGAGAAGATCAAAACAAGACTTGGCTTGATGGACCGGTTGCAAGCGTGAAGGGCAAGTTAGAGGCTTTGAAGCGATGGACCACGTGGCGGTGAAGCTTGGGCAAGACTTGGCGCCGATGGACGAAAGCAACGCTGAAGAGCAAGTGAGGTCAAGATCGATGAATCAATAAGGTCACGTGATGATATGAAGTTGATCATATCATTTGTGATATGGTCGGTGCATGTGTTGCATCAACAATGAAGGAGATGGAATGGAATACGCAAGGCAAAGGTATTTTTGTAGAGCATTTTATTTCACTGGTCTAAGTTGAGTAGAGAAGTGCTTGACCGGATTTAGGATAGATAGCCATACTATAAAGAGGGAACATCTTTTAGTTGCAGCGGTTATCTAGTGTTACTAAGTGTGAGTTTCATTTGCATATGCATTGCGCTTAGTGGCGTGGTGAGGTGCATGCGAAAGCTCGAGAAAATTACTTGTGAAAAGCTATCTTAAGTGCTAAAATTGGTTTAGTGCTTTTTGGGAAGAGATAGCACTTATTTTGGGCAAGTTGTGGTTTGCGAACAAGAATTTCTTGCTCACTAGGCTAATTATTTCAGGCAGAGGTCCTCTGTTGGTTAGCCGAAATTAACTGGAATTATATCCTACCCGAGCTAGAATTTTCAGTGAGGAAGGCGCACCTAGCCTGTGGAGCGTGCACTAGAGATTCCAAGCCGTCGCCTGAAATTTCCAGTGCGGAAGTCCTCCCGAGCTGACCATTGGAGAAAGAGTCATTGGGGGCGTTTGGGCTGCTCCTACACTAGAATTTCTAGGCCGTGTCGTTTGGAATTTCTAGTGCGGGGCTGAGAGCTGAGGGAGCCTATGCATGAGTGGATAAGGCTGGCTTCTCCCCTTCTTCTTCCTCACTACTCTCATTCCCCATTGTTGCTCTTTGTGAGGCTAGGGTTTCTCTCCTCTCTTTTCCCCATTGCTATGTGCCAAATCTTGAGAAGAGATTGAGTGCCCTTTGTGGGTGTGGATGAGAGATTGAAGATCCACCTCTTCCCCTTCCTCTCCCTCTCAAGCTTGGTGCTAATTTGAGTGAGGGATTGAGATCCTAGTGTGTGTGCATTTGAGGATTGCATTTGGTGGCACTAGGAAATCTTTGTGATTGAGAGATTTCTTGTTACTCTTGGTGATTGTCATCACCTAGATGGCTTGGAGGTTATGGTCTCCGTTGTGAAGCCTGTGAGAAGATTGTGCGGTGCTCCAGAGAAGCGATTGTGAGGGGCATTGTGCTCGCCTCGCGGGAGTCGCAAAGAGCAACTCTAGTAGAGCGTGTCATTGAGTTACCCTCGCTTTTGGGGTAGATTCTGCCCAACGTGTGGGCTAGGTTTGTGAAACACCTATTAGTTGCTGAACTACCAAGTGAGCGGTCGACATAACGGGACTAGCATGTTGGCAAACATGTTTACCTTAGGAGAAAAATCACCGTGTCAACATTGTTCTTCCTGTTGGTTTGCATTCCCTAACATAAGATTGTATTTACTTTCCATATATTGTGCTTGTGTAGTTGCTCTTGTAATTAGTTAGCTTGTGTAGCTTGCTAGTTACCTTCTTGTTTGTGTAGCATAGAAGTAGCTTCTTTGTGTAACTAATTTGGTTTGAGTAGCCTTATTAGTTACTTTGCTTAGTTTGTGTAGCTAAGTTTTTTGTGCTCTTTAATTTGGCTTTGTAGCCTTGTTTTAATCATTGCTAGTGAGGTTAGGAGCTTTATGTTTTTGCTTGCTAGATTGTGTAGGAGCTCCCCCGCTTGAAGTACTAGTTGTATAGGTTTGTGTGACCTTGCTTCTAGAATTGGTTAGGTGAGTTCTAGCTAGCCTGGCACCTTAGTTGCTTGTTTAGGATCTTTTTAAGATGCTTAATAAATTAGATAGAGGGGTGTAGTCTTGGATAGACCGATAGATTTAATTCTGCATCTGTTTCGATTAGCCGGCGTAATTAATTTTAGAAAAGACTATTCACCCCCTCTAGTCCGTCATCTCGACCCTACACCTCTGCCCCCCTTCCTCTGAGTTCTTCTCAACAGCCTCCTCGTCAAACTCCTCCCGAGTAAGCATCACTGCTATATCCTTTTGTAACTCATCATCGAACTGCTGCTGAGTAAGCTGGTCCTCTGGTTCTTCCTCTTCATAGGTTGGCTCGTGCTTAGGGCAACGGGTTGCACCGTCTGCTGTCCGTGACATTTCGTGTTTTGTTCTAATAGATGCAAGAAAGTGTGCTTTAGATACGTGGGAAGGTCTAAGAAATCAAAGAGGTATTGATATGCAGTAAAAAATTAACCATCGACAAAGGCACATTATTCATCTGCTCTCAAATTAGCGGGTTGCTGCACTATACATCCATCCATTGCCCATTGGCGATCACGGATCATAGACTAACATGATAGTCATTAATAGTTGAGGAGGAAAGAAAAGAAAACCCAATGACACTACTTAACTATCATGCTGTCTCACTACACTATTTTTTATCATCAAGCCATAAATTAATCCGATATAACAGCAATAGATCACAAAAACGAGTAAAAGTAGAGGCCTCAGAAACATGTCAATCATCATTTGACCATGAACTTGGAGCATAATGACATCATAACATAGAAGTGCGAGAGGGTAATGTAGGGGGCGGCTGGTAATGATGTCAAGTTCCTCACAAGTTCTTGATCATCAGCTCATATTCCACATAATGTATGGAGTTAGACAATTTCATCATAGGCAAAAACAGAGGAGAGGAGAGGAGAGTTGGCAAAAAAGCAACTGGTGCTTGCCAAAAAAATAGAGCAGCTGCTGCCAAACATAAAATAGAGGAAAACAACAATTGCTTGCCAAATAAAATAGAGCAGCTGCTGTCTGCCTAAAAGAATATGTGTGATTTCTCTTTGTAATCTATGGCTAAAATTTGTAACTAGTCTTTCTCCCTCATACTAACTCCAAATTCTATAGTTTTTTGTCCTAAAATTTTCTAAAATCATGCTTTATCAAATTTATATTGGTCAACTTTTCATGTGAAAATTTTTGAACAATTCAAATTTTGAATTTCAAATAATTACAACTTCAAACCAGATTTTGAAACACTAAATGATCTCAGCTTAAAAAGTCATCAATATAAAAGTTGTTGAACTCATCAAGATCTAAAACTTTTATTTCGGTCATCTTGTCATGTGACTTTGTTTGAATGATTCAAAATTTGAATTTTTAAAAATGACAACTTGAAATAATATTTTGGAATAGTATATGATTTCAAATGTAAAAACCATGAATATAAAAGTTTTTGAACTTATCAAGATCTACAACTTTTATTTTGGTCATTTCTTCATTTGACAAAGTGTTACTAAACATTATTCACAAATTGACATATCTCTCTTCTAGTTTCATAAACTTTATGTGAGATTTATGAATTTGTGACCAATGTTTGCTAACACTTTGTAAAATGAAGAATTGACCAAAATAAAATTTATAGATCTTGATGAGTTTTACAACTTTTATATTGATGACCTTTTCAGCTGAGATCATTTAGTGTTTCAAAATCTAGTTTCAAGTTGTAATTTTTTGAAATTCAAAAACTGAATTGTTCAAACAAAGTCACATGAAAAGATGAACAAACTAATAGCAGTAAGAACACAACAAATGGTTAGAGCATGATTTTAGAAAATTTTAGAAAAAAACATCACATTTAGAGTTATTACGAGGGAGAATGACTAGTTACAAGTGAATAAGTGTGATTTCTCTTTTTAATCTCTGGCTAAAACTTGTAACCAATCTTTCTTCCTCATTATAACTCTAATGATTTTTTTCTTAAAATTTTCTAAAATCATACTCTATCAAATTATTGTGGTCATCTTCTCATGTGACTTTGTTTGAAAAAAATTAAATTTTGAATTTAAAAAATATGAAAACATGGAACAATATATTGAAGGAGTATATGGTTTCAAATGAAAAATTCATGAACATAAAAGTTGTAGAACTCATCAATCTCTATAACTTTTGTTTTGGTCATATTTTCATGTGGCTAAATTTGAACAATTCAAATTTTAAATTTCAATAAATAATACATTCAAACAAAATTTTGACACACCAAATGATTTGAACTCAAAAAGTCATGAACATAAAAGTTGTAGAACTCATCAAGACTTACAACTTTTATTTTGGTCATTTCTTCATCCAATAAAGTGATAGTAACATTGTTTACAAAACTTACATATCTTTCATATAGTTTATGAAACCATATAAGAGATGTAAAATTTGTGAATAATGTTCTTATCACTTTATCAGATGAACAAATGACCAAAATAAAAGTTTTAGATTTTGATGAGTTATACAACTTTTATATTCATGACTTTTCCAGCTGAAATCATTTACTCTTTGAAAATATTGTTTGAAGTTCCCATTTTATGAAATTCAAAATTTGAACTTTTCAAACTAAGTCACATGAAAAGATGACCAAAATGAAAGTTGTAAATCTTGATGAGTTTTACAACTTTGATGTTTACAACATTTTCATTTTAGGTCATTTTCTATCTTAAAAATCAATTTGAAGTTCATAAATTTGAATTTTCAATTTTAAATATAAGTTTTTTTATTTTTTAAAAAATAAAATGTATCATTATATATATATATATATATATATATATATATATATCAGCAAGTTGTTTTTTATGTGTACGGGCAAATATAGCAAATTATTTTTAATACATTTATAAAAAAATATGCAGAACTAATATTTAAAAAATACGAAAATATTTGTAGGGGCGGCTGGTGATTGAGCCACCTATAAATTAAACTTGTAGGAGCGACTGGTAAGTGAGCCGTCCCTATAAATTGACCCATTTGTAGGGGCGGCTCGTATCACTGGCCACCCATGTTGTGCTATTTGTAGGGGTGCCTGGTCTTGTGGGTTCTGAGCACGCCCACTATAGGGATGGCTTTATCACTAGCCATTCTAAAAAAATTTATCCCGCTACATACGTTTTCTATAGTAGTGTTGGCTTGAGCGCTGCCACCCCTTGGTTTTGAGAAAATGCAGTATGTCATATGATACCTACTGCTGAGTGCTGGGCACATGCATGTTACGTTGCGTGTGCATTTTCTTTATTTAATTCGTGAACGGAAGACTTTACAAGTCTTCGAACAAATTAAAAGTCGAGTTCATGATGATGGCTCATTTCATGCCATTTAGCCCTGCGGGGGAATATCTCGTGTTCACACACGTAGGCGTGCGTGTGTGGACTATCTAATACCTCACCTTCTGACCTCAGATAATAAAGGTACATGCAGTAGCTTCAATGATTATTACCATGGATCAGTTTGCATACCCAGCCCTTGTTTAGTTCCCAAATCCAACCTCCAAAATTCACTATGCAAAAAGAAAATTCCCATCACATCAAAATACCGGCACATGCATGGAGTACTAAATGTAGATGAAATTTAAAACTAATTGCACAGTTTTATTGTACTTTGCGAGACGAACATTTTGAGCCTAATTAGTTAAAATTTGGACAATTTTTACCAAATACAAACAAATTGCTACAGTGCGCATTTAATGCGCACTGTAGCTTACTGTAGCGAATCGGGGGGGTCCCGAATCGGGATCTGAACAAGGCCCCAGTACAAATTGATTCCACAAACTCTTGAACCTAGCTAGGTGATAATAAATGGATAAGTTTATTTTATTTTCTGAAATATATATCTTTCAAAATTAAAACACACTCACACTTTTAAATATATACAGTGTACTGATAAGAGGTTCCACCGTAATACTATAAACTTCACTAGTTTATGCTAAACAAATACACTAGTTATGGTTAGCAATTCATCATATATTATATAGCCAACGATCCTTTATGTTACACACACAAGTCTTTTCTTTAAAAGGTCAACGTAAAGAACCCAAACAACAATATGGATTTTCAGTGGTGTTGTAAATGGGTGTTGACAAATAGTACTACAAGTAATTATTTAAACAGCTGTATGAAAAACGGGTCCACGATGGCCCCTCAGCACCGTGGCTGACCTTTGTGTTTCAAACCCTTATCTCCTCTTAATGAAAAACGGGTGAATAGCTTGATCGAGAGAAAAAAAATAAACAGTTGTATGAGATTCACATATGAATATCTTGTTTTTCAGCCACGGATTAAACATGTACACCAAATTGCCTCTTGTTGCAGAGTTGTCGAATATGCTTCTTCAGCTGTGTCACGTGATGCAGGGGCACATATGGTATATAGATAGACAACTGGTGAAAAGTCGCATAGGATTCTATTTGCATCTTATGGTATATTATATTTATCATCAAGGATGCTCCCGTGGTTGCGTGTGTTGCTCTCTTTTGGAGTTATGTTGTTCAACATGCCCATCTAGCTAAAGTACACTAGACATTTTGTGGGCAGGGTGGAGCTAGAGCAAATCTAAAGGGGATGTACTTGCCTTATGAGTGAAAGGATTTATGACACGAGGGTGTGAATATGGTGAAAATGTGGCTCTAATCACTTTTTGTTTGCTTGGCTGCGGCCGCGCCCACTCATCTGAACACTGCTTCGCCCCTAGTTGTGGTGTAGATACAACATTGTCTAGTGTAACTTAGTTAGATAGACACGTCAAACAATGTAGCTCCAAAAGAGAGAGCAACACACGCAACCATTGGAGCATCCTTGATGATAAATATATAAGATGTAGATAGAGTCCTATGCGACTTTTCATCTATTGTCTGTCTGTACCACATGTGCCCTTGCGTCATGTGACAGCTGGATGAGCATATTCGACAACTCTGAAACAAGAGGCAATTTGGTGTATATGTTTGATTTCTGGCTAAAAAACAAGATATTATTGATGTGTGAATCTCATACAACTATTTAAATTACTCATGGTACTATTTGTCAACACCTATTTACAACCACTAAAATGTGGGCCTCATTGTATGTGATTATTACCACCCCACATGTAAGACATATGTTAAGTAGAAAAAAAATGTCATGAGCATGTGTAAAAGAAGAGCGCATGAGCATGCCGAAGCCTTTGTCGGGCAAGAATGCCGGGGGCAAGCTTCACCTTATGTGTTCATGGTGTCGTCATTCATTGAGGACCCTATACCTTTGCTAGCTAGGGCTACAGTGGCAGCATGCATAGATCCTACAAGCACACACTGGCACATTTTTTCTATAGTGCTCCGTACTGTTGAGATGTCGTTATTGCTGTGAACAGCTCTCTCTCTCTCTCTCCTCTCATTTTCCTGCACTTCTTTTTTTTGAAAATATATAAATCTAAAACCATTTTTGTGAAAACTGGCGATACTATAGTGGCCACAGGAAAATGCTAGTGGTAGTTATGTTGCTCAAAAGAGGTTCTCTCAGATTTATTATTCTGCAAAGGGGGAAAACAGCACCTAGCAAGATCAGTATATGCATGGCACATATTATATATAATATATATTATTCTGTTCAGTACCTATGGCAATATCACTACAGGATTATGATGACATAGCAGGAATCTCTTCCTTGTTACCGACAAGATTAGTTAAGTTGTTCAGGTTCCTCGAGGTATCCAATCTGATATGAAGCCTAGCTAACCACAGCCCTACATACTACATTTTAAAAAGAGTGATCATCATTGATATAGCGTAGTACTACCTCCATCTCCATCTCAGAAAAGATGTAATTCTAGGTTTGGTCAGAGTTACACCAATATAAGTTTTACTGAGTTTATGAAAAAGTATCAACACGTTTAAAACTCCAAATAAGTATATCTTCTTATATAAATTTAGTTAAATTTCAAATATTTGACCGAGCACTATTTTGAAATTACATTTTTTTTTGGGGACTGAGGGAGTGCATCACAGCTATGTGTGTTACAAGTTACTTCCTCATGCCAAACAAGTTTGTCCTAATAAGTTATATTGACAATTATTGATATATATTATATAAAATTATGTAAAAGATCCACAACGGTTGATGCTACTAGATTCATTGTTTTTTAGAAAGCAGCTACTGGATTCATTGTTAAAAACACTTTCATAACTCTTTCTATTTAGGTAGTATATTTAGAAACCGTGATTTTAGAGATATGGCTAGCCAAAGTAATTCTTTATACTGGATGGTTGACTTCTCAGAAGATTTTTTTTCTTCTTTTTTCTCATGAGGGAATATATTCATGCATCTCTGCAACTTCTTTTTTCTCATTTTTTTTCTTCTTTTTTCTCATGAGGGAATATATTCATGCATCTCTGCAACTTGCCACATGAAAGGACTGGGCTGCTATGTGATCATGCTAAAAAGGTTAGGTTGCAGGTATACATCCACAGTGATAACTCTGTGAACCTGCAAGGGATTTAGTCTCTGAACTGTGATCAACAGGTTTGAGTGTCCAAATTTCGTGAAATGCCGAGAGACTAGGGACAACACAGACAAAAAAGATAGAGCAACAGCAACTTGTCAAAACGTTTCAGTTTCAGGCAACAACCAATAATACAGCAGCAGTGAATTGAAGGCAACCTGCAACTACTGGATTGCTCTGAATAACCAAATCGAACAACTCCCACATCACAAATAGCCAAATAGGAAACCATGCCAGATCAGTTACTGTGCCTTTTTCCTGGCAGGGATTGTCCTAACCAAATCCACTGAAAAAATGCGACGACTCGACGCAAGATCAATGGGTCCTGTGTTCCTGTACCTTTGTTGGAGCTTTTCTGAATTAGCTAGCAGCATCTATCATACACAGTGCTGCTCTGCTTTGCTTTCTCAGCTCGCTTTGCTTGCTGCGGCTGCGGCTTCCTCTCCTTTTGCTTGTCACTGTAGTGCGATGAGAGCCATCGAAAATGCAAGTGGATCATTGCCAGACATGTTCGAGTATGTTGGCCGGCCCATGGAAGTCATTGGAAGACAGACACCAAAAGAGCTGAAGCAAATATGAAAAGGTGTACGTGAACGTGGGTGCCATTCCAGCTTCTTGACCTCCTGCACACAACCAAAGTAAAAAAGAGTCTGGAGTGCTGAAATGGGCAACCAACCAACCATATATGCATTCTCTGATGGGAGTCAGACTTGTCGCAGCCGTTGGCTCTGGCTCGCTCGTAGATGAATAGATCTCATCTCAGCATCCCTGACCAACAGGCGGCAGCATCTCTAATGGAACTTTTCGATGAAAAGACGCATGCAGACACGCATGCGCGCGAAGATAGCTATTCCCTATCGATCGATCTACACCAGGTGATCAGACTTTCGGCGATAAATGGGGCGCATCGACAGCAAAAGCTCAGATGTCTTGGTAGCATGGATGGAATTGAGTGTAGGATGTATATATTCTTGGGGGTATAGTATAAACTCTATGTTTCTTTTCAAACGGCTTTGCATTTTGCCGTGGTACTCCCAAACAACCATGAGCTATTCATTTCATTAGATCGAATCCTCTTAATGAAAAACTTACCAAGGCATGTTGGCGAAAAAATTTAATTAGATTGAATGGCTATGATTGGGATGTTTGGTAGAGATTCGATTCAACGATCCAAGAAGCTAGAAAAGCCAGAGCTGAAATCCCTTAAGAAGCCCTGCCAACATATATAAAGAAAGATAAGGCAACCACGACATGGAACTTGAATTATTGTTATTATGGGGGTATATATCCTGATAGAAATGCATGGATCTCTCTCACTCGCCAAACGTGTTGTTGCGTGTGTGGAGAAATATAACGCAGGGGCTTGTGGCGGGCACGAGTCTTCCACGATCACACAAGCTACAGGATGGGGACGCATGCAGTGGAATTCAGAGCAGAACATTATATATTGCGTTTGTTTGGCTTCTCAGCTCTCCTGGAGCTAAGCTAGAGATGGCGAATTTTTCGTCGATCCGTCGTGTGGTTGTGCAAGGTCTCAAAATGCATGCGTGCTGGAATCGGTTCCTCGAAAACGACCTGCATTGCATGACATGCGAGAATATAATATATGGTTGAAGGGAAGATTATTCTGAATGCCGGAACCAGTAATGTCTGTGGTGCTCATCAAGATATACATCAGACAGAGCAGTAATGCCGATTGTTTGCGTCGCCATCACTTTTCATGGATGAGTGCTAGTTTGTTTGTCCTAGCCTTGACTGCCAGGCCAATGTTCAGTCTCAAGTCCTGATGATAGGTTTCTCCACTGCGATTCTGCAAAGATGGTGAGATTCCCATGACTGAACATTAGCGCCGCATTAGATAACTAATAATAATGAAGTTTTTGTCGTTTCTCAAGAGGAAACGTTTTTTTTTACAAGTCTCAAGAGGGAAACGTTGGCCCAGGATTGAGCTAGTATAGTAGATATGCTTTGGCAAGATGCATGATGTATCATGTACGTTGTCTTTGTGCTACCTACTGTTGCTGTCCCAAAAAAGATAAGAGAGCCATATTATTAGAAATGATTTGAGCACTAAAGACACAGCACATTATCTAAACCAAAAGAAAAAAGGGACATATATACATCATCCATTCCAATCAAAGTCACATGGCAAAACAGTCAAATAACTATTTGTAGATGATAGGGACCATACAATACTTTGGCTTCTAACCAAACAGCAGTAACAGCAGTAGCACACACACAAGGCAAGGTATATATCTCAAAAAGTCCTGTACACAATGGCTTCAAGGAAACAAAGTCCTGCCATCCACAAAGTAAGTGGCTTATTAGTTAGTCAGATAACAACAAAGTAGGCAGTGCTTCCAAGTTTCTCTGAGGCCAACCGTACGAATAAGATGCCACTGAAATCAGTCGAGGTCAAAAGAACAGAATAACTTTAAGAAGAATAACTCTTCGCATTTTGCAAAGCTAATCTCGAGTTCTTTTATGCAGTGTCATGAGAAAGACTTTGCAACCAACCTATCAGAGTAATCTAAATCTACACTGGAACATTATCTAGTCACCAAAGCTTCAGCATCAGATGAAGTAAATATTTACCAAATCAGATTCTCCACTTTTCCTTTTGCACACAGTTCAAAACTTGTTCTACATCACAGTCCGAAGCTTCTGATTTGGGACAATTTTGGGAAATTGAAAGGCACCTACTTGCCCCTATTCCACTTGACAGCTAATAGACTTTGTCAGGTCCATGAAATTAATCGGGGAAAAAATACAAATAAAGGTAGCCTTCATGTTCCATATCTAAAACTTCACAAGTTGATCAACAACAGAGGTCGAATTGAGTAGCCAATACAAACATAGTCCCCTAGAACAGTACCCCCGAGCATGTTCAGGACAGCTCACTACAATATACAACACCAACAACAAAGCTGTAGTGCTGAGCTCTTCTTTACACATGTAACCTTCGCTTCACGAGCGAACCATGGCTGGCTCTGTAAGCTCTGGCCCTTCTTTCTGTCAGCAAGGGGAGCCCCTCCATTTCTTCCGTGGTGGGCTTGGATGATATGTGGCCAGACCGTTGAGATTTATGACTGTCCGCACTTCCTTAGGCACGCTACACCTTCTTCCTGGTACTCCTGCCTGGTTATCCAGAACTCAGGCGCATCCTGCATGTTCCAAACAATACGCAGGTAAGTATATTACTAGCAATCCATCACATTGTAATAACCAATAAGATTCTACATGAGAGCACATATACAAGAATTACCTTCATGATTCCAGCAAGCACTGCACCTCCCAGGTACACCATGTGCTTTCTACGAGGAGGATCCTCTATCCGCAGTCGTAGTTTCTATGCACAATGAGAGGGAATGTTGTCACAGTTGGAAACAGAGAGCAAACACTAATACTGAGATGAATGCATATCCTTTCAGATTTCAGAAAGTGTATTAGGATTGTTCTGTCTATGAGTTCAATAAGTTTATGCACTTATATCTCCTATTTGTAAGAAAGGAAGCGCAAATTATTTAACAGAAATCTGTTGTAAAGGTCAACAGAGAAGAATAACAACTGTGGACCAACAACAACGATTACAACAATGCAAGGTAGAACATCAACTCGGCTAGCGATCAACCATTTCTTTCAGGCCATAAAAATAAAATTGCATGTATATTACCTTCAGGCCATCTTTGTTTCCCTTCAAAACTACATCAAGATAGCGATCAAGAATTTCCTTCTCCAACCTTGTAAAAAGTAGTAACTCGTTAAGCATATGCAACTCGGGTAGAAGCTTTTATGAACCAGGAAAACAATCGCTGTAAGAAACATTACAGGCTATTATCATAACAATATCCATATGTGCTTACATGACAACTACCAAGAAGGCTATCAAAATAAAAACAATTGGTATGCATAATGTTGTTTCACACTCATGATTTTTCCGTGCAGACAGTAAACTAAAAAACATAAATGAAGACGAGCATATCCTCATGACTAGACTTCAAAAGGAATTATAGTCTTACCGGCTTGGTAGACCAGGGTACATTGTACTTCCTCCACTCAGGACAATATGTTGATAGAGCTGCGAAACATGATCAGATATTATAATGAGAAAATAACAGACATGATCAACCTATTAAAATACTATACAATGTAAAGCACAGGAAATCTAATGTAGTTGATATTTCAATATAGTTTCAGCCTCTTTATTGAATCTGACTTAAGTCCAGAACGTCAACATCAAATAAATTTAAAAAAATCAACATTCTAATAAACTTAAGCACTATACAGTTTAATTTATGTTATTTGAAGCTGTGTTGCATGGCCTGCAAAGAAAACAACAGGATGACAAGTATCCACAAGTCTAATAACAGTATTTAAATAGTTAAGCTTGTCAGGTTGCCATATTCAAGATGCAGTATTATGGCCTCTGTACAAATATACTAAAATGAAAATATTACACCCAAGTACATAATTAAAAACAACCATGGTCAGGCAGAAAATTTTGAATCCACTAGTGTCCTAAATCATAAGAACTAAATCATAAAAAATTAATGACACCCATCGTTCCTTCTAATCCATGTTTCATTTGAACAATCGAAAGGTTGAACTAGCAATGTACTGTACTGGCAAGATATGATACCGTCATCCGGTTGTCGATATCCATTTCCTGAATGCAACGGAATGCCATATCTGCCATCCCATCACCTTCAACATCTATCAGTTCCTGTTAAATAAATATTTGGTGAATACTACCTTATCGCTGAGTTTGCCGACACAATTGCATACTGCGATCAGTAATACTATGCAGGAACAGAAATGGAATAGTCTTACAGGAGTGAAAAGAGCTTCAGGAGCTTGAAATCGTTCAGTGCCCACTTTAATAACTCTTCCATCTGGAAGCTGATCACAAGAACTGAGCTTACGATAAGAAAAGGAACAGGGAAAATTTACATGCAGGGCAACATACTTACAGTGTAACTTTTCACAAGGATTGTGGTCTCGAGTCCTAGCTGGTATTCTCGTTTGTAATCATAGCTGTACATAATTTAATTGTCATGACTACATATATAACAGCAAGATAGAAACAATAAGACAACTTACCTTATATAGCATAGCTTTTCTTTTATTTCTCTGACCGTCTCAAAGTCAGCAGATTTGTTCATAGCATACCTTTTAAAGTGGGAGAACTAACTGAATTAGAAAAATAATGTAGCAGCAGCTGCAGAAGACATCTTCAGATCAAGATAGGTCTTACCCTCTCCTTGATAGTAGGTCAACAAGATAAGATGTTATATGCCTTCCAGCTACATTCATTCTCTTTGTCAGATGTGGATAAGAGTATCCATCAACTACAGGCACCTGAACGCATGAAAAAGATGATAGGTGCAAAGTTGAGATTGAAAGTGGAAATAATTAGTTAAAAATAAAAGCTTCACATCACAACATTGTTAAATGAGTCACGTGTAAGCACAGGGATAAAGACGATTGCTCATTGGTCCAAACTTAATATCCTAAATGGAAACAGGTTTTGTAACATGAGAGAAATGGCATAGTTGTAGAAAAAAGAAAAGAAAAGCAAATAACGTAAAAAAATATCAAAAGGGCATGCTGAAGAAAAGAGCATATGAGTGTAGGGGACTCAAACATCATTGTAAAACCAGATAATACGCAATGGTCAATTACATAGTTGTTATGTCTTTTTACTACTATTCATATATGTGATTGATTTCTAATTTATAAATTTATAGTTGCCTAATTCTTAAACACTTTCATACTGCATACTGAATTCAATGACTGGCATACTATTTAAAATGCCACTGTACGGTGTTCTGGATTAATGTTGCTGATTACCATGATATTTGAGTTGGTAACACAAACATGATTAGAAATTGAATGTACCCCTTCAAACCATAATACTCAGTCAAATATAGGGAAGAACATTATTCTCATACCACATGAGTAACACCATCACCAGAATCTATCACAAGTCCAGTTAGCAAGCCTGAAACGTATATACGTACATGTAAAGTGGAGTGTTAATGTGATCTTGTATGTTCACGTGATCAGGAGGGAGATATGACCTTGAGCATACAGTGAAAGAACTGCTTGGATCTGGATGAAGACCCCAGCAAAGTTATATTTCTCGAACATCGTCTCAATCTGTTCATGGGATTCAATTTGTTAGACATTGGTGTTAGAAACTAACCTGTGGCAGTATGTGAAAATTTGATAAAAGGAAATTGCATACCATTTTTTCTCGGTTTTTCACAGGATTGAGTGGTGGATCTGTCAGTAGGATTTTACACTCAGATGGATCAACCTAAATGAAGAAAAATAGAAAGATGTCGCTTTAACTAGAGCTAGGAAACTTAGGAAATATAATTAAGGATATCAGGGGGAAATACTTTCCAGAGAAAGCGTAAGGCATTACAAGCAGGGTTAAGCATACCAGTATAGATATACCTTGAGCTCACTGTAGAAGGCATTATCCCAAATATGGCCCATATCATCCCAATTTTGAACAATGCCATTGGTGACAGGATATGATACATCAAGTTGATGTCTCAAGTCAGCACAAGCTGCTCCAACAACAATATCCTGCGACAAACATAAGCGCCTATCATAAGATGTACTCATGAACGTGAAGTTCCATAAAGATGGTAAGAAAATAGATTCGGACCGTCAATTCTTGTTCCTGAAGTGACTCCTCATAGCGAAGTAGTGGTCTTCCGACAACACAAGGGAA
>CM039585.1:79276986-79299483 GCA_022457205.1 Saccharum spontaneum
AAATCATTTGAAGCTTGGTTTTCTTTAAGTGCAGCCAGCCCTACCTAAAAAAATAACTCATTTTCCCTACCGAAGTCAGTCATTCCCGAAGGTTTGTTTACATTCCCGAAGCTTTCTTTATTCATTGGATTTCATTGTATGTAAGTAATAGTCTATAAACTAAGCCAAAAGCAATAGCTATATTTGAGGTAATTCCTCCTCATTTGCCAAAACACCTGCCTTTTTTCTGTAAAAGAACTTGTCGGCTCGTGTAGCTCTTGTAGTAGTACCGGCTCGTAAACCATATAAGATATATATGAATCTATGTCGTATTGATTTCTTGACTATTGATTGCATGTATTTCTTTTCACTATCGTATTGAATATAGGAGGGGGATGCCAACACAGCATACTTCCATGGCTAGTAATAGGCAAATATCAAAGAAAATACCATCTTTATGTCAATGGACTGCTCATCTCAGACCCCTCCACCCACATATACCAATAACCTAAATACTTACTAGACCAACCTGGTAACAAACTTGGGTGCCCCCGTGAAAATAAGCTGTTTCCTTTCCTTTTACTGAAGAAGAGAACCACCAAGAATTCTGTCAACTGGGAGCTCCTGGACCTGAAGGATTCCCAATGTGCTTTTACCTGCGGCCTCGCTACGCGCCTCAAACTCTCCCAACGTCCAATCCAACAAGAGATCTACTTGCCATGCTCTCCCTATGTATTTTATAACACTTTTATTAGCTGTTTTATAGCAGAGTGGGACTTCTTCAAAGGTGCGTACTGATATCGCTGGTGCATTGAATTCACTTCAATCAACCTTTCGGAATTACTCAAATCCAAGAACCTTCACTCTTGATTTAACCAGCAGGATACCCTTTCTATTGATTAAAGATCTTAGCGGTAGCCTCCACCAGGTTGAGTTCCGGACAGATGCCAGGATGGCTAACGGGTAATTATATCATCCTTTGCTAGCTTTGGCTTGCTTGGCTGTTTAATATAAATAATGAGTTGATTCCTAATCTGTCTGTATAGTACTTAGAGGGATTTCACATATTTAGAGATCAGAAGAAGTTACGACACAGTGAATTAGATATAGCAAATGATGTTGATTTGGTTCGTATTATAATAAGATTTCACATATTTAGAGATTTTTTTTTTGAGAAGTCATATTTAGAGATTAGAAGTTATAATTCAGTGAATTAGATATAGCAAATGATGTTGGATACATGGCCATAGGCATATAGCAAACTATTTCTTGGTTGCACAATTATGTTAATTGTCGGCCATATATTGTGCTGGTTCAGTGTTGAGCAGCAGCAACTGTCAGTTCTTTCAGTACTTGCTACAAATGCAGAGATTCTTTTGATCTGCAATTTCATTACTGCCTATTCCGCTTCATGAAAAGATTGTATTAAAATACTGTGGTTGTAATGCACATGATAGGGCCTATTTTATTTGATTTTTTTTTGTCTTTCAGGTGCTATGATTGCCTGCGCCTTGGGGTGCCGCAAGAAGCACGGCCACAGCAACTAGGTGAGCCTTATTTCTCCCATCAGTATCTTAGACATTGTTTCCTATGCAGTACCTCTTGTCCATGGACAATGCTATTCTCTGTTGCATGTGTGCCTTGCACAATTCATCAACCATCTTGGTAGTAGGAGCCGACTGTAATTGTGTAACTGATGCATCACATATGTAACAGTTAATTAATCATCAAATATTGGTAATTTTATAATACGATAAGGTAGTAACACTATCTATTACCATTGCTGATGAGTAGAGCAGGTTGCAGGCATATGTGAATTCAGGTGCTAGCTACAGATTTTGCAATCAAAGTTGAATTTGGGAGGAGCTTTTCCCTCGGCGCGCCGACGAAGAGCTGAAAGCCACCGTTTTAGCCTGCTGCAGATGACATAGAGCACATCCTCCACAACCTGGTTTGTATCCCATTCTCACCTGGCTGCAATACCTGTTCCTCATCACATCTATTCGTGCAAAGTTGCTGGTCTAGGGAGAGGTTCTGTTTCTGTGATTGTTTTGGGCGTTGCGAAATAAATGCTTTGTTTGGAGCACTGTACTATTTTTTAAATTAACTCATTCTACAGAGGATTAGCAACAAGAATTCTAAAAAATGACAGCTATAACAGACACTACATCTAATGTGATCAAAGCCTTTTTCTCAGTCTCGCTTCTTGCAGGTGCTTGAAACCTCTCCATTGGCCAGCCCTGGCACGTTGCAGCGCACTACGGCCTCCCTTGCCGGCGGCTCCACACGGCACCCCACTTTGCCCAGCTGCAGCATGAACGACCCCCTTCCTGGCTGACGCCTGGCCGCGGAGGCGCTGCTGCTGCCGCTACTACGTGGACGACGGGAGAGCCCTGTAAAATTGGAATAGCCCAGCTGGATTGAATTTTCTTCTGTGTTTGGCTCATGTGCATTGATGGTTGGATTGCATTTTCCATGTGGAGGTCAATGACAGCCGCTGCCGCCTTGAGTTCATCAAACCTATAGTTTTTTATTTCAGCAACAGCAACAGGGTGCAGAAACTGCTCAGGTTATTTGCTAATACAAGTTTTGTTGGCTAATAATTGATTGCATGGTTGGTTACTTGTATTCTTGTTTCTTGCGTGCTATTAGCAGTAAAACAGCTGTAGTGTCATTCATGGTGAGCTGCTCAGGTTCCTTAATTAGTACTTGTTGACAGCAGCTCACTACTTGTTTATTCTCATGAACTTCGAACCTGAGTTGCAAATCATAGTTTAATCAGTAGCTATTTTACTCTGTTTCTGTGTTGATTTTCATTGACATAGCTTGGCAAATATGCTTGTGGAGGTGGCAGTAATCTAATCAAGCACTGATTTGATTGCTCTCTTGAACAGTGGCTTGTTTAGTACTCTCTCCGTTCCAAATTATAAGTCGCTTTGATTTTTTTACATCCATTTTGCTATGCATCTAGGTATAATAATATGTCTAGATACATAGCAAAATGGATAAAAAAAAAAGTCAAAACGACTTATAATTTGTAATGGAGGGAGTAACTTAATCAAATATGCTATGTTCGTTTAATATATTCACATGTAACCTAATCAAGCATTGATTTGATTGCTTTAACAGTGGGTAATTTCACATTGAATGAATCTTTAAATTTGCAAACATATTAGTCTTTAGTTTATAATTCTAAATTGCTTTCCTTCCAAATGGTTTAGTCCATGTTGTTGTTGCCAAAATATTACAGTTTCAGTTTAGCTCATGCATATATTAATGTCAATGATTCTTTTCAGGAGGAAGTTGTTTGAGTAGAGCGCACGAGTGATGGGGCGGTCAACGTCAAGCCAACTTTTGCTAGAGTGCTAGACATAGCTCATTAGATTTTGATGTTCAAACAAGTATGTGTCAGATACCTTATGTGTTTGAGTTGTGCGTGTGTCTAAGCCGAGTTTGACATTGGATGGTTCCATTAATAATTTGTACAAACAAAGCCTATTTGGTTTAATGGCTATCCATATGCTTTATTGACCATATATTGTTGTTCTAAAAAACTTAATGGTGTGCAAATATTGTTACATGATACTAAACAAAGCGTTGGAATATCACTTATTGGCATAATCATTTGGTGTGGTAATATTTGCTATAGCAACAACCAAACAACGTCGCAAAAGACAACAACAAGTATTTATCGTGGCAATAAAAGGTCCACTTATAGCAACCAAACATTTAGTGTGGCAATAGAGAGGCCACCTTTAGCAACCAAATATTTCCCGTGGCAATAGAGGATTTCACCTATAGCAACCATATAGATAGTGTGGCAATAGAGGCCAGTTGTAGCAACCAAATATGTGTCGTGGCAATAGAGGGTTCCACCTATAGCAACCACAGAAGTTGCGGGGCAATAAAGGGTCCAGCTATTGCAATGCTATTGCTACATGGCAATAAGGTCTATTGCAATACCCACTGTCGTTGCTAGTGCACCTATTGCTACTCTTCGGATATGTGGCAAAAGGTATCTCTGGCAACGCTAGGTGTGCTGCAATAGTTACGTTTGTAACGGTAGAAGTGTTATTAGAACTAAAAAAAGTGTTACAGCAGACAATCACTGTAACACTAGGCAAATGTTCCGATAGATTAGTAAATGTGTTACAAACTATGCATTCTACCATAACGTGAAGTGTTACTAGAGCAAAAAAAATGTTTCAACAAAAATCATTGTCACACTAAACAAATGTTCCTGTAGATAAGTAGATGTGTTACAAGAAACTAGTCTATAGTAACATAGCCAATTGGAATACAAGAAAAAATGTGTTACTAAGGGAGCTAGTAACACTTTTTTCATTCTATAGTAACACAAGTTGGTGTTACTATATTCCCGCGCTTTAGTAGTGACTGCATGAACCCTGGGGTACCCATACCAAAAGAAAAAGAAGAAGAAAAAAAGAAAAACAATGCCACCCAACCAGGCACAGGATGCTGGTGCCTTCCTTTGGATGGATCATTACTGGTGTATGTATTATTGTCATGTCACTCTCGTTCGGTTGTCGAAATGCTCTGCATTGAGTCATAGCAAGGCAACGCATCATCCTCTCCCTTTCATCGCAATCCTTTTCTTGGCCCTCGCCCTTGCCCCTGGGGCCCTGCTTGCCTGGCTGCGTTTCCCCTTTTGTTTTCTTCGTGCTTGCCTCGTGCAGCTGTCTATGAGGAAAAGGAATGGACAGATAAGCAAATTCTCCTTCAATTCAAAACGAAAAGTGCCAAACAGGGCCACTGCCTTGCGATTTGATTTGAAGAGCCCCTTTTGCCTATATGGACTGCTTTATTTGTACAGACAACCAGTTCCATTAGCTTGTATTACTCGTGCTCTAAAGGCTCTACTCTACGTTGCTAACCTTTTTTTTCCAGTCTAAATATACTATGTTTTTACTCAGATCTAGTCAAACTTTTTAAACTTTGATCACCGCATAGTAGTAGCTAGGATATTACTCAAAGATGCACAGTCGTGGAAGTGGAAACTATTTATGGGCCGGTGAAGTTGACAAGTGGATGGATGAATGTTCCAAAATTGGGTAAAATTAAAACCTGAGTATTGTTGTACTCTCTCGGTCCCAAAATAATTGCACGTTTACGATTTAAAATTTGTCCCGTAGATAATCAAATGTCACGAGATTCAACACAGAGGAGAGCGGACTAGTCGGGCTTGTGGAGTAACACGAAGAACAACAACAAAAAAAAAAGAAACCGACGGAAGCCTACATGTGTTTCCTAGGGACGCAAAGTTTGCAGCATCATCATGTAAAATGGCGTGAACGAGATGACCCTTTGGGGCTCTCGGTTGCTTGTTAATATAGGCAGAGAATAGCCCCCTGCGTGGCTTACATCTCAAGTAGGGTTTACAACAAACTCTAGAATACATCTCTAACAAACTCAGCTAACAGCTAGCATGTACATCTTTGATTACACGTCATGAACTATCCGTCCAGATACATTGTAACTAACCTGAGTTTATCTGTTAACACTCCCCCTCAATCTTAGCCACTAACTAGGTTAAGATTGTGCCTAAACTTCTGAAGTTTTGCAGCCGAGATGGGTTTTGTGAAACCGTCAGCAACCTGGTCTCCTGTGTTGATGAAACGTATATCCAGTAGCTTATGCGCTACTCTTTCTCTCACAAAGTGGAAATCTATTTCTATATGTTTCGTTCTTGCATGGAATACCGGGTTTGCTGATAGGTATTTTGCTCCAAGATTGTCACACCATAATCTGGCAGCAGGTGGATGTGAAATTTGTAACTCTGTTAACAACTTATGAACCCACATAAGCTCAGCTGTAGCATTAGCCAAGGCCTTATACTCCGCTTCTGTTGATGACCGTGATACAGTAGCTTGTTTCCTAGCTGTCCATGACACCAGGTTCTCACCGAGATATACAGCAAAGCCGCCCGTTGAGCGTCGGTCATCCACGTCTCCAGCCCAATCTGCATCTGAAAAGGCACTTACTAGCATGGACTTGGACCTTCTAATTTTGAGACCAAACTTGATCGTCCCACGAACATATCTTAGGATCCTTTTGACCGCACTCCAATGAACCGAGGTGGGAGCATGTAGAAATTGACACACCTTGTTTACTGCATAGGAAATATCTGGTCGTGTGAGTGTTAAGTACTGCAATGCCCCAACTATGCTCCGAAATCTTGTTGAGTCTTCAGATCCAAGCTTTTCTCCATCGGAAAGACTCAACTTTTCAGCCGTGGACAGAGGTATCTCCACTGGCTTTGCCTTATCCATTCCTGACCGAGACAATACATCAGTTGCATATCTCTCCTAAGTAAGCAAAAGTCCGTCCGAGGATTTCTTGACCTCAATGCCAAGAAAATAGTGTAGATCACCTAGATCTTTTAGAGCAAAGTCTTTTTGCAAATCTCTTAACAGTGCATCTGTTGCATCTTGTGAAGAACTCGCAACAATGATGTCATCTACATAGACAAGCACAAAGAGACTATGATCACCTCGGCTGTAGTAGAATAACGACGTATCCGCCTTGGATGGGGTGAACCCAAGTGACTGTAGCCGCTTGCAAAGTCTTGCATACCATGCCCTCGGAGCCTGCTTCAAGCCATAGAGAGCTTTATCTAGCTTGCATACATACCCAGGGTGTACTTTGTCAGCATAGCCCGGCGGTTGATCCATATAGACCTCTTCTTCTAAGATCCTATGTAGGAATGCATTTTGAACGTCCAGCTGACGTAACGACCAACCTCTGGAGACAGCAACAGACAGAATGAGTCTTATGGTTGCTGCCTTAACCACTGGACTGAAAGTGTCTTCATAGTCAAGGCCATAGCGTTGTTTGAACCCCTTTGCAACGAGACGAGCCTTGTATCGATCTATGGACCCATCTGCCTTCCGTTTAACTTTGTACACCCATTTGCAACCAATGACATTTTTGCCTTTAGGACGAGGCACAAGATGCCACGTCCGATTCTTCAAGAGTGCTTGATGCTCACTTTCCATGGCCATACACCAATTCTTGTCACGAAACGCCTCATCCAGAGATCTGGGTTCATCCGTAGAGGAAGCAGCAAGCATGCCCCAGCGAATGGTACCATCAGTATACGATTTTGGCTTCTGAATTCCACGTTGAGATCGCGTGACAGGACGTTGTGCCGGAGCAGCCACAGGATAAAAAACAGGAGCCGCTGGCGCAGAGGATCCAGAATCAGAGGATCCAGAATTAGCCGACAGGATCGGCATCGAGGTTGGTGCCGCCTCCGTCGCCCCTGTCCCCCCGGTGCTGGGATCCGAGTGTGGCACGCCAGGTGAAGACGCAGAGGCGCGGAACTCAGGTAGAGCCGCAGAGGATCCGGAGGCAGGAATCAACGCCGAGCCGGACAGGAGTTGCAGCTGCTGTCGCTGGTCCGGCACGATACCTCGGACGCCAGAGCGCAGAGAATCAGATTGGGAATCCGTGCTGTCGCCTGTGCTGTCACCGGGTTGGGAGCACATAAAATATTGACCGCCTTGTGCTGATTCTGGAGGATTTAGCGCCGAGTTTGTTCCTGTATGCATCAAATCTTCAACAGAATTTGGTGAGAGGTTAGTAGGCACAGAAGAATCAGCATCATGATCAGGTGAATACATGTCCCCGTGACTAGGATTTTGAAGGGCATCGGGCAAAAGAGCGATCTCGGCGCGAAGTTGGGCACCGGCGTTGGGGTGTAAGGAGGCAAAGGGGAAAACATTTTCATCAAAAATGACATCACGTGAAATATAGATGCGTCCAACAGATGGGTCAAGGCATTTATACCCTTTATGTTTGTTACTATACCCTAGGAACACACACTTGGTGGATCGGAAGGCTAGCTTCTTGGAGTTGTAGGGCCGCATATTAGGCCAACACGCGCAGCCAAAGGAGCGGAGGAAGGTGTAGTCTGGCTGCTGACCATAGAGACGAAAGAATGGAGTATCATTATTAATAACTTTGGACGGCAATCTATTGATCAGGAAAACAGCAGTGAGAAAAGCCTCATCCCAAAACTTTAAGGGCATACTAGAATGAGCAAGGAGGGTTAAGCCAACTTCTACAATATGCCTGTGTTTTCTCTCGGCAGAACCGTTTTGTTGATGTGCATGTGGACACGACACATGGTGTGAAATACCCATGCGCGTGAAGAAGGAGCTCAAGGCTTGATACTCCCCACCCCAATCCGTCTGTATGGCACGGATTTTTCGATCAAATTGGCGTTCAACAAGTGTTTGGAAATCGCGAAAACATTGAAAAACTTCATATTTACGACGCAAGAGATATATCCATGTAAATTTACTATGATCATCTATAAAGCTCACATAGTAATTATTGCGACCAACTGAACTAGGAGCGGGGCCCCATACATCGGAGAAAACAAGATCCAAAACACTAGATGAAGCACTAGAGGATCTAGGGTATGGTAGCTGATGGCTTTTGCCCCTTTGGCAAGCGTCGCACACGCTGACTTTATTGGACTCGTTGGTGAAAGGAAGCTTGTGGAGGTTGAGCACGCGCTGGACAACAGGTGATGCAGGATGCCCTAACCGATGGTGCCACAAGGACGCAGGAAGCTTGGATACTCCAAGCACTTCTTTATTTGACGACTTGATAGGATAGAGGCCACTTCTACATGGCCCGATGAGAAGAGTTATCTTCGTCTCCTGGTCCTTAACACAAAAGTGATCCGGGTGAAACTCAAAAAAGACATGGTTATCTCTTGCTAAGCGATTAACAGAAAGAAGATCTTTGTTGGTGGAAGGAACATGGAGAACATTTTTAAGAAGTAGATCATTAACTGGGGAACGTAAAACACCATGACCAATGTGCTGAATCTCCATACCTAAGCCACTGGCTGTGTGAACCTGGTCACCACCGTGGTACTTGTCACGGGAGGTAAGCTTCTCTAGCTCGCTGGTGATATGGTCGGTGGCACCGGTATCCATGTACCAGTTGGTGTCCACGCCATAGGACTGAGTTGTTGCCGAGGACGCTGATTTCTGAGGCGGGCCGGTGAAGTCGCGGTCGAATCGCTTGAAGCAGCGAAAGGCCGGGTGACCTTCCTTCCCACACACCTGACAAAAGAGGCCAGGCTGAAAATTGCTGCGGCTACCACCGCCACGGCCAAAAAGCCGCGGTTGCCACGGCCACCACTATTGCGTCCTCCGCCGGCATGTCCTCCTCCACCACGGGAGGAGTTGTTCCCACCATTGCGGCCTCCTTTGGCCGCCATGTTGACTGAGGACGAGCTGCCGCCGTTGCGGAGATCCAGTCGCTGCTCATGGGCCACGAGCTGTGTGAACAGCTCGCTCACAGAGATAGGCTCAACCCGGTTTGCAACAGACGTCGCAACCGAGTCATAGTCTGCATCTAGGCCGTTGAGCAGATAGGAGATTATCTCCTCATCTTCAAGACGTCGCCCGGCCGCCGCCATCTCATCGGCCAAGGACTTGATCTTGGCAAAATATTCGCCAATGGTGGAGACTCCCTTGGTGGCATTTGCTAATGCCATCCGTGTGTTGATGACCTTGGCGCAAGATTGCGACGCAAACATCGCCTCGATCGCACTCCATGCGCCCTTCGCCGTCACCTCGGTGTTAACGTGACCGAGGATCTCTTTGGAGAGATTTGTGAGCAAATAGCTCAGGACCATCTGGTCCTTTGCCACCCAAGGAGCATGATCAGGATTCAACTTGGGTGGATCTGCCTCTTTCCCGACCTCCACAGGTAGATACTTCGCCGGAGCCATGGCTGTGGATTCCAGCCAGTCAGCGAGCTGAGCACCTCGCAACGCCGAGACGACCTGCGCCTTCCATGACTGGTGGTTGGCGCGGGTGAGCTTTTCTGTCACCGGCGGGAGGAAAGTGGTGAGGGAGATGGCAGCAGAAACTGCGGAGGATGAAGAAGGGAACGCCATGAAGGAATTCTGTGTGGAAGTAGGCTCTTGATACCATGTAAAATGGCGTGAACGAGATGACCCTTTGGGGCTCTCGGTTGCTTGTTAATATAGGCAGAGAATAGCCCCCTGCATGGCTTACATCTCAAGTAGGGTTTACAACAAACTCTAGAATACATCTCTAACAAACTCAGCTAACAGCTAGCATGTACATCTTTGATTACACGTCATGAACTATCCGTCCAGATACATTGTAACTAACCTGAGTTTATCTGTTAACACATCATTTTATCTTTCGTCTTGGTTTCCAAGTTAGATTTTAGAATGCTAATTTATTTTAGGACAAAGAGAGTATTTGTTGCCATGGTAGCAAACCCGTCCTATTGACAATATAGGCATTGTTTAGTTCGCGAAATATTTTGGGAAATGTAGTTGTAGCGCTACTGTAGCATTTTCGTTGTTATTTGACAATTATTGTCCGATCATGGCCTAACTAGGCTTAAAAGATTCGTCTCGTCCATTTCGTCTAAACTGTGTAATTAATTTTATTTTTTATCTATATTTAATGCTTCATGCATATGTCAAAGATTTGATGTGATGGGAATCTGAAATATTTTGGAAAATATTTTGGGAACTAAACAAGGCCATAGTGTTATTGTAGACCAGCCAGCTCCCTCCTCATCAATGGGTCCCATAATTGATTATAATGATAACAACCACAGAATACATGCGCTTACAGCAGCAATGGTTGCAGGCGTTGCTACTGCTAGTAATAACATACTCCTTTCGTCCCTATTTATTTGTCGCCGTTGGTGTTCGTGCCACAAATTTGACTTGATTTGTAGAAAATGCGTGCAACATTTGTATCTTCAAATAAATTTATTAAAAAACTAGATTCAAATATCTTTCCAATGATACTCCCTCCGTCCTAGGATATAAGGCGTAACCACCTCTGGTTCAAAGACCAAGAACACATTTAATTCTCTCTCTCAGCACTAGAACTACTGCATTAATGTCTGTGAGAGAGCACGCCTTATATCATGGGACATGAATAAAAAGTGGTTACGCTTTATATCCTAGGACGGAGGGAGTACTAATTATGTACCATAAGTATTAATATATTTTAATATATAATTAATCAAAGTTGTTTCTTGGGAAGCGCAAGTGACAAATATTTAGGGACGGAGGGAGTACTATTCACCCTGTTCGGCAGGCTGTTTCTGCGGCTTATAAGCCGCTGTGGCTGTTTTGCTGTAAGAGAAAAACACTGTTCCACGACTGATAAGCCGTGCTGATAAGCTCAGCCGAACAGGGTGAATATGTGAGAGGCAGTTGTAGCGGTAGCTCTAGCAACAACCACAAAATACTGGCCAACCAGATCGACCATCAATTTTTTAAAAAAATATATAGGATGACATAAATTGATATTAGAAAGTTTGTAGTCGAAGTTAGAAATATAGGACAAATCCTACAATAAGGACATACAGTAGAGCGGCGTTCTGCAGGCCAGGGAGGAGTGCCGTGTGAAAAGATAATAATAATAATAATAATAATAATAATAATAATAATAATAATAATAATAATAATAATAATAATAATAATAATAATAATAATAATAATAATAATAATAATAATAATAATAATAATAATAATAATAATAATACGGGGAGAAAAAAGACAGCTGGGCCGGCATAGGAGCAGTCGTACTCTTGTTGGCTAGCGTAGCGTAGACCGCGATGCTGCCGACACGGCAACCAACGGCATTGGAGTCGATAGACTGTTGATTACAATACAAGAGACAGTTAAGCAACCTCCCCTTGGTAGTCGCCGCCCCGCCCGCGTCCTCTCCCCTCTCATGATCTGCTCTGACGTGACGTGGTCCTCTATCTAGCAGACTCTCCTTCCTCGGCTGTCGGCCGGCTCCCCTATTCTATTCTATTCTTCTTCACCTCCTCCCTTGTCTTTGATTGATTGCCTCCTCCTCCTCTTCCTCCATTGATTTCCTCTTCGTCTCGCGCCTCCGCAACTGCAGGCAGTTGCCACTCCCACCACCATGGGCACCACGTACAAGTGCTGCCTCATCTTCAAGCGCCGCTTCCACACCCGCGACGCGCCGCCGCCCGAGGACGTCCGCGCCCTCTTCTCCCTCCACGCCGGCGGGGGCCCCCACATGGGCGCCGACGGCCTGCGACGCTACCTGGACGCCCACCACCAGGACCAGGACCAGGACCAGGAGCTGGACGACGCCGAGGTGGAGCGGCTGCTGGAGCAGATCCGGCTGCAGCAGCAACAGGGCCGCGCGCGCCTCCCGCGCCTCGCCCGCCCGCTCCTCACCCTCGACGACTTCCACCGCTACCTCTTCTCGCACGACCTCAACCCGCCCCTCCGCCACCATGCGCAGGTGCACCACGACATGACGCAACCGCTCTCCCACTACTTCATCTACACCGGCCACAACTCCTACCTCACCGGCAACCAGCTCAGCAGCGACTGCAGCGACGTCCCCATCATCAAGGCGCTGCAGAGAGGGGTCAGGGTCATCGAGCTCGACATGTGGCCAAATTCAACAAAGGACGACATCAACATCCTGCACGGCAGGTAATACCTATATCTCTTTCTTCTAGATCCATGCCATGGTCCTCCAGCCTCCCCAACAACAGCAGAGGACCACCTGGTGTGGTGGCCACCTCATCCAGCCCTCACTCAAACTTTATATATCATCCCCAACCAACCCTCGACATCGATACTATACTAGTGTCTCATTCTCGTCTCGTCTCACGTGGCTTTCACCTAAAAATAGATTTCTGATGAATGCAATGCAATGCCACAACAATGCAATAGTCAAACAACGATTGCCATATGTAATGTATATTGCGTCTTTACCTTTGGCTGGGCAACTCTCTGTTGTGCTATGCTCCCTACTGTGCTGTTTTGCTCTTCAAGTGTAACACTCGACAAATACTTACTTTATTCCTCCAATCCAATCAATTAATGCATTGCCAGCCAATATGAGTTTAATTTCTAATAAACAGGACACTGACCACCCCAGTTCCGCTCATCAAATGCTTGATATCCATCAAAGAATATGCCTTCGTTGCATCTCCCTATCCTGTCATCATAACGCTTGAAGACCACCTTCCCTCTGAACTCCAGGATAAAGTTGCCAAGGTATTTATTTAGCCCTGTTTTATTTTCTTCCTCAAATAAAATACATAGCCAGTCTCTTCTAACATAATAACATGTGCATTCCGCCGCGTGCTTCCTGAAATCGGTCAATCCGTCAGATGGTTCTTCAAGTATTTGGTGACATACTGTACTACCCGCCTGACTCCAATCGCCTCAAAGAATTCCCATCACCTGAACAACTCAAGGGCCGTGTCCTCCTCTCAACAAAGCCCCCCAAGGAATACCTTGAAGCCAAGGCTGATGACACCATGAAAGAGGATGATGCTGACCTCCGTCTTGGCAAAGGGGCTAATGATGATGCCGCATGGGGAAAAGAAGTACCGGATTTTCAGACTGAGATCCAGTCTGCAAAAAAGGTATAGACCTGCTACATTTCTACTAATCCTTTCCTTCAACCTTTGCAATCAACAATTGTTGTTCCCTCTGGCAGCACGATGATGATGCCCCAGGACACCAAAGAGACGATGATGATGACGTCGATGATGAGGAGGAAGAACAGAAAATGCAGCCACATATAGCTCCACAGTATAAACACCTTATCACAATCAGAGCAGGGAAGCCAAAAGGCTCTCTAGCTGATGCCTTGAAGAGTGATCCAGAAAAAGTTAGGCGTCTCAGTTTGAGCGAGCAACAACTTGCCAAAGTGGCAGAGGAACATGCCACAGAAATTGTGAGGTACACATATACTGATGGATACTCTTTATCAGCACATTCCTCCCTTCATATTTTAACAGCGGCAGTAGATTAAGATACCATCTTCCTGCATGCACCGAACTGAACCCTGAAAAGAAAATAGCGGCCACTGTATCCTATCTATTTTGTTTCCCTTGCTGAAGAGCTCAGCTTCTTCTGTTACAAATAAAACAGGTTCACGCAGAGGAACATACTGAGGATATACCCGAAGGGCACTCGAGTCACTTCATCTAACTACAACCCGTTTATTGGTTGGGTGCATGGTGCTCAAATGGTGGCATTCAATATGCAGGTATGTTTCTGAACTGTTGATCCAAGTTTCGACAGGGCACTTCATGCCTAATTCGGTTCACTGACCTGCCTGTTTTGAATCTTATGTGCTTACACTTTTATCGTAATGACAATCCTATGTTCTTTTTCAGGGATATGGAAGAGCGCTTTGGCTAATGCACGGATTTTATAAAGCGAACGGTGGGTGCGGTTATGTGAAGAAGCCAGATTTCTTGATGCAGACAGAACCACAAGTCTTTGACCCAAGAGAATCCCAACCTGTGAAGAAAACCTTGAAGGTGAAGGTGTACATGGGCGATGGGTGGCGAATGGACTTCAAGCAGACACACTTCGATCAATATTCTCCTCCAGATTTCTACACACGGGTATGGTATAATTAATGGATTAATCCAAACAGCATATCGTAGTGGAGTGTGAGTTCCAGCATGCATGCATGAACTGAGTAAGAAATGTTGGTGTGGTGGTAGGTTGGGATCGCTGGAGTCCCAGCAGACTCGGTGATGAAGAAGACCAAGGCGATCGAGGACAACTGGATGCCGGTGTGGGAGGAGGAGTTCAGCTTCCCGCTGACGGTCCCGGAGATCGCTCTGCTGCGGGTGGAAGTGCACGAGTACGACATGTCGGAGAAGGACGACTTCGGTGGGCAGACGGTGCTGCCGGTGTCGGAGCTGCGGCCGGGGATCCGGGCGGTGGCGCTCTTCGACCGCAAAGGGAACAAGTACAACAACGTGAAGCTTCTCATGCGTTTCGAGTTTGCTTAGCCTGACCGTGAGTGAGACGACGATTGCATTGATTGATTGATATATATACTCCATCGCAGGTATCTTGTGTGAACATCAGCCTGAGTGTGCTTTGTACATAGATAGATATTGCTTGGATTGGATGATATGTGCAACAGTTGATCAGCAAACAATTCCTTCCGTTTCGTTGCTATGATCAAATAATAATAAGGCAGCGTACTTATGAATAAATTAAGAGTTTTGCTATATAAATTAAACCCAGCTGTGTCATTGCCACAAGCGCAAAGATGGATTCTCAATGCAGTATCAACAGTCCTCTTTTAAACATTCACATTTAAGCATATCGCAATGTACTATATATATATATATATACACCCTAGGTGTAGAATATTATTCTACACCATAAGCCAAAACTGACCTAAAAAAAATACTAAGTACTACTGAATCGTGTTCAGTATCAGTCAGTACTACGCACAGTATCACTAAATACTAAATAATACTTAAACGCGACTACTGAACGTTACTGAATTTTGTTCAGTATAACAGCTCGGTGTAGAATAGTATTCTCACCTAGGGTGTAGAATATATATATATATATATATATATATATATATATATATATATATATATATATATATATATATATATATATATATATATATATATATATATATATATATGTGTGTGTGTGTGTGTGTGTGTGTGTGTGTGTGTGTGATTCTACACCCTGAGCCAACCCACGGACCCAAACTCGCACCCCGCCCAGCAAGCCCGACCCACCGCCCCGCGCTCCCCATCCCCCCCACGAGCCCTCGCACGACCGCACTCCGCGCGCCTTACGGCTCCCCAGTCCGGACACGCCACGTACGACGTGGTCCCGCCCAGCCCAGGCGCCCACGCGCCGCTAGTCTGCTAGGTGCGGGTGCCCACTCCCACGCTGCTAGTACTCCGTGTCCGTGTAGGCGCTTTTTTATTTTCAAAACCGGTGACATTTTAGCCATGCATGCATCTGACAGCTGCATGTATGCTCTGCATGCATACATATTTATAGTTAGCATCGTGTTAATTAGAACTATGCAGTATCTATTTTAGTCACCATTTTCATTAGATGCATGCAGATATTAGTGATCGTGACAAGCATATAGCTAATATATTTGATATTTAGACTCTATTATTTCCTTAAAATCAAGTGATGAAACTAATACACTAAAAATGTTGAAACTATGTCAATATTCATCGATCTTTAGTATTTATAAGTATTTTTAAGTGTCTATCAGTAGTAGATCTCACGTGTAAGTATTTATATGTTTCAGTATTTGTTTCAGTATCTTTAAGTATTTTGTCAGTATCTTCAAGTATTTTGTCAGTAGCTTGGTAAAGCCGGTACTATAAATTCAGTAGTTACTAGTACCTTGAAGTAGTTGTCAGTATCTTCAATTTTTTGTCAGTATTGTTAAGTATTTTGTCAGTATCTTTAAGTATTTAGTCAGTATTTCATCAGTAGCTTGGTAAAGCCGGTACTATAAATTCAGTAGTTACTAGTACCTTGAAGTAGTTGTCAGTATCTTCAATTTTTTTTTGTCAGTATCGTTAAGTATTTTTGTCTTTTCTTTTTTTAGTTGTTTTTAGTATTAGGTATCTTTAAGTAGTAGTCAATACTATCACTATACTTCTCAGCATCTTTGAGTACGTGTCAGTATTTATCATTATTTCCTTCGGTATTCTTCTATAATTAGTACTGTTACTTCAGTAGTCGTCAATATCATCTAGTACGTGTCAACATTTCTTAGATTTTTTTAGTACTACTCAGTAGTTTTCTAGTTCAGTACTTGTTGATAATTTGATATGTTGCTTCAGTATTTATTAGTATAATCATTCAGTATTTGTTAGTATTGCCCTCTCTTTTTCTTTGATCTCATTATTAGTACTCTTCGGTATATGTTAATGGTGTTATTTCAGTAGTTGTCAGTATCATCCTTCAGTATTTAAGTAATTGTCAGTATCTTTTAAATATGTTTTTAATATACTGGCCTTAGTAATTGCTAGTATCTTTAGGCAGTTGTCAGTATTTAAGTATGTTTTAAGTACTTTGCCAGTACTATGATTCCATTAGTTGTCACCTTGTTTAAGTAACTTTCTGTATAAAATGTCCATTCAGTACTTGTCAATACAATCCTTTCGGTATATGTCAGTATTTGGAATATCTCATGTTCCTTCGGTGCATTTTACTAGGTATGTTTGGAAACTATACAAGTGCTACAATTCTTTAGTACACATCAGTATTTTTAATACTACATGTTCTTTTTTTTAGTACACGTGACTATGTTCCTTCAGTACTTAGTATAATATGTCGTTCTTCCAGTATATGTTACTAATTGTCAATGTTTGTTAGTATTTCTAGTACTTATGAGAATTTAGATTTAGTATATGTATCAATATATGTTGGTATTTTCTAGTAAGTAGACTCAGTAGTTGTAAGCATCTGTCATTATATTCTAGTATTTTGAGAAACTGGATTCAATATATATGTCAGTATCTATTGGCACTTTCATCGGTAGTTTAGCTTTAGTATTCTACGAGATTCCAAGGTTGTTAGCTTTAGTATTCATCAGTATTTTTTTCTAATCTTGTTTGTGTTCAGTGTATGCTACTCACACGCCATCTTCTTCCATGGCTGATTTGGGCCATCAGGGCATGGCTGATGTTGCTCCATACTCATGGTCGGTGAAAGCTATGTTTGGTGTTGGTAATTAGTGACAATACCTAAGTACTAATCTTATGCCTAAGTTGTATGCAGCATATGAGGATTAGTACATTCCAAGGTTGGTGGCAAGATGGACATGGTGATCTTGATGGCCACATTTGGATTTGGATGCAACCCTACGTGAGCAAGGCAAAGGTATATGCTTAAGGGTTGTGTTTTAGTAACCAAGACACCTAGTGGGTGTGGTTACATTATAGGATAGATAGCCGTACTATAAAGAGGGGAATGACGCGGCTATTGAACTCCTAAGTGCCTCTAGGTGTGCATTTCATGTCATATGCATTTGGATAGAACTCATAACGCCTCGAAAAATGATTGTGAAAATGCTAACACACATGCACAGGGTGATGATCACTTGGTGATGTTAGCACATTTGCGAAGGCGGTAGAGTTTGAGCGGTAGAGAGGGTTTGTGGTCCTCTCTCCCTCCCGCCGAGCTTGCGAGGCGAGATTCAGGCGTTTTCGAGGAATTGAAACGCCTATTTTCCACTACGCCGGAAGTCGGAAATCGAACAGAAGCGAACGGAGATCACAGTGGTGACCGGACGCGGTCTCTGTTTGACCGGACGCGTCCGGTCAGTGTTCAGCGTCTGTGCGTGTTTCAGCTATTTGATCGGACGCGCAGCGCGTCCGGTCGATCAGGGAGCTTACTGGACTCCAACCGGACGCTGGCACTGTGGCGTCCGGTCAGTTCTCCAGCGCGTCCGGTCGCTGTTTCGTTGTGCGCTGCTCAGGCTTGACCAGCGCGTCCGGTCCGTTACGGGACCGGCGCATCCGGTCGAGCCCAGCGCGTCCGGTTGTTGCGTGCAGCGCGTCCGGTCGGTGCTTCGCGAAAGTAACCGTTGTGCGATCAGCGCGTCCGGTCAGTTTGACCAGCGCGTCCGGTCAGCGCGACTTCGGCTGTTTCAAGTGCGTAACGGCTATATTCGAAGGGGTACGTCTATAAATACTCATTGGCCGGCTCAAAGCTCTCTCTCTTGGACTTTTGACATACTTGTGAGCACTTTGAGCTAAGCAACTCCTCTCCCACTCATCTCTCTTGCTTCTTTGCATATTCGAAGTGAGATTGAGTGATCTAAGTGCATTTGCATTGTGAGATTGCATCTAGTTGGCACTTGGTGGTTGATTTGCTGCGGGATTCTTGTTTCTCTTGGTGGTTGCCGCCACCTAGACGGCTTGGAGCAGCTTGGAAGCGTTGGCAAGAGTTGGTGATTGTTCTTGGCCACCTCCGGTGGTTGTGAGGGGTTTGTGCCTACCTCGGCGAAACGCCAAAGGCAACATTAGTAAATTGCTTGTGTCATTGCAACATTTTGCCACTTGGTAGGTTCTTGTGGCGCCTTTTGAGAGGCTTGGTGTGTGACCGATTAGCCACTGAACCACGTGGTGAAGAGGGACACAACGGGGACTAGCGTGCCGGCAAGCACGTGAACCTCGGGATAAATCTTTATGTCATCATTCTTATTGTGATTGATCGATCCCGGTGGATGTGTTTTGTGGAATTCATCTCTTGATCATATTGTTTGGTTGGCTCAATACTTCGCCCTCGGTGATACCCTTCTAACTCTCTCTTGTATTAATTTTTTAGTTACTTTGCTAGAGTAGCTCTTTTGTGTAGCTTGCTAGTTGTAGTTTTCTTCTCGGTTTGACCTGTGCGGCTGAGTGCTAATATACTAGAATTGTGAATTGGATAGGTGGCTTGCAAACACCCCGTAGGCTAAGCAAAACACGCATCTCGCTATTTGTTATATTGATAAACTTATTTAGCTTGTCTTTGTAGAAATTTTTAAAATGCTATTCACCCCCCTTCTAGCCATCAAGACCTTTCAGCCAGTGCCCAGCTATGCAGGGGCATTCCAGGCGCACAAGGCGTCCCACTGGTGCGGGGCGGTCATCACGCTCGCACTGTTCTGGCTGCGCCTGAGGATAGCGAAGGAGCGGGAGGCTCACAGGTACGGAGGCGCTCGGAGTAACGCGCACTGTTCCGACGCTGGCTCTGTCACCGTCGCTAGCTACGACGCGGTAGGGTGCAGAGCTCCAGCGGACGGGGCAGTAGCAGGCTCGCGGCTGGAGGCTCTCGTGGCGCAGCAGCGCGGCACGCGCGGGGGCGCACGCGGACGCGGCCATGTCAGGCCGCAGGCGGGGCGCAAGGGGCGGGGGTCCTGCGAGCTCTGGCAGAGGTCCTTCGAGCTCCGGTGGTGGGTTATGGCCTTCTGCGGTGGGTCATGGCCGAGGGAGAGGAGCCGCCCGGAGCTGCCGCGACGCCGCCGGGCGCTGCTGTACCCGTGAGTCGTGCCGCGCTGCCGCGGATCGTGGGCGCGCGGCGCCTGGGGTTGCTGTCGGCAGCGGGAGGGCGCGCGGCGCCGATGGGTGCGGGTCGGGGAAGAAGGTCTGTAGCCAGATTGCCTGGTGGCGATAGATTTCTCAGGGGCAGGTGCAACCGTGCGATTTCTTGGGGGCGAGTGCGACCCTGCGAGTCGAGCCGGGTGGTTTGGGAGGTCTGGTTGGTGGAGTCAGACCAGCGCTATTCTACACCCTAGGTGTAGAATATTATTCTACACAAGTTAAAATTGAACTGAAAAAATACTGAGTACTACTGAACCACGTTCAGTATCAGTCAGTACTACAGCCAGCACCTCAAAAATACTGAACAATACTGAAAGACGAGTACTGAACAGTACTGAATTTTGTTCAGTATAACACTAGGGTGTAGAATAGCGCGTATATATATATATATATATATATATATATATATATATATATATATATATATATATATATATATATATATATATATATATATATATATATATTATATATATATATATATATAGAGCAGCCTATCACCCGACTTCAATCTACGACCGGATCGACCGGACGATGCGCACCGGAGACGCCCGGCCCAATATGACATAATCACATAACAGGCCCAGAAGATGTAGACCGTTCATATATATATTTAACTACACAGAAGAAAACTAACTGATAATTATAGAAATTCCCTGATTTAATGATATTATTACACCAGAGGGGCATTAATCCTCGCTATTGATCTGCACCTGGAAGCCAATAGTACTACGAACAACCAAATTTTCTGCATGTGATGAAATCACTGGTGCCAATGCTAGTGGTTTTCACACAAACCCTTTTCCTATATAAAGACAATATATAATGTTAACCTCTTTATTTACTTTACAATGGTCGCTGTGCACAATCGAAAATTAGAAGTACCCATCAACTAAATAACTTAGATCTTGTCAGACTGACTACGGGCCTCGCCATCATCCTCTCATTTAGGCCTCCACATGCAGCAGCCGAGCAGCTGACACCCGTCCAGTGAGATGCATCAGACAGAAAACACATCTTGGACCCTCAGAGACAGATGGTACACAACCTGCATTCCTGCAAAGCATTAGCCATCTCTTCAATCACCGGCATCACTCCAGAGATGAGAATGAGACGGTTACAAGACGATAGATTTACCAAGACTTGCCTCCGCTTCACGAAAGATGCTAGCTAGCAGCAGAAGATTCCTGAGTTACTTCTGTAGCCGTATCCGCAGCAGAGCTACTGGTTCCGCAGCCTGGTTTTGGCTGCTCTGTGCTTGTGTTGCTGCTGGTTGCTGTGGTTGATCTTCAGCAAGACCCAGAACCACCAAGGTAGACCTGCCAAAAATCGGAATCTCATCACAAATCCAGCACTTCATATTGGATCGATACCACTTGCTACAATTAGAGTGAACAAAGAGCACCTTGGAAGAGTGGATCGAATATTTGGCTGCTCGGCATGCTCAGCCAAGGGTGCCTTCAGTGTCGGATTCTTACTCAAGGCATTCTCAAGTTGAGGAGCTGGTAACTGAAAAAAAACATATGCCATGTCATGGCAAACCTTTGCAAGATGATTATAAAAAAACATATATGGAAATTAGCATACACAGTGTAAAATAACTCGATGAGGAGCAAGCATAATGAACAAGAACAAATAGATTACATAAGAGATGCAGAAGCGTGCCAACCTGCAGTAACACACCATATGACTGAGGTTTTGTCAAGATAGCACATTTCAGGAAACCTACCCATAACTTGGGATATTTCCAAATCTGCTCTGGCAAATGAGAGGTCCAGTTTCAGAAATATGTAAAAAGAACAGTGGCTAATATCTTCTTCATTTAAAAAGGAAAAACAATCAAGGACCTGCTTGCTCACTAGGCGTGACATGATCTCCATCACAAAATCCACCTGCGTGAAAGGCTTGCCATCAGATTACAAAGTCACTTGCATCAAATCAAATCTACTAAAAATGAGAAATGATGCCTCCAAGACACTGATATATTAACAGCTCTTCATGATTGTAACCGCGAACACTGGATTTCCACAGGATTCAATCAATGGATCCTTGCTTGTCTCAACCATGGATCCTTGCTTGTCTCAACCATTCATGCCTGTTGAGAGGAGGCACTACACAACTATGCTAACAGGTTTTAAACATGGGGTGCATATTTCTTGGTTACTTTTTCCAATAGAATATGGTACCTTCACCAAAACCGGGGCAAGAGATCATAACATCAATGAACAATTCTTGCTTCTCGAGCATCATGTGACTGTCATGTGCCCCCATGAAATGGAGCAGCCACAAGCCATGCTAGGGCCAGCTCTCGGCGCACTAGGCTTAAATTTAATTATTTAGAGATAAGATTAGATTGAGTTGGTTCTTTGATCTAGAGATTGGTTTCTTTTATGAGTCTAGTCACCCTATCTATAAAAGGATGGGAATATATCTCTTTTGGTTAAGCAAGAAATAGATCATGAGTTACTATCTTCCTTCTTATCCCTGGCCTTGTGGTGAGACCACTGCCCATCTAAAGTATGCCCATGACTGTAACTAACAAGAAACCATCAACATATGCATTCCCAATGGAATGAGGTT
>CM039585.1:79299583-79325656 GCA_022457205.1 Saccharum spontaneum
CCGCTGTACTGGGCGGCGCAGGGCACCATGTTCTGGGCGCTCTTCGTGCTCGGACACGACTGCGGGCACGGCAGCTTCTCCAACAACCCCAGCCTCAACAGCGTCGTCGGCCAAATTCTGCACTCCTCCATCCTGGTGCCATACCACGGCTGGTGTGTATTCTACTGTACTCCTGCTAGTGATTCAATTCAATTCTGATGCTGCTTCTCGATCACTTAGCCGATCGACACAAGGTTGACAATGCAATGCAACTCTGTCTATCTATTGTGCAAGTGCAGGCGGATTAGCCACAGGACGCACCACCAGAACCACGGCCACGTCGACAAGGACGAGTCATGGCATCCCGTACGCCTCCTGCTCCTGCCCTGCAATTATCTTGCATTGCATGTTTGCACTAATAATAATAATCTAGGATGACGATGTATCAGCTCCCCGAGCGGCTGTACAAGAGTCTGGACAGCGTCGTCCTGATGCTGCGCTTCAGGCTGCCCTTCCCCATGCTCGCCTACCCATTCTACCTGGCCAACAGGAGCCCCGGCAAGTCAGGCTCCCACTTCCACCCGGCCAGCGACCTCTTCCAGCCCAGCGAGAGCAACGTCGTGCTCACCTCCACGGCGTGCTGGCTCGCCATGGCCGCCCTCCTAGCTGCCCTCACCTTCCTCATGGGCCCTCTGCAGATGCTCAAGCTCTACTTCGTACCCTATTGGGTTTTTGTCATGTGGCTTGACTTTGTTACCTACCTGCACCATCACGGCCACAATGACAAGCTTCCATGGTACCGAGGAAAGGTAACTTCACTCACTCACTCACTCTCTCTTTTCCCCCTAATATATTTACAGGGTACTGTATAGTTACTTTACACCAGCAGTAAAACTGCTGAAATAGAATTACTGACTACTAAGGCCCTGTCACAATTCAGTGCAACTTGAAGATAATATATGCAAAGATGCATGCAGCCACATATATAAATCAACGACTGTTGTTCACAGCTGCAGCTTTCAGTTAATTAATTGTGCTATACTAATGAGCTAGGAATGGACCTATCTTCGGGGTGGCCTGACGACGCTCGACCGCGACTATGGATGGATCAACAACATCCACCATGACATTGGGACTCATGTCATCCACCATCTCTTCCCGCAGATCCCACATTACCATCTCATAGAGGCGGTAAGTATAGCAACTAAATCTGATTCAGCATCCATCCATGTCTGGCAGATTTTATGCCATCGCATATGTATATCAGTCACTGAATGATGATGGCTGTGCATGCAGACAGAGGCAGCCAAGCCGGTGCTGGGAAAGTACTACAGAGAGCCGCAAAAGTCTGGCCCTCTCCCCTTTCATCTACTTGGTGATCTGGTTCGGAGTTTGAGACGTGACCACTATGTCAGCGACACAGGGGATGTGGTCTACTACCAAACTGACCCAAAACTCCATTAGCTGCTCCATTCAACCGAGGGAGGCTGGGAGTTATGCGAATCGCAAGGATTGGAGGCTGCTGGAGAGATCAACGAGGCAACACACTTGCATTTAATATAATAAGAATAAGTCAAGTCATTCTTTGGGCAAAACAAAGCTACAGTACAATTTCCAAACGGGGAAGAGCAATGCCACTATGCCAGTTCCCTCTAAAGAGTACACAAACTATGATGCACCATTGCTTTACTATCTGATAGATCTCAGGGCTCGTTAGGACATTAGCACATACTTAGCTGGTACTATTGCAAGAAAGCAATGCCAGTACCTTCACTTACTGCTGTCCTTAGATATGCGGTACATTATTTGACAATACAAGTGGCAGTCATGCTCACTACCTGCGCCTTAGATCTCTCTGCAAAAGGAAAACAAAAGAAAAACTTTAAGTTGGAGACATGGAGCTCTTTTCCTGACAAATCATGTATTGCTGCTTGAAGATGATGATGTGTTTATTTTAAAGGGAACATTCTGACAAAATAAATAAATGCAGGGAAATAGAAAATGAAGTACCAAGTCGTATTTCTGGTTCATATACTGCAATGTATTAAGCTATTACGAATTGTATCGGGTCACCAACCAAACAGAACAGAATTATATATGTACCAACTTTCTGATATGCAACTATTTTGTGCGCAACATCTTAGATTCTTAGGGCAAATTTGATGGGGACAGCAACCTCCTAGAAGCCACAAGCAAGTTGAAATCATATCTAAAAGGGAAGGCTTACTCTTGGGCCACGGTCTGTAACTGGTGTTGCTCTGCTCCCTGTATTATCTGCTTGCTGAATCATCTGTGGACTATCATGCTTATAGAATGCCTGCAAAGTTCTCACCATGAAAGGGCGGACAATGTTCACTTCCATTGCAGAGAGATTTTTGAGCTGCAAGAAGGCAAACAAGATGAATAAGGTATTGTTGGTGTCAGATCGATGAAGCAAGACGTTAAGCTAGTATAGGAAACACAGATAAATACAAGGGAAATGGTAATTACGTCCAATTCAATAATAGCTTTGATAGAACGACAGTTGTAGCATCCCCAGTTCTTAAGGGGGGAAAGAAAATGTTACCTTTACGGCATGGGTGCGTCCAGATATTGTCTCTAATCCAGTCTCAACCTTGTGGAATCTGACATCTCTGATGTCCTCAATTAGAGATCTCACCTGTGTCACAATCAAAACTAGGAGTAAGCATATATATTATTTTCAATTTCAATACAATTAGGACTTACTAGACACAACTAACAAATCTGCACCGAGATTGATTAAACACTCACCAGATATGCATCTGAGATGTCATCACGAGCACTGCAGGAAACAAACGAGAGCGGATCAGGTTTAGGTGAAAAATGTGCTGAAATCGAAGAAACAGGGTGATGCAGTAGATATGGGTGCTCACTGATCAAATAGCAGCTTAGAAATTTCAATATAGTGGAATGGTAATGGCTGGAATTCTCGAGGCGACTCTCTTTCCGCTTCCAATACCTGTGTCAAGCGGTCTAGTAGGAACAAAAGCAAGCAACAGATGCTTATGGCTGTGTATGCTTGAGCAGGAATAAAATGGGGGCAAGAAGCACTGACCAACAGTCATCCAGTCCGGGGTGCGGATGGTGCACTTGCTACGCTTCTTGAGCGCGACGGCGAGCCAGAGCGGCACCTTGGTGGGAATCTGTGGGAAGAAGGGCCCGAAATCCCCCTGCACGGCGGCGACAGCAGCAGCGCGAGATGTAAGAATAGGTGGGGGATGGGGAGTTGAAAGAGATGGAAGTGGGTGGTGGCGGCAGACGCACGCAGATCATGTTGAGGGCGTCCATGCGGATGTTGGGGACGATTTCGACGATCTCATCCTCCGCCACGAACTCCACCTGCAGCACAGACACGAGAGGTCCAAAATTGGGTCCCACTTTCTGCCTGTGGAGTGTGGAAGGGAAGGGGAAGGGGTTGGTTACCTCGGAGGGCGAGAAGATGGAGAGGTGCGGGTCGGACTGCCCCGCCATGAATGCCACGAGCCTGGCTGGCGCTGGGACTCCTGCGGGTCGGAGGCGGCGAGGCGAGAGCGGAGATCGACGAGGACGAGAGCGAGACGGCCAGACGCGCCGCGCCTCTCTAAACTACAGCCCAATCTGAGGGCCCAAAAGCCCATCCAACAACAGAGCCCAGCAGCCGCTGCAGGCAGCTTCAGTTCGATTTGGTATAGTCGCCGCCGCAGCGCACAGGCACAGGGCCGACGGCGGCGGGTGAGGCAGCGGCGAGGTTGCCTTCCTCCCTGCTCCTGCATCCTGCTCGGCGCCAGAGAGGCTATTTGGGTTTCCATCTCATCAGTTTTGGCCCCAACGGAAACAGAGGAGGGCGGGCTAGTAGGAACCCGATGCTGGCCGCCCGGAACCCCCCTCCGCCGCCCCATGACATTGCCGCGCGCCTCCACCACCTGCGCGACCTCCGCAGGGTGCCGCTCCCCAACCGCGTCGCGCGCATCGCCGACCTCCACACCGATGAGGCCAGCCCCGTGCGCAAGCTTGTCGCCGAGTGAGTTCATCCACTTTCGCCATCTAGCTTAAATTACCCGTAGTTTCACCTCCAATGTATTCGGCTTGTGATAAAGTCATTGAACATCAAATGACTAGTATAGCCCCCTGTATCGCAAATGACTTCAACGTGCTGATTGCAGGCGGAATTAGGTCAAACCTATACGTGAGCACGCTTAAGAATGCTCTGTTACAGTATTTATTTCCTCATGTTTTTTTTACTCTGCAAAAACTCCCCTGGCGTAGGATCATTGGTGAGCTTGGGTCAAAACACATGGCGTATCTACCTGATATGATCCCTTGTTTGCTGCACCTTCTGAATGATGAGACGCCTGCAGTCGTCAGGCAAGCTGTTAAGACAGGAACCAGCTTGTTTTCCAAAGTACTCCAAAAGCTAGTTATCGAGGTAATTCCATTTCCAGCATTTCCATTTCGAGTTGCCTTCCTGTGCAAAAGTTTGCTGGTTTCGGATCCAGGGTTTATTCTCCACTGGAGGGATTGATGATGCACTTAAATCGTCATGGGAAGGGCTTCTCAAGTTCAAATCAGTTGTCTCGCACATGGCATTTCAGGCGAGCCCCTCCTTTCTTTTAGTAACAAATAACCCTATCTTCTCGACCTCCAGTTGTCTCATGTGAAATTTCAATGCCAGGCCATCGGCAATGAAGGTGTCAGGTTACTGGCTGTTAAGTTTGTTGAAAAAACAGTTCTTATGTACACACCAGATCCTAATGTCCCATCTGATCCGCCAACTGAAACTACAGAAGGTGCGGCTTATGTTTCCTTTCATATGGAAGTGAACATATTTTCCATGTTTAGGAACTGTTGGGTGCATGCTGATTTAGGCATCTGTAAAACATTTGCAGATACGGGATTCAATGTAGCTTGGTTACGAGCAGGAGGTCACCCTTTGCTTAATGTTGGGGATCTGGCCATGGAAGCCAGCCAGAGTCTTGGATTGTTGTTAGAGCAACTCAAGTCTCCTAAAATCAAGTCACTCAGTACTTCCATGATCATTGTCTTCATTACTAGGTTTGCCTCTTGTTCACTTGTGTTCTATTATCTTTCTGTATATTACAGTTTGTACCAGCTGCCGAGCAATTAAGTTTTCTGTGGATGCTGTGTCATCTATTCAATTAGTCTGTTGAAGTATTGCATGTTATTTTGATCTTTATGTATCATGAGTTTTCTCCTTTTTCTTTCCCCTGCTTAGTTGGTTATTTTTCTCTCTCTTCTAACATAAACTTCTCTCATAGTCTCTCAGCTATTGCCCAAAGAAGGCCTTCCTTTTATGGACGCATACTGCCAGTTTTACTTTCCTTGGATCCAGCAAGTTCCATTATTAAATTGAGAGTCCCGGGTGCATTCCATGCCTTGAAGAGTGCCTTCTCTGCATGCCTGAAATGCACACATTCAAGTGCTGAGCCGGTATTTCTTTAAGCTTCAATGATTAACATACACTTTTGTATTGACTGGTACACTCGAGATGTGTCCCTTTGCCCTTATTTCTATACATGCAACAACTGGAGTTAACATATATGTTATCTACGAGATGCTATGTTATGTTCTATAGACAGTCTAATTAGGATTTTTCTTTCTTATCTTGTTATTATCGAACTTCAGCCAGTTTGGTGCTGATTTGTTTCCTGAGTGTGGCTCAGCCTGCTGGATGTCATGTGGGGCACGACGTACGTGCGACGCCGTAGGGCGCGCGACCCTACGGCGTCGCACGTACGTCGTGCCCCACATGACACTGGAACAATGAGTTCGTGTTTCCCTTGTTTTACTGGTATACCTTGAACAATTTTCAGAACTAATTGAAACTCCTTGGTGGTAGTGAGCCATTTAATATCTCACCATCAACGAAAATATGTTGCGTTAACCAATAACCTGTCTATAAGCTGTATGCATGCAATCAATGAGCACTACTTAGTCCATATTCTGAATTGGTTGCTAAGTGCTGTATGCTGCCATTGGTTTCGTTTATTTATGAGTATGTGTGTGGTATAAATATTTTCATTTTGTATTTGAGCTCCATTTGTTTGAGAATGTGTATGTATCCTGTATATTTGGTTGAGGTGCATTCGTTACTAATTTGAGGCTTCTATTGTACTTTCAGTGGCGAGCACGCCTATTGGAAGCTCAAAATATTATTAACCAGGGGGATTCAATAGAAGATGCAGCAAATGCTGCTAAGAATTTTGGGGACACATCAAACAGGGAAGAAGCACTGACGGTATTTACCTGTTCCTCCAAGCTTGCTCTCTTCCTCTCTCATAACTATCTCAGGATGGCTATGTTTCCTTGATAGGAGAGAAGCACTGACGGTAGTAACAAGCGTAGTCTGGCTGAAGACATGAATCATATGACAGAAGATGATCTCCATTCCACTAAAAGAGCCAGGCAATCATTTGATGCTAATGAACACAGTGAAGGGGCAAACAAGAGAAATGTTGAGTCGACATCTGTTGATATCTCATCTAGCCAGCCCAGCTCTACAAGAACTGGGAATTCGGAAGCTGTGTATCAATTAATTGGTATGTTTGCTGCACTAGCTGCACAAGGTGACAGAGCAGCTGGATCACTGCAAATCCTTTCGTCCAGTATCGCTAGTGACTTACTAGCGGAGGTGGTAATGGTTAACATGCAACATCTCCCAATTTCTCGTCCTGAAGTTGACCAACAGCAGCTTCCTTCTGCGAGCTCTGGAGATGGACTTCCATTTTCAAGTTTCTTCTCTCTGTTAGGGACTCTACTGAAGGTTTGTTTCTTTAGCTGTTATATTTTGATTTGGTAGATTCTCTTCGCTTTTGTTTGTTGATCTTTCACATTTCAGAGAGCGAACCAAATTGATCAAGATGAAGTGTCTCCAGCTAAAGAATCTGCGGTGGTGTCGTCTGTTGCTGATGACATCATGACAGTTCCTGCTAGTTCACCTGTTCCTAGCTCAGTAAATCTACCTATCGAAGAGAACACTAACAGTCCAACAGTTCCATTATGTATAGAAACAACAGAGGCCAAAGTAAGCAGTGCAGGTGGCAATAGTTCGATTGATATTCCAGAATCATCAGAAGCTTCCCATGCCTCAACAGAGCCCCAGGGAACCCAAGAGCATGCTAGCACTTTTGTCGGTTCATTTCCTGCTGATAATTCCTCAGCTGGGTTTAGTTTGGCACAATCGTCAGAAACTCACAGCCCAAGCTCTTCTACAGTGGAAGCAAACCACTCACAGCTTTCATCCCTTAGTTCACAATATGTTCTTCCGAAGTTGGTTGTCAATAATATTGATCTCAGTGATGAGGCCAAAGATCTCCTTCAAAAAGAGGCGTTTGTGCGGATTCTTGAGAGTGATAAGCAAGAAGCATCTGGTGGTTCAATTGCTCGCCTTCCATTGCTTGCTCACTTGGGTGTTGAGGTACTACCTAAGATCTTGTTATTTCCTCTGGTAGAGTTGGTACTTTTTAACTATTGGCTTGAACTTTGGTTGGTGATTTTCTACAAACCATAGCTCCTCTCAGAAACATGTGTTAGTTATTGCAATGCTTACATTTCTGGTTCCTTATCCTCCTTATGTACTGTCTAATCATCTTATAGTTATGCACTCAAGATTTCTTTACATTGTTTTTTTAAGTGATCTCTCTTTAAATTGTGTTACTTGTTGCAGTTTCCTCTGGAATTGGACCCTTGGGAGATTCTCCAAAAGCACATGCTCTCTGATTATGCGAATAATGAGGTACCAATGCACAATGTCATATAATTAATTTCTCTAGCAGATTTTTTTAGTCCATTCGGTATAGTTTGTATATATGTTGCATAGCTGTAAATTAGGATGTGTTGGTGACTCTGTTAAAGGAATTTAGTCCTGATTACTCTTGGCACAGTTTGTATATATGTTGCATAGCTGTAAATTAGGATGTGTAGGTGACTCGGTTAAAGGAATTTAGTCCTGCCTCCTTTTAGGAATTCCACTCAACTTGCTTCTTCAGAGATTTCTGACTCAAATTCTTCCTTAAGCAGGGGCACGAGTTGACTATATGCATCCTGAACCGGTTATATCGTGAGGCAGAGCAGGATCAAGATTTTCTTTCATCTAGAACTGCTACATCAGTTTATGAATCCTTTCTTCTAAACATAGTATGTACGCTTGAAATTGATGTATTTGTTACAAATGTTATTTCTCTTGCATCATGGCAGTACATTTTCTTTTGCATAGGCTGAAAATCTTCGAGACATGTTTCCAGCTTCAGATAAGTCACTTGGCAAATTGCTTTGTGAGATACCATACTTACCAGAGGGTGTGCTGAAACTGCTCGAAGGTTTATGTTCTCCTGGAAGTAATGAGAAGCAGGACAAGGATATTCAGAGTGGTGATAGGGTAACTCAAGGTCTCAGTGCTGTCTGGAACCTTATCATGCTAAGACCTTCAAATCGGGACAGATGTCTGGAGATTGCTTTGCAGGTGCTTATCTGTTGTCACATTCTTATTTTTAGTTAGGATATGTATATATTTACATGCTTGCATGTGTCTTTTGATATAATTTTGATTCTTGAGTGCTTGGTAGCAATTTTTCAAATAAATGTCTTCAGTAATGCCAGTGACGACTTGATGAAGTGGTCTATTTTGAGTTCTCAATTGGGGTAGAGCATAAATCAGAGACAATTTAACATGAGTTCCAATTTGAACTTGTTTTACAGTTATTCAATAAATTATTAAATGCTGAATTATGGTTTGCATGTTCTCTTAAAGCAATCCAACATGTTTGAGTACTACTATTCTGTTTGCTCTGAGTTGGGCCAATCTCTGAATAATTGACATGAAATTATTAATGGATAAAACTTTAGACGCTTGTAAAAGTTTATTATTTTTAATATTCCATGCCTTTCCTAAATCCTGGTTGAAGTATAACCTTTGTGCTGTTTTTTATGTTACTGGGTAAAATGTTTCATGCAGAGTTCAACTCATCATCTAGAGGAGGTCCGCATGAAGGCAATACGTTTGGTAATTACAAGTCCTGCCTGCTTCTTTGAATTTTTCACTTATTTGGTTTGCTCACTTCGTTTGCCATCTGATAACAACAGGTGGCAAATAAGTTATTTCCCATGGCAAGCATTTCCAAAAAGATTGAGGATTTTGCAAATGAAAAACTTAATTCAGTGCTGGAAGTGATTCCACCTGGTGATTCTGCAACTACTGAAATGGCTACACCTGAAGCACACAAAGTTTGTCCCATGCTCTCACGTCTTTCAGATGTTCTTGTGCTGATATTCTTTTCTGATTGGGTGTACTTGCATTTTCTGAAGGATGTTGGTTTGGAAAACTTAACAGCTTCAGTGGCAGATGCGCAAACTCTGATGTCTCTATACTTTGCATTGTGCACCAAGGTCAATAATTACTGATCAGCAACTATTTTAGTCTAGTTATATGATATTTGCTAACAGCAAGCAAAATAAATCTTTCTTACCAGAAACATTCCCTTCTCAGACATGTATTTGCAATATATGGTAATCTACCGCAAGCTGCCAAGCAGGTCCTTACAGCCTATCATTCTTTCCATACGGATACCTCATATATTCTTTCTTGCCGTTCTATCAGCAAACGTAGATTTATCTTGTAACTATTTCTTCCAGGCAGTTCATCGACAAGTACCAATTCTGATACGCACAATAGGCTCCTCCTCTGATCTTCTTGGGATCATCTCAGATCCACCAGCTGACTGCCGGGACCTCCTCATGCAGGTGCAAGTTGTGCTTTTGACTTTTATTTGCTTTTTAAGACATGTACTCTTCTCTTGGTCAAATCATCTGACAGATGCATGTAAAAGAGGGTTTATGTTTTATATAAGATTGTATTCTTGCATTCGATGCATATTTATAACCCATGAAATTGCACCATGCAGGTTTTACAAACCCTCACTGATGCTGCGGTTCCATCCAAAGATCTGATTTCTTCCATAAAGATCTTATATTCTAAAACAAAGGTTGTTGCTTGCTTTAAGAAAGCACGAAGTTCTTACTGACTTTTTACAAGATCAGAATTAGCTGTGATATTCCCAGTTTCTGAAATGTAGCCTCATTTTGCAGGATGTTGAGGTCGTTTTTGCAATCTTGGCTCATCTACCAAAAGATGAGGTTTTCTCCCCCTCCCACTACAATAGCCGATACTCTCTCCGGTTCAGAAACATGCTATTTTAGGATTCTTGCCAGTCAAATTTTTGTTTTAACGTTGACCATGAATATATAAAATAATTGCATTGATTGACAATGTAAGATAGATCGTAGATATTACTAGATTCACCATGAAAACTATTTTTGAAATATTTAATTATCTTTATTTGAAATGCTATATTTTTGTATAAATTGTTGGTCAAAGTTTTACCTTGTAGACTGTCGATGTCCTGAACAATATCTATTTTGAATGGAAGGGACTAGGAGTGATAGCATTACTATTGTGCTTCTAGTCAGTGTCTTATGCTTTCGTAGTCTTCTGCTGGCACCTATTGCCCATAGCACTGCCAATTATTTGCTCTGTTGTGCACATACCTGACATACCTCGTAAACTGCTCACTTTTTATTCCACTGAAATTGGGACCCTAGTGTAAATGTTTTGGCTTTCAATTTGATTGACAAAACACCATGGTACCAGGCCAGTAGCCTGTGATATTTTCTCAGGACCAGTGTTATGAACCTTGAGCTGACTTTCGGCTTTACTGGAGTAATTATATCTTTTAAGCACTATTGTGGAGCTGTTTCTTATATTTGTCTTCAATTACACACTAGTTATGTTCATTAATCATTATCCTTGTGCTTCCAGGTCCTGCCTGTGTTCCCCAGTATTGTTAATCTTCCAATAGACAAGTTTCAAAGTGCCATTTCCCGAATCTTGCAGGTTAGTCTTTGTCCTGGTATGACAATATGTGTTTGTTTGAGTCAATTTTTAGATGATTCTTTAATTGTGGTTTGAAAATGAAGCACTAGCTTGAGACTTGAGTTCATTTGGCTGAGACATAAATAGAACCTTACAAGTGTATTATTGTCCTGCTAAAGTTTTTTGAAACTTGACGAACAAGTTTCTGTCACCTCTTTTAGGACTTGAACTTTTCAAGTAACTTATACTTAGATTTATGTTACTCATTCATTTCAGTCGAGCATTGCATACTAATCACACATCATCCCTTTTTACTGCAGGGATCACCTCGGAATGGCCCTTTGCTTGATCCATCAGAAATTTTAATTGCAATTCATGTAATAGATCCTGATAAGGAAGGAATACCACTCAAAAAGGTATGCTAGTTTCTAGTTTTGTAACTGAAGGAGAACCTAATTTAATCAACTGAAGCATTCATATAACTTATTATAGGTTATGGATGCATGCTCTTCTTGCTTTGAGCAAAGAACAATATTTACCCAGCAAGTTCTGGCAAAAGCACTAAATCAACTGGTATTTATTTCTGGGCAATATTTTTTCCATAGTATATTCCTTATGATATGTAGTTGATCAAAGTAAACTTTTCCACAGGTTGAACAGATTCCTCTTCCTTTGCTATTCATGAGGACTGTCATGCAAGCAATAGGTGTTTTTCCTGCATTGGTGAGTTAACTGGATGACTCACATCGTGTGAACTAGGGAAATGTGGTTAGCATGAGATATTTGGTGCTAGAAAAAAATGAAATGGATGGATGATCTTTGTATATAGCCTAGTTTGTGAAAAAGATTTGCAGATATGACCATTGACCAGGACGACATGGTCGTAGCATTCCTTGATTTTTAATTGAAAAGTATGCTGACACCATCTACCTATCATAAAGCATTGTAGGGTACACTACACTCCCTTGTTCTCCTTTTTTGGTTCATGCACCTCATTCCATTGGAATGCATATGTTGATGGTTTCTTGTTAGTTACAGTCATGGGCATACTTTAGATGGGCAGTGGTCTCACCACAAGGCCAGGGATAAGAAGGAAGATAGTAACTCATGATCTATTTCTTGCTTAACCAAAAGAGATATAATCCCATCCTTTTATAGATAGGGTGACTAGACTCATAAAAGAAACCAATCTCTAGAATCAAAGAACCAACTCAATCTAATCTTATCTCTAAATAATTAAATTTAAGCCTAGTGCGCCGAGAGCTGGCCCTAGCATGGCTTGTGGCTGCTCCATTTCATGGGGCACATGACAGTCACATGATGCTCGAGAAGCAAGAATTGTTCATTGATGTTATGATCTCTTGCCCCGGTTTTGGTGAAGGTACCATATTCTATTGGAAAAAGTAACCAAGAAATATGCACCCATGTTTAAAACCTGTTAGCATAGTTGTGTAGTGCCTCCTCTCAACAGGCATGAATGGTTGAGACAAGCAAGGATCCATGGTTGAGACAAGCAAGGATCCATTGATTGAATCCTGTGGAAATCCAGTGTTCGCGGTTTACAATCATGAAGAGCTGTTAATATATCAGTGTCTTGGAGGCATCATTTCTCATTTTTAGTAGATTTGATTTGATGCAAGTGACTTTGTAATCTGATGGCAAGCCTTTCACGCAGGTGGATTTTGTGATGGAGATCATGTCACGCCTAGTGAGCAAGCAGGTCCTTGATTGTTTTTCCTTTTTAATTGAAGAAGATATTAGCCACTGTTCTTTTTTACATATTTCTGAAACTGGACTCTCATTTGCCATAGCAGATTTGGAAATATCCCAAGTTATGGGTAGGTTTCCTGAAATGTGCTATCTTGACAAAACCTCAGTCATATGGTGTGTTACTGCAGGTTGGCACGCTTCTGCATCTCTTATGTAATCTATTTGTTCTTGTTCATTATGCTTGATCCTCATCGAGTTATTTTACACTGTGTATGCTAATTTCCATATATGTTTTTTTATAATCATCTTGCAAAGGTTTGCCATGACATGGCATATGTTTTTTTCAGTTACCAGCTCCTCAACTTGAGAATGCCTTGAGTAAGAATCCGACACTGAAGGCACCCTTGGCTGAGCATGCCGAGCAGCCAAATATTCGATCAACTCTTCCAAGGTGCTCTTTGTTCACTCTAATTGTAGCAAGTGGTATCGATCCAATATGAAGTGCTGGATTTGTGATGAGATTCCGATTTTTGGCAGGTCTACCTTGGTGGTTCTGGGTCTTGCTGAAGATCAACCACAGCAACCAGCAGCAACACAAGCACAGAGCAGCCAAAACCAGGCTGCGGAAACCAGTAGCTCTGCTGCGGATACGGCTACAGAAGTAACTCAGGAATCTTCTGCTGCTAGCTAGCATCTTTCGTGAAGCGGAGGCAAGTCTTGGTAAATCTATCGTCTTGTACCTTCTCATTCTCATCTCTGGAGTGATGCCGGTGATTGAAGAGATGGGCTAATGCTTTGCAGGAATGCAGGTTGTGTACCATCTGTCTCTGAGGGTCCAAGATGTGTTTTCTGTCTGATGCATCTCACTGGACGGGTGTCAGCTGCTCGGCTGCTGCATGTGGAGGCCTAAATGAGAGGATGATGGCGAGGCCCGTAGTCAGTCTGACAAGATCTAAGTTATTTAGTTGATGGGTACTTCTAATTTTCGATTGTGCACAGCGACCATTGTAAAGTAAATAAAGAGGTTAACATTATATATTGTCTTTATATAGGAAAAGGGTTTGTGTGAAAACCACTAGCATTGGCACCAGTGATTTCATCACATGCAGAAAATTTGGTTGTTCGTAGTACTATTGGCTTCCAGGTGCAGATCAATAGCGAGGATTAATGCCCCTCTGGTGTAATAATATCATTAAATCAGGGAATTTCTATAATTATCAGTTAGTTTTCTTCTGTGTAGTTAAATATATATATGAACGGTCTACATCTTCTGGGCCTGTTATGTGATTATGTCATATTGGGCCGGGCGTCTCCGGTGCGCATCGTCCGGTCGATCCGGTCGTAGATTGAAGTCGGGTGATAGGCTGCTCTATATATATATATATATATATATATATATATATATATATATATATATATATATATATATATATATATATATATATATATATATATATATATATATATATATATATATATATATATATATATATATATACGCGCTATTCTACACCCTAGTGTTATACTGAACAAAATTCAGTACTGTTCAGTACTCGTCTTTCAGTATTGTTCAGTATTTTTGAGGTGCTGGCTGTAGTACTGACTGATACTGAACGTGGTTCAGTAGTACTCAGTATTTTTTCAGTTCAATTTTAACTTGTGTAGAATAATATTCTACACCTAGGGTGTAGAATAGCGCTGGTCTGACTCCACCAACCAGACCTCCCAAACCACCCGGCTCGACTCGCAGGGTCGCACTCGCCCCCAAGAAATCGCACGGTTGCACCTGCCCCTGAGAAATCTATCGCCACCAGGCAATCTGGCTACAGACCTTCTTCCCCGACCCGCACCCATCGGCGCCGCGCGCCCTCCCGCTGCCGACAGCAACCCCAGGCGCCGCGCGCCCACGATCCGCGGCAGCGCGGCACGACTCACGGGTACAGCAGCGCCCGGCGGCGTCGCGGCAGCTCCGGGCGGCTCCTCTCCCTCGGCCATGACCCACCGCAGAAGGCCATAACCCACCACCGGAGCTCGAAGGACCTCTGCCAGAGCTCGCAGGACCCCCGCCCCTTGCGCCCCGCCTGCGGCCTGACATGGCCGCGTCCGCGTGCGCCCCCGCGCGTGCCGCGCTGCTGCGCCACGAGAGCCTCCAGCCGCGAGCCTGCTACTGCCCCGTCCGCTGGAGCTCTGCACCCTACCGCGTCGTAGCTAGCGACGGTGACAGAGCCAGCGTCGGAACAGTGCGCGTTACTCCGAGCGCCTCCGTACCTGTGAGCCTCCCGCTCCTTCGCTATCCTCAGGCGCAGCCAGAACAGTGCGAGCGTGATGACCGCCCCGCACCAGTGGGACGCCTTGTGCGCCTGGAATGCCCCTGCATAGCTGGGCACTGGCTGAAAGGTCTTGATGGCTAGAAGGGGGGTGAATAGCATTTTAAAAATTTCTACAAAGACAAGCTAAATAAGTTTATCAATATAACAAATAGCGAGATGCGTGTTTTGCTTAGCCTACGGGGTGTTTGCAAGCCACCTATCCAATTCACAATTCTAGTATATTAGCACTCAGCCGCACAGGTCAAACCGAGAAGAAAACTACAACTAGCAAGCTACACAAAAGAGCTACTCTAGCAAAGTAACTAAAAAATTAATACAAGAGAGAGTTAGAAGGGTATCACCGAGGGCGAAGTATTGAGCCAACCAAACAATATGATCAAGAGATGAATTCCACAAAACACATCCACCGGGATCGATCAATCACAATAAGAATGATGACATAAAGATTTATCCCGAGGTTCACGTGCTTGCCGGCACGCTAGTCCCCGTTGTGTCCCTCTTCACCACGTGGTTCAGTGGCTAATCGGTCACACACCAAGCCTCTCAAAAGGCGCCACAAGAACCTACCAAGTGGCAAAATGTTGCAATGACACAAGCAATTTACTAATGTTGCCTTTGGCGTTTCGCCGAGGTAGGCACAAACCCCTCACAACCACCGGAGGTGGCCAAGAACAATCACCAACTCTTGCCAACGCTTCCAAGCTGCTCCAAGCCGTCTAGGTGGCGGCAACCACCAAGAGAAACAAGAATCCCGCAGCAAATCAACCACCAAGTGCCAACTAGATGCAATCTCACAATGCAAATGCACTTAGATCACTCAATCTCACTTCGAATATGCAAAGAAGCAAGAGAGATGAGTGGGAGAGGAGTTGCTTAGCTCAAAGTGCTCACAAGTATGTCAAAAGTCCAAGAGAGAGAGCTTTGAGCCGGCCAATGAGTATTTATAGACGTACCCCTTCGAATATAGCCGTTACGCACTTGAAACAGCCGAAGTCGCGCTGACCGGACGCGCTGGTCAAACTGACCGGACGCGCTGATCGCACAACGGTTACTTTCGCGAAGCACCGACCGGACGCGCTGCACGCAACAACCGGACGCGCTGGGCTCGACCGGATGCGCCGGTCCCGTAACGGACCGGACGCGCTGGTCAAGCCTGAGCAGCGCACAACGAAACAGCGACCGGACGCGCTGGAGAACTGACCGGACGCCACAGTGCCAGCGTCCGGTTGGAGTCCAGTAAGCTCCCTGATCGACCGGACGCGCTGCGCGTCCGATCAAATAGCTGAAACACGCACAGACGCTGAACACTGACCGGACGCGTCCGGTCAAACAGAGACCGCGTCCGGTCACCACTGTGATCTCCGTTCGCTTCTGTTCGATTTCCGACTTCCGGCGTAGTGGAAAATAGGCGTTTCAATTTCTCGAAAACGCCTGAATCTCGCCTCGCAAGCTCGGCGGGAGGGAGAGAGGACCACAAACCCTCTCTACCGCTCAAACTCTACCGCCTTCGCAAATGTGCTAACATCACCAAGTGATCATCACCCTGTGCATGTGTGTTAGCATTTTCACAATCATTTTTCGAGGCGTTATGAGTTCTATCCAAATGCATATGACATGAAATGCACACCTAGAGGCACTTAGGAGTTCAATAGCCGCGTCATTCCCCTCTTTATAGTACGGCTATCTATCCTATAATGTAACCACACCCACTAGGTGTCTTGGTTACTAAAACACAACCCTTAAGCATATACCTTTGCCTTGCTCACGTAGGGTTGCATCCAAATCCAAATGTGGCCATCAAGATCACCATGTCCATCTTGCCACCAACCTTGGAATGTACTAATCCTCATATGCTGCATACAACTTAGGCATAAGATTAGTACTTAGGTATTGTCACTAATTACCAACACCAAACATAGCTTTCACCGACCATGAGTATGGAGCAACATCAGCCATGCCCTGATGGCCCAAATCAGCCATGGAAGAAGATGGCGTGTGAGTAGCATACACTGAACACAAACAAGATTAGAAAAAAATACTGATGAATACTAAAGCTAACAACCTTGGAATCTCGTAGAATACTAAAGCTAAACTACCGATGAAAGTGCCAATAGATACTGACATATATATTGAATCCAGTTTCTCAAAATACTAGAATATAATGACAGATGCTTACAACTACTGAGTCTACTTACTAGAAAATACCAACATATATTGATACATATACTAAATCTAAATTCTCATAAGTACTAGAAATACTAACAAACATTGACAATTAGTAACATATACTGGAAGAACGACATATTATACTAAGTACTGAAGGAACATAGTCACGTGTACTAAAAAAAAGAACATGTAGTATTAAAAATACTGATGTGTACTAAAGAATTGTAGCACTTGTATAGTTTCCAAACATACCTAGTAAAATGCACCGAAGGAACATGAGATATTCCAAATACTGACATATACCGAAAGGATTGTATTGACAAGTACTGAATGGACATTTTATACAGAAAGTTACTTAAACAAGGTGACAACTAATGGAATCATAGTACTGGCAAAGTACTTAAAACATACTTAAATACTGACAACTGCCTAAAGATACTAGCAATTACTAAGGCCAGTATATTAAAAACATATTTAAAAGATACTGACAATTACTTAAATACTGAAGGATGATACTGACAACTACTGAAATAACACCATTAACATATACCGAAGAGTACTAATAATGAGATCAAAGAAAAAGAGAGGGCAATACTAACAAATACTGAATGATTATACTAATAAATACTGAAGCAACATATCAAATTATCAACAAGTACTGAACTAGAAAACTACTGAGTAGTACTAAAAAAATCTAAGAAATGTTGACACGTACTAGATGATATTGACGACTACTGAAGTAACAGTACTAATTATAGAAGAATACCGAAGGAAATAATGATAAATACTGACACGTACTCAAAGATGCTGAGAAGTATAGTGATAGTATTGACTACTACTTAAAGATACCTAATACTAAAAACAACTAAAAAAAGAAAAGACAAAAATACTTAACGATACTGACAAAAAAAAATTGAAGATACTGACAACTACTTCAAGGTACTAGTAACTACTGAATTTATAGTACCGGCTTTACCAAGCTACTGATGAAATACTGACTAAATACTTAAAGATACTGACAAAATACTTAACAATACTGACAAAAAATTGAAGATACTGACAACTACTTCAAGGTACTAGTAACTACTGAATTTATAGTACCGGCTTTACCAAGCTACTGACAAAATACTTGAAGATACTGACAAAATACTTAAAGATACTGAAACAAATACTGAAACATATAAATACTTACACGTGAGATCTACTACTGATAGACACTTAAAAATACTTATAAATACTAAAGATCGATGAATATTGACATAGTTTCAACATTTTTAGTGTATTAGTTTCATCACTTGATTTTAAGGAAATAATAGAGTCTAAATATCAAATATATTAGCTATATGCTTGTCACGATCACTAATATCTGCATGCATCTAATGAAAATGGTGACTAAAATAGATACTGCATAGTTCTAATTAACACGATGCTAACTATAAATATGTATGCATGCAGAGCATACATGCAGCTGTCAGATGCATGCATGGCTAAAATGTCACCGGTTTTGAAAATAAAAAAGCGCCTACACGGACACGGAGTACTAGCAGCGCGGGAGTGGGCACCCGCACCTAGCAGACTAGCGGCGCGTGGGCGCCTGGGCTGGGCGGGACCACGTCGTACGTGGCGTGTCCGGACTGGGGAGCCGTAAGGCGCGCGGAGTGCGGTCGTGCGAGGGCTCGTGGGCGGGATGGGGAGCGCGGGGCGGTGGGTCGGGCTTGCTGGGCGGGGTGCGAGTTTGGGTCCGTGGGTTGGCTCAGGGTGTAGAATCACACACACACACACACACACACACACACATATATATATATATATATATATATATATATATATATATATATATATATATATATATATATTCTACACCCTAGGTGAGAATACTATTCTACACCGAGCTGTTATACTGAACAAAATTCAGTAACGTTCAGTTGTCGCGTTTAAGTATTATTTAGTATTTAGTGATACTGTGCGTAGTACTGACTGATACTGAACACGATTCAGTAGTACTTAGTATTTTTTTTAGGTCAGTTTTGGCTTATGGTGTAGAATAATATTCTACACCTAGGGTGTATATATATATATATATATATATATATATATATATATATATATATATATATATATATATATATATATATATATATATATATATATATATATATATATATATATATATATATATATATATATATATATATATATATATATATATATATATATATATATATAGTACATTGCGATATGCTTAAATGTGAATGTTTAAAAGAGGACTGTTGATACTGCATTGAGAATCCATCTTTGCGCTTGTGGCAATGACACAGCTGGGTTTAATTTATATAGCAAAACTCTTAATTTATTCATAAGTACGCTGCCTTATTATTATTTGATCATAGCAACGAAACGGAAGGAATTGTTTGCTGATCAACTGTTGCACATATCATCCAATCCAAGCAATATCTATCTATGTACAAAGCACACTCAGGCTGATGTTCACACAAGATACCTGCGATGGAGTATATATATCAATCAAATCAATCAATGCAATCGTCGTCTCACTCACGGTCAGGCTAAGCAAACTCGAAACGCATGAGAAGCTTCACGTTGTTGTACTTGTTCCCTTTGCGGTCGAAGAGCGCCACCGCCCGGATCCCCGGCCGCAGCTCCGACACCGGCAGCACCGTCTGCCCACCGAAGTCGTCCTTCTCCGACATGTCGTACTCGTGCACTTCCACCCGCAGCAGAGCGATCTCCGGGACCGTCAGCGGGAAGCTGAACTCCTCCTCCCACACCGGCATCCAGTTGTCCTCGATCGCCTTGGTCTTCTTCATCACCGAGTCTGCTGGGACTCCAGCGATCCCAACCTACCACCACACCAACATTTCTTACTCAGTTCATGCATGCATGCTGGAACTCACACTCCACTACGATATGCTGTTTGGATTAATCCATTAATTATACCATACCCGTGTGTAGAAATCTGGAGGAGAATATTGATCGAAGTGTGTCTGCTTGAAGTCCATTCGCCACCCATCGCCCATGTACACCTTCACCTTCAAGGTTTTCTTCACAGGTTGGGATTCTCTTGGGTCAAAGACTTGTGGTTCTGTCTGCATCAAGAAATCTGGCTTCTTCACATAACCGCACCCACCGTTCGCTTTATAAAATCCGTGCATTAGCCAAAGCGCTCTTCCATATCCCTGAAAAAGAACATAGGATTGTCATTACGATAAAAGTGTAAGCACATAAGATTCAAAACAGGCAGGTCAGTGAACCGAATTAGGCATGAAGTGCCCTGTCGAAACTTGGATCAACAGTTCAGAAACATACCTGCATATTGAATGCCACCATTTGAGCACCATGCACCCAACCAATAAACGGGTTGTAGTTAGATGAAGTGACTCGAGTGCCCTTCGGGTATATCCTCAGTATGTTCCTCTGCGTGAACCTGTTTTATTTGTAACAGAAGAAGCTGAGCTCTTCAGCAAGGGAAACAAAATAGATAGGATACAGTGGCCGCTATTTTCTTTTCAGGGTTCAGTTCGGTGCATGCAGGAAGATGGTATCTTAATCTACTGCCGCTGTTAAAATATGAAGGGAGGAATGTGCTGATAAAGAGTATCCATCAGTATATGTGTACCTCACAATTTCTGTGGCATGTTCCTCTGCCACTTTGGCAAGTTGTTGCTCGCTCAAACTGAGACGCCTAACTTTTTCTGGATCACTCTTCAAGGCATCAGCTAGAGAGCCTTTTGGCTTCCCTGCTCTGATTGTGATAAGGTGTTTATACTGTGGAGCTATATGTGGCTGCATTTTCTGTTCTTCCTCCTCATCATCGACGTCATCATCATCGTCTCTTTGGTGTCCTGGGGCATCATCATCGTGCTGCCAGAGGGAACAACAATTGTTGATTGCAAAGGTTGAAGGAAAGGATTAGTAGAAATGTAGCAGGTCTATACCTTTTTTGCAGACTGGATCTCAGTCTGAAAATCCGGTACTTCTTTTCCCCATGCGGCATCATCATTAGCCCCTTTGCCAAGACGGAGGTCAGCATCATCCTCTTTCATGGTGTCATCAGCCTTGGCTTCAAGGTATTCCTTGGGGGGCTTTGTTGAGAGGAGGACACGGCCCTTGAGTTGTTCAGGTGATGGGAATTCTTTGAGGCGATTGGAGTCAGGCGGGTAGTACAGTATGTCACCAAATACTTGAAGAACCATCTGACGGATTGACCGATTTCAGGAAGCACGCGGCGGAATGCACATGTTATTATGTTAGAAGAGACTGGCTATGTATTTTATTTGAGGAAGAAAATAAAACAGGGCTAAATAAATACCTTGGCAACTTTATCCTGGAGTTCAGAGGGAAGGTGGTCTTCAAGCGTTATGATGACAGGATAGGGAGATGCAACGAAGGCATATTCTTTGATGGATATCAAGCATTTGATGAGCGGAACTGGGGTGGTCAGTGTCCTGTTTATTAGAAATTAAACTCATATTGGCTGGCAATGCATTAATTGATTGGATTGGAGGAATAAAGTAAGTATTTGTCGAGTGTTACACTTGAAGAGCAAAACAGCACAGTAGGGAGCATAGCACAACAGAGAGTTGCCCAGCCAAAGGTAAAGACGCAATATACATTACATATGGCAATCGTTGTTTGACTATTGCATTGTTGTGGCATTGCATTGCATTCATCAGAAATCTATTTTTAGGTGAAAGCCACGTGAGACGAGACGAGAATGAGACACTAGTATAGTATCGATGTCGAGGGTTGGTTGGGGATGATATATAAAGTTTGAGTGAGGGCTGGATGAGGTGGCCACCACACCAGGTGGTCCTCTGCTGTTGTTGGGGAGGCTGGAGGACCATGGCATGGATCTAGAAGAAAGAGATATAGGTATTACCTGCCGTGCAGGATGTTGATGTCGTCCTTTGTTGAATTTGGCCACATGTCGAGCTCGATGACCCTGACCCCTCTCTGCAGCGCCTTGATGATGGGGACGTCGCTGCAGTCGCTGCTGAGCTGGTTGCCGGTGAGGTAGGAGTTGTGGCCGGTGTAGATGAAGTAGTGGGAGAGCGGTTGCGTCATGTCGTGGTGCACCTGCGCATGGTGGCGGAGGGGCGGGTTGAGGTCGTGCGAGAAGAGGTAGCGGTGGAAGTCGTCGAGGGTGAGGAGCGGGCGGGCGAGGCGCGGGAGGCGCGCGCGGCCCTGTTGCTGCTGCAGCCGGATCTGCTCCAGCAGCCGCTCCACCTCGGCGTCGTCCAGCTCCTGGTCCTGGTCCTGGTGGTGGGCGTCCAGGTAGCGTCGCAGGCCGTCGGCGCCCATGTGGGGGCCCCCGCCGGCGTGGAGGGAGAAGAGGGCGCGGACGTCCTCGGGCGGCGGCGCGTCGCGGGTGTGGAAGCGGCGCTTGAAGATGAGGCAGCACTTGTACGTGGTGCCCATGGTGGTGGGAGTGGCAACTGCCTGCAGTTGCGGAGGCGCGAGACGAAGAGGAAATCAATGGAGGAAGAGGAGGAGGAGGCAATCAATCAAAGACAAGGGAGGAGGTGAAGAAGAATAGAATAGAATAGGGGAGCCGGCCGACAGCCGAGGAAGGAGAGTCTGCTAGATAGAGGACCACGTCACGTCAGAGCAGATCAGGAGAGGGGAGAGGACGCGGGCGGGGCGGGGCGGGGCGGCGACTACCAAGGGGAGGTTGCTTAACTGTCTCTTGTATTGTACTCCCTCCATCCCAAATTATAAGACGTTTGACTTTTTTGATCTCAAGTTTGACCATTCGTCTTATTCAAAAAATTTGTGCAAACATAGTCAAATTTAAGTCATTCTTGAGGAACTTTTATTAATATACCAAGCCACGATAAAAAAATTGATATTTTGCACAAATTTTTGAATAAGACGAGTGGTCAAATTTGGTGTCAAAAAAGTCAAACGTCTTATAATTTGGGATGGAGGGAGTAATCAACAGTCTATCGACTCCAATGCCGTTGGTTGCCGTGTCGGCAGCATCGCGGTCTACGCTACGCTAGCCAACAAGAGTACGACTGCTCCTATGCCGGCCCAGCTGTCTTTTTTCTCCCCGTATTACTCCCTCCGTCCGGTTGATTGTGCAATTATGGGAAACGTGCCGTTCAAACTGTATCAACTTTGACCAAATTTATAGCAAAAAGTATTAACATTTATGTCTCGAAATAAATTTATTATGAAAATATATCTCATAACCAATCTAACGGTACTTATTTTGTCTCATAAGAGTTAGTATTTTTTTATATAATTTTAATCAAAATTTGCGATGGTTGATTTCTCGGGATGCGAGAATTGCATATTTATTGGGACGGAGGGAGTATTATTATTATTATTATTATTATTATTATTATTATTATTATTATTATTATTATTATTATTATTATTATTATTATTATTATTATTATTATTATTATTATTATTATTATTATCTTTTCACACGGCACTCCTCCCTGGCCTGCAGAACGCCGCTCTACTGTATGTCCTTATTGTAGGATTTGTCCTATATTTCTAACTTCGACTACAAACTTTCTAATATCAATTTATGTCATCCTATATATTTTTTTAAAAAATTGATGGTCGATCTGGTTGGCCAGTATTTTGTGGTTGTTGCTAGAGCTACCGCTACAACTGCCTCTCACATATTCACCCTGTTCGGCTGAGCTTATCAGCACGGCTTATCAGTCGTGGAACAGTGTTTTTCTCTTACAGCAAAACAGCCACAGCGGCTTATAAGCCGCAGAAACAGCCTGCCGAACAGGGTGAATAGTACTCCCTCCGTCCCTAAATATTTGTCACTTGCGCTTCCCAAGAAACAACTTTGATTAATTATATATTAAAATATATTAATACTTATGGTACATAATTAGTACTCCCTCCGTCCTAGGATATAAAGCGTAACCACTTTTTATTCATGTCCCATGATATAAGGCGTGCTCTCTCACAGACATTAATGCAGTAGTTCTAGTGCTGAGAGAGAGAATTAAATGTGTTCTTGGTCTTTGAACCAGAGGTGGTTACGCCTTATATCCTAGGACGGAGGGAGTATCATTGGAAAGATATTTGAATCTAGTTTTTTAATAAATTTATTTGAAGATACAAATGTTGCACGCATTTTCTACAAATCAAGTCAAATTTGTGGCACGAACACCAACGGCGACAAATAAATAGGGACGAAAGGAGTATGTTATTACTAGCAGTAGCAACGCCTGCAACCATTGCTGCTGTAAGCGCATGTATTCTGTGGTTGTTATCATTATAATCAATTATGGGACCCATTGATGAGGAGGGAGCTGGCTGGTCTACAATAACACTATGGCCTTGTTTAGTTCCCAAAATATTTTCCAAAATATTTCAGATTCCCATCACATCAAATCTTTGACATATGCATGAAGCATTAAATATAGATAAAAAATAAAATTAATTACACAGTTTAGACGAAATGGACGAGACGAATCTTTTAAGCCTAGTTAGGCCATGATCGGACAATAATTGTCAAATAACAACGAAAATGCTACAGTAGCGCTACAACTACATTTCCCAAAATATTTCGCGAACTAAACAATGCCTATATTGTCAATAGGACGGGTTTGCTACCATGGCAACAAATACTCTCTTTGTCCTAAAATAAATTAGCATTCTAAAATCTAACTTGGAAACCAAGACGAAAGATAAAATGATGTGTTAACAGATAAACTCAGGTTAGTTACAATGTATCTGGACGGATAGTTCATGACGTGTAATCAAAGATGTACATGCTAGCTGTTAGCTGAGTTTGTTAGAGATGTATTCTAGAGTTTGTTGTAAACCCTACTTGAGATGTAAGCCATGCAGGGGGCTATTCTCTGCCTATATTAACAAGCAACCGAGAGCCCCAAAGGGTCATCTCGTTCACGCCATTTTACATGGTATCAAGAGCCTACTTCCACACAGAATTCCTTCATGGCGTTCCCTTCTTCATCCTCCGCAGTTTCTGCTGCCATCTCCCTCACCACTTTCCTCCCGCCGGTGACAGAAAAGCTCACCCGCGCCAACCACCAGTCATGGAAGGCGCAGGTCGTCTCGGCGTTGCGAGGTGCTCAGCTCGCTGACTGGCTGGAATCCACAGCCATGGCTCCGGCGAAGTATCTACCCGTGGAGGTCGGGAAAGAGGCAGATCCACCCAAGTTGAATCCTGATCATGCTCCTTGGTGGCAAAGGACCAGATGGTCCTGAGCTATTTGCTCACAAATCTCTCCAAAGAGATCCTCGGTCACGTTAACACCGAGGTGACGGCGAAGGGCGCATGGAGTGCGATCGAGGCGATGTTTGCGTCGCAATCTTGCGCCAAGGTCATCAACACACGGATGGCATTAGCAAATGCCACCAAGGGAGTCTCCACCATTGGCGAATATTTTGCCAAGATCAAGTCCTTGGCCGATGAGATGGCGGCGGCCGGGCGACGTCTTGAAGATGAGGAGATAATCTCCTATCTGCTCAACGGCCTAGATGCAGACTATGACTCGGTTGCGACGTCTGTTGCAAACCGGGTTGAGCCTATCTCTGTGAGCGAGCTGTTCACACAGCTCGTGGCCCATGAGCAGCGACTGGATCTCCGCAACGGCGGCAGCTCGTCCTCAGTCAACATGGCGGCCAAAGGAGGCCGCAATGGTGGGAACAACTCCTCCCGTGGTGGAGGAGGACATGCCGGCGGAGGACGCAATAGTGGTGGCCGTGGCAACCGCGGCTTTTTGGCCGTGGCGGTGGTAGCCGCAGCAATTTTCAGCCTGGCCTCTTTTGTCAGGTGTGTGGGAAGGAAGGTCACCCCGGCCTTTCGCTGCTTCAAGCGATTCGACCGCGACTTCACCGGCCCGCCTCAGAAATCAGCGTCCTCGGCAACAACTCAGTCCTATGGCGTGGACACCAACTGGTACATGGATACCGGTGCCACCGACCATATCACCAGCGAGCTAGAGAAGCTTACCTCCCGTGACAAGTACCACGGTGGTG
>CM039585.1:79325756-79347419 GCA_022457205.1 Saccharum spontaneum
GCATGATGGCCAGGAATGCAACGAGTTCATGGCGTATGCCATGGCACACAAGGGCAGGGCGACAGCCCCGGACACCGTCTACAACCCGGAGGACGGGCCCGACGCGTACAGCAACACGAGTGTCCACAGCAAGCTCATCGACTATGCCTCGGCGGCCCGCGAGCGGCATGGGGAGGACTTCGACCCCCCACCCAGCCCCTTGATACCAACCTCGTGATGAGGCTCGGAGGAGGGAAGCAGCACGGTCGGTACTGGATGGCCTCCAACATGGTCGACTCGACCTCTGTGCCCAACCTCGCCCAGATCTGAGCACAGAGCACGAGCTCCTCCGTCCCCATTCGACCTCGGTAGGCGAGCACACTGCAGTAGATGGTGGCACTCCAGGTTAGTTCTATTTCATTCGCCGTTCATTACTTTTACACATGTACCTTGCCTTTGCATTATTTAAACGTTGGTGATTGAATATTGCAGGCCACTGTGGAGAGGATGGAGGCCGAGAGGGTTGAGAAGGAGAGGGAGAGGGCCCAGAGGGAGGCCGAGAGGGCCGAGTGGTAGGTCCTGAGGGCCCAGAGGGCGGCTGAGGCGCAGAGGATGCAGGACATGTTCTCATTCATGTCGAGCCTTAGCACCACTCTCCTAGGTGTGGTGGTGCCCCAATCGCTGCTCGCTCCAGTTGTGCCTCCTACTCCTCTGGCTCTAGGCACTCCAGTGAGTATATATATGGTTGATCTAGTCCTTTAGCTTGTGTAGATACTAATGAATTCAATTCTCCTTTGTGCAGCAACAGTCATCGGGTTCAAACCCGACTCCTTCGCCTCAGCACACACACCCCGGCTGGACAGGTCCACCACCACACGGAGGTGCCCCTCCAGGCTCCCATTGGAATTAGTGGCAGCAGATGGTGCCCCTTCATGTTTCATTGACTTTTCTTGATCTAGGACTTGTGTTGGATGAAGACTTCTTAGATGTTGTCATGGATTTGCACATTGGATGTGCGTGTGATGGATTATGCAAGAGGATGTGCTTGTGATGGATGTTGGATGTGCTTGTGATGTATTATGGATGTATGTGATGGATTATGTATGCGTTTTGTGTGATGCTAAATGCCTGTGTGCTGTCTCATGTATTATATATGAGTTTTGCATGTTTGCGTCGAAGGAAAGCAACAAACAAAAAAAATAGCAAATTTCCTAGCTTTGCCGAGTGCCAACACTGGGCAAAGAAGGCTTTGCCGAATGCCAGGGGTGTGGCACTCGACAAAGCTGGAAAAAATGCTGCTAAAGCAGCCACTTCCCTAGTTTTGCCGAGTGCCAGGGCCTGGCACTCGGCAAAGAGGTCAATTTTGCCGAGTGCCAGCTGGCACCACTCGGCAAAGACTATTTTTAAAAAGAATTTTTTTTAAAAAATGGTTTCTTTGCCGAGTGCTGAGCCCTGGCTCTCGGCAAAAATTCAAATTTTGCCGAGTGCCAGTCCCTGGGCACTCGGCAAAGACGACGTCAAATGTTGACGACAGTTATTTTTTTGCCGAGTGCGGGCTTGGCACTCGGCAAAGAAATTTTTGCCCATAAAATCTTTGCCGAGAGACCTTTGCCGAGTGCTTGGCTGGCTTTGCCGAGTGCCCCCAGCACTCGGCAAAGAGGGCGTCTGCAGTAGTGGGTGATCATGTTCTTGATGAAGTCACGGTGCCTAGGAGCGTCAATCACGGTGCAGTAGTACTTGGTGGTCTCAAACTTCCACATGGCAATGTCATATGGTGATGCCCCTCTCGTGCTCGGTCTTGAGCTTGTCAAGCACCCAGGTGTACTTGAACGACCTCTTGTTCATCTCAGCTACCTCCTTCCCAAACCTCTCGATGACACGCTTGTCAATGCCTCCAAGCTTGTAGATGAGGTGGCCGGTGGTGGTGGACTTGCCGGAGTCGACATGGCCAATCACCACAATGTTGATGTGAACCTTCTCCTTCCCCATGGCGACAGGGGCAGCTGACTAATAGCTGTATGTATTTGTATTCACAATCATAGCAGCACAAGGGTTATATTATAGCATGCACTCACGTTGTGGCCATTGATTGACTAGCAGTAAATTAAAAAAACTAAAATTCCATTCGATCCAGGGCGAAGTCAACAGACATAGCCTGCAAGGGAACGAGGAGGAGGGACAGTGGATCAGAGGAATTGCTCGGGTTTATATAGCTCGCGCCTCACGCCGCCGCCGCCGTGCGAGAGGCCGTCTCGGCACTAGGGTTTGCCGTGGCCATGTGATTCTCATCCTGCGGATGGGAACTCCTCCAGCTTTCATAGCGCCTACAAACGCCCTGCCTTGGCAGCTACCCTGCCCTAGGGCCCACTCCACCAGCGTTGCCTCATGCAGTCGCTCATTTCCTGTGCCTTATCTTTTCTTCGTTCGCAAAACGACACTTCCTTTCCTAAAATCAAAAGAAAAAAAATCAAGAATCATGCTATTTTAAATTTGATGCTTTTAAGAAATGTCATCACTTCTAATCTACTCTCTCTGTATCTAAATAATCAGTTCCCAAATTTGTCTTAAGTATGTACAAACACACGCGACTAGATGGCAATTTGGGGAAGAAATAGCAAGAACAGGTGGAAACTACAAAAACAGAGATTTTCGTAGATCAATCGATGATTACATAAGTTAAGTTCCTTCTTCTCCCTTTCTCTCCGCTCACAGTTGACTTAGAGCAGGTACAATAATAAGCTCAAGCACGTCCATCTCCAACCATCTATACCAGACTGATTTGTCTGGAAACGGACAGCTGATGGGAAATACTTGGCTTCATCGGCTTATAGATCATTCTTCTTCGGAAAGACGTTACTGGTTGGGGCCAAGCACCTCTGGTACACACACGCGCCGCCAAAGGTCAAGTTCTTCTTCTAGGTTAGGTTCCATGGACGCCTATGGACCGCCGATAGATGGAAGCGCCATGGACTGCAGCAAGATGCTTCGTGTGCCCCCTGCGCTCAGGAAGATGAGACCTCAGATCATCTATTGTGTTCATGTGTGTTCGCATGTGAAGTATGGCATCGACTCCTCCATTCGGTTGGAGTACACTACAAACCCTAGCTCCGCAACAGAACGCAAACCTCAAGGATTGGTGGCAGCAGGCGTGAAAGACACTGCCCAAAGCGGTTAAGCATGCCTTCGACTCCACAGTTCTCCTTTCCACCTTGAATTTGTTGAAGGAGCGCAATCGTTGGATGTTCGACAGGGTTTCGAAGACGCCTTTGCAGCTCTTCCATCTCATCGTGGAAGAGGCAGACGCTTGGGTCACTACCGGCTTCACAAGCTTCTCGTCGCTAGTGAAAGGTCCTAATATGGCTAGAGGAGGGTGAATGGCCTATTAAAAATTATACAAACTCACTAGATCAATTGATTAGTATGACAAATAGCGTTATGCAATTTTGATCTAGCTTTACAAGGGTTGCAAACCACCCATCCCAATAATTCTAGTTGCTATAGTCACTAAGACAAACAAAGGTTATGTCACTACGAGCTCTCAAAAACTAGTTACACTAAAGAGCTCAACTAGGTGAGAAGCTACACTAGCAAGGATAATACAAGCTCTCAAAACTAATTACACTAAAGAGCTTGTTACAACTAGTTTGCGGAATGTAAATGGAGGGGATGTGATCATTATACCGCCGCATAGGGGATGAACCAATCAATTAATATGAAGACCAATCACCGGGAGAAGTCAATCAACATAAGATGGACACGATAATTTTTCCCCTGAGGTTCACGTGCTTGCCAACAAGCTACGTCCCCGTTGTGTCGACCACCACTTCGTGGTTTGGCGGCTAATTGGCAATACAAAGCCAAGCTCTCCAAGAGCACCGTAAGAACCTACCGTAAGTGAGGTAACTCAATGACACGAGCAATTTACTAGAATTACCTTTGGCGCTCCGCCAGGGAAGGCGCAACACCCCTCACAAATCACTGAGAGGTGGCCAAGAACAAGCACCACTCTTGCCACAACTCCTCCGCTGCCTCCAAGCCGTCTAGGTGGCGACAATATCCCGCAGCCAAAGGTCACCCAAGTGCCACTAAGATGCAAACTCACAAGCATAATGTACTTGGATCATTCAATCTCACTTTAGATTAGCAACCAAGCAAGGGAGATGAGTGGGAGGGAGTATGCTCAGCTCATAAGGATGTCAAGATGTTCAAATGACCAAGAGGGATGCCTTGGAACCGGCCACCACATATTTATAGAGCCCCCAAACAAATAGTCGTTAGAGTCATGAAGGGGGTACTCTACGTACCGACCGGACGCAGCCCCAGCATCCGGTCACTACTGTTCAAGCGCCCGGATGGCTGCCATGTGTCCCTGTTCAAATATCGTTCGTTGGATTTCAATGGTCACTTAACCAGTTAGCACACAGTTAATGTTTGACCGGATGCGCAGTTAGAAATGACCGGACTCTCCACCACGTGGCGTCCGATCAAGTACAGAGAGGTTCCAGAACCAGAAAAAGTTGACCGGACGTGTCACAACGTCCGATCACTCTCTCTGATCCACGTGAGACTCAGCTGCTGATGTCACCATACGTAATTCATGACCGAAATCTCCCTCTGTGCGTCCGATCGCACTGCCTGTGTAGTGTCCGGTCGCACCTCAGCTTCACCGGCCTATTGCTCTGCTCGACCTACACTGACCGGACACGCAGGTGCCCTTGAGGCCAGCGTCCGATCACTTCCAGTGACATTTTTCGCCTCTGTTTCTTCGCCAAATCACCTTGTGTATGACTTTGTGCACGTGTGTTAGTATATTTTCATAAACATTTTCAGGGGTTATGTTAGTTCTCCACTAGATCCTAATGCACATGCATGTAAGTCATCATCTAGTGGCACTTATGAGATCAAATAGCCAAAGGATTCCCCCTTTATAGTATGGCTATCGATCCTAAACGTAATCATACCCTATATGGTGTCTTGATCACCAAAACCAAAACTCTTGTAATACCTTTGCCTTGATTTCTATCGGGTTTTATTTTTCTCTTTCTTCTTTTCTAAATGTGAAGCACTTGATCATCTTTTGGTCACCTTCATCACCATGACCATCATCTAGCTCCACCACTTAGCATGGGACTTATCATTTCATGTCTACACAGTTAGCATAATGATTAGTCTCTAAGTTTCATCAATTATCCAAAATCAAACTAGGGCTTTCAGCTGGTCGCCCGAAGCGCCAATTAGCCCTGCGCGTGCGCGTTTTACTGCTCCACATGGCAACATAGTTTCCTTAGTTAGTACGACTGTGCGATTTCCACCGTTCAACGGTGATGTGTGTTCGTGTTTACCCACACGCTCGGTGGCATCTCACCATCTAGTGCTGTTGGGCGTGTAATCATTTTCTAACTCTTTCTTAATGAAACACGTGCTAAGCACATTCCCGAAAAAGCAAATACTGATGTGGAGGGGAGAAGGGAGGAGAGAGAAGAGTTTGGCTCTTATGCAAGCAACAAGCTGGACACGAAAGCATAGGCAATGGTAGGTCCAAGTAGCAAGTGTTGTGAGAAGGAATAGGAAAGAGAAATTTTGAAGACAAATAAGAGATAACTATTGTATAACTTAGCTCTTATAGCTTTTACTTATATAGCCAAACACTTAGCTCTATTAGTAATTTTGCTCTTATAACTTGATAATACCAACATACAAGTGGGCCGTCTTGGACTAGACTCATGCACACCAAGCCCAATTGCATCTTACATCTCCTCTCAGTCCATATGATATTCCCATTGCTTGAAATGCGGCTTGATCTTCTTATGCACTTGTACTCCAGCTTCAATCGCTAGTGCCAAAGCATAGAGCAATTTAATCACCTGTGCACATTCTGAAAGCCAATACCTCTCACCTTGACCACCCGTGCCCCATAGAGAAATTAATCCCATATAGGAATTCTAGAAATAGTTGTAGGACTCCGATGAATGATAGGCACGTGTTGATCTTCAATACAATCCCATGCATTTTTTATAAAATCGATCATCTCCATGCTCAGGGTTGCCCAGGCTGCTATTGTCACAGTTAATTCCATTGAACCGGCACTGGGTAATAGCACTGAGTATCTTGGCATATACATTGGCCAAATTCAGAGTAGTAGAAACAGACCAAACACTTTCACAAAAAAAAAAAAGAAACAGACCAAACACCATAAGGCGAACCAAAATACCTTATGACGGAAGAGGATCAAATCAATACCACAACAAACAAGATTGCGACAAAATAAAAAAAGCACAAAACTACCTGACGCCACCACAGATGAAACCGGAGTAGAACAAAACAAAATTGGTTAGGGAGAGGGAGCAGAAACGTTCGTAGCTAGGGAGGGGCAGGGTCGGCGACGCCATCTCGCTGGAGCTGGAGTGCATGCTGCCTCCAAGTAGCGTGGCTGGTCGTTATATGTCTCTATGAGACGTGTCGTCTTTCCCCCGCCGGAAATGCCATGGCCACCGAGCACGAGCGGGTGGCGACTTCCTGAGTGCGCACTTACGGAAAGAACAGGTTAATTACTTTAATGTAAATTTCAAAACAGACAATACATAGTGCTATTTTTAATCACTACTAAAATGGTAGAGTTCTCCTAATGTATTAAGTAGTAGTAAGAACACTACCACAAATTATAACATAGGAATCCTCGCTGGGAGACATTTGGTAGGGAAAAACTCATATTAAATGTTAATGCTAAACATTAGGAGAATCTCACGTCACTAGAAGAAGCTCTACAGATTATGGTTGTGAATACAATTTTGATATATAAAGATTTATTTATCTCGCGTTGCAACACATAGACACATTTGCCAGTATAATATAATAGTTGTGACGTAACAAAAGTCTACATATACGTACGTATACGTCATTCATATAGCTCATTGATATATATGTATATATTGGAGGGTACATACATATATTATGTATATAAGGAGGGGGTCACGTACTGGTCCGGCCTCACGTACTACACGAATACATGGGAAGAAAAGCAACGATTTTGCTTAATTGGAACAACTCTGTTGCTTCTCTTTCTTCATCATTGAGCTTCTACTAGCTAAGCTAGGAAATTAATTCATTAATGTCCTCTAGTAGGAGTATATTACTACTAGCTATGTTTTATGCATGCATCTTCATGCGAGCGCTTGGCACGCATGCATGCATGCAAGAGGCGATGGGATGTGCATGACGCATGGACGAGTACTAGCTCGTTGCATGCATGTGTAGGCGTGACGATGGAATAATGGGCCTCTAGAGCAGCGTTGTGTCGACACGCCAGACCATGATTTGGGAACAGTTGGAGTAATCAGGGATGGGCCTCGTTTTGTTGTAGTCTGCCACCACCAACCTTTGCACGAACTTGATGGAATCCTGGATGAATGGGGGGAAAATCAGCAATATATAATTAATGCAATCATAATTATGCTGCATCGTAGAGTATACATGTGGATTGATACACAGTTGGCAAAAACATGAGATGCCATGTCGGCACTTTTCGTGCTTGCAAAAATGCAAATTAGTCACGTCAATATATATGACGTGTCAGCATTATTTTGTCGTACCACACAACGATTAATAAAAGTATTATTTTAAAATATTGATTTGGAAAAGGTTAAAAAGACTGGTAAGGCGACCGGAAGAGGCTATGTTCGTCGTAGAAGGCTGTTTGGAACGGTACATATTCACCATCCTATATTGGTTGCGTCTGTGAGTTCATAGAGACGAAAAAAAAAGGAAAAGAAATATGCATGGGACCACCCAGGCTAGGTGTAGTCCCACCCAATGCGTGCTAGCGGCCGAGAAGAGATGAAGGCTGCCTGTCGATCTCTCAGTGAGTGTTTCTCTCCACTCCAAGCGAACAACAAGTCACGATCAAAACAGGGCGTGAGTGCCGGACATGCATATATATATATATATATATATATATATATATATATATATATATATATATATATATATATATATATATATATATATATATATATAAAATATGTGGAATGGGAAATGGGAAACGGCGGGAAATGGGACAGGGAAGGAGGAAGAGGACGACGACCGACGACGACACAGTGCTCTCCTACACTCTACTTCTACTAGCAGGCAGGCAGCAGGTAGGCGACGGACGACACGCCAGAATTATGGCTTAATTCGAGGGACGCGAGATTATCATTATTATTAATCTGCAATGGATGCATGATTGACTCTTACTAATTGGTACTCCCTCTGTATAAGAAAGAATGCAATTCTAGCACAGTGTCATAGTTTTGTATCTTAAGTTCGATCAATTATAGATAAAAAAGTATCAATATTTATAATATCAAATAAATATCATTAGATTAATTACGAAATGTATTTTTATAATAAATTATTTTGGAGCTGTAAATGTGAATAATATTTGCTAGAAATTTAGTTAAACATGAATTACTTTTGCTGGCATGCAACACGTAGTTGCATTCTTTTTGAACGGAGGAAATACTACGTACCTGCGACTGGTCGGGCTCGGAGGTGGGGAAGCGGTCCCACCTGGCAGGGTCCCAGAGGAGGTCGCTGGCGAAGGCAAAGCCGTGGACGGAGTCGTCGGTCATCACAGGGGGCGATGGTGACGTGGACGCCCCCGCTTCTGAGGAGGAGAACCATGCTGCTGTGGCTGTCCCTGTGCCTGTGCCTGTGCCGGCGGTGGTGCAGACGGGGCCTTCCACGGCCACCCTCTTCTCCTGCTCCCATACCGTCGCTACTGGCCACGCACCCACAGTCCTGCGTGGTGCATTGGTGCATGCACATCACTTTCACTTGAGTTGAGCACAAGGATCGGAGTTTGTTTTTTCTCAAAAAATGTTTTTTATACTACTGGCATACAGTAGTAGCACTACTATGCAAGTGATGAGTAGTAATAGTTACAGTAAAAAATTGATGCACCGGATCCATTCCATTTCCATGCATTCTCCAGAGTGGATCGTCAGCACAGCAATAATGCAAGCCCTGGACCGGCCGGAAGCATGGGCCTTTTGCATATGCATGCCTGTGCTGTGCCTGTACACAAACTTAATTGCACTGTATGCATGGCCCTACCTACCACTCACTCAGGCACTGCTACTCGTCTGGTCGACTACATGGAAACGACTATAGAGTAGTAGTCGGGAGTCGGGACTAGGGTCCGGGTCCCAACCAGGATGGCCTGGACGGCTGGACCGCTGGACTCCATTGCCTCCGTTCGTTCCGGGCCCCCGACCCCTCTCAACTCTCATGGACATGCACATGCACAGCACAGCACAGCAGCGAGCCAGTGTACAGTAGTACTACAATGATTGAATGATATGATACAACACGTACGAAAGCTAAGCACTGCTCCACCGACAAAACAGTTGCACTGATCGATCCCATAATTTTACACTCGACTACTAACGAGACGATACGAACGATTACCGGCCGGCCACGGCCAGTGAGTAAGATCCATCGGTCGGAGCTAGTACGTAGACATTATATGTGTCGATGACGGGCAAAATTAACAACAACAAAGCAAAGCAAAAACTAGGATTAGTCAATCAATCCATCCATGAAAGATTAGCTAGCTACCTGATGTGCCTGAGGTGTTCCAGCAGGCGGACGTCGTAGACGTCGGCGAGTCCCGCGAAGAGGACGACGCCGCGCAGGCGGTGCTGCTCGATGTGCGCCAGCGCCTGGTTCCTCTGGTGGTGCCGCTCCTCCTCCCACGCCTCCGACGTGAAGTTCTCCCCGTAGGTCAGGTGCCGGTACACCACCCCGGTGCGCCGGAGCAGCCGCGCCGTGGGACCCGCCTCCCGGGCGGACTCCACCACCAGCCACACCACGGGAGGGGACACCAGACGCAGGGCGTGCGCCGTGCGCGTCAGCCCCGCCGACCGCCGCTCGCGCTCAGACAGACCCGTCGACGTCGTGGTCGTCGTCACCACCACAACCAGATCCAGAGGAGGCTTGGCCTGCTTCTCCAGTGGCGGCTTCCCCTGCTGGTAGTGCTGCAGCGTCAGCAGGTGGCCGAGTGCCCCCGCCGCCGCCGCCGTGTTGTTCATGGCGTGCAGCGCCCGGAACACCTGCGCCGTGGCGGCGGCGTTGGCGTGGACGGCCGCGCGGGAGGCGGCGTCGGTCCAGTCGGAAGGGGCGAACCCGGTCAGGAGACCCACCAGGAAGCACACGCACGAATGCAGCATCGCACGCCGCAGCGACAGCGGCCGCTGCTTCGTCGCCCGTGCGTGCTGCTTGCTGTTGCTCATGTGCTTGGAGTTGGAGTTGGACGACGCCGGAGGAGCCGCTGAAGCACGATGATGATGATGAGAATGCTTGGGCGAGGCCATGGCGCTACCTAGCTCGGCCTGCCTGCCTCCGCTCAGCTAGCTAGGCAGCTAGTGCGGTCGCACGCACTCAGCTCTACCGTGGGACCGTGGGAGCGGGAGCGAACAATGCAAGTTAAGCGGTGACCGATAGATAGATACTCTGCTGGTACATGCTGGTGGGGAAAAGCTAATAATAATAATAAGGTCTTGTTTGCATGCCTTCGAAATTTTAAATTTTTACTTTTTATTTTATCACATTGAATATTTAAATATATACATAGAGCATTAAATATAGATACAAAATAACTAATTACACAGTTGGGTTGTAAATAGGAAACGAATCTTTTGAGCTAAATTAGTCCATGATTGTACACTAATTGCCAAATACAAATGAAAGTGCTTCAGTAACCAAATTCCAAAAGTTTTTCATCTAAACACCCCCTAAGCTAAGGTCAGTCTCAGTGGAGAGTTTCAATGTGTTGTTTCTAAGACTGCCATATCATATAGGGTGTGTTTAGCTCGCGAAATTTTTTGGCTTTGGCTATCATAGCACTTTCGTTTGTATTTGTCAATTAGTGTCAAATTATGGATTAATTAGGCTCAAAAAATTCGTCTCATGGTTTTCTACCAAATTGCGTAATTAGTCTTTTTCGTCTATATTTAATGCTCTATATATATGTCCAAACATTCGATGTGACGGGGAATCTTGAAAATTTTTGGGAACTAAACATGGCCATTGAATGAAATGAAATTTGGATGAAACACCCACTCTTAATGCAAAGTTTCATTCTAAAGTTTTATGGACATTTAGGCCATGTTCGCTTGTCTTATAATCCGTATTTTTCAGCTTGATTTTTTAGTCGGAATAATATTTTTCTCTCGCAACAAATCAGCGAACAGTACTTTCAGCCATGACTTTTGAGCGAAGCGAACGGGCTCTTAATTATAAGACTCATAGAGAATTGGTAATCGTGCCAAGAGAGTTTCATCCCTAAAACTCATTTCTTCTCTCTCTTCATTAAAACATTGTCATGTCATCAAAAATGCATATGTGATACGATATTAAATACAAATGAAACTCGTACGAAACTTTCACTAAAACTAACCTAGAGGTGAAATGCAGAGACGCCAACGACAATGCTGTCCATCGATAGGCGATAGATGGCCATGCAGCTGCAGCTACTAACAACTAAGGCCAGTCTTAGTGAGGATTTCATAGCCCTGTTACCAATACATCTATATTTTAGAAACAGTGCAGAAAGAGTTTTGATGAGGACATCGCCACGTTGGACACATCGACGCTATGGTCTTCCCCAAGTTGCAATTCGTCCCCGACTCAGCAGCCACGTCACCCTCGGATTCAGCAGACACGTCGTCACTGTTTCAGTCATAATTTTCTCATACGACATCGAAACGGGGCGTTCTTAGATGCGTTGGAAAGGAGACGACGCCGTCGTCGTTTTGGATCTGGTCTCAGCTCCAGAAGGTCCGTGGATCATTCTGTGTGACCACGGCAAGGTGTTGCGTCACCTATTTGGGCTAACTTGGCCATGTATCGTGTCGGGTCTTAAGTCCAAGTTGTGGGCGCCCAACCCCTGGCCGTCCTCAACCCTAGGTCGAGTCTTAGACTATAAACATAGCCACCGCCGCTGCTAGACAATTGGGTTTTGTTTAGAGTTTAGTTTTCCATCGAGAAACTGAATCGTTCATTGTAACTGTGGTGATAAATCCTTTTACAGTGATTTAGGGCCCCTGTTCTTGATCTCCTCTACTGTGTCGATTAGTCTTTTGGAACCGAGTTCTTGAACCCTCTATTGATATTTGCATCATTCATATTTGTAATTTCAGATTACGTGTTTTTACCTTCTTGCTTGTGCTCTTCAATTCGCTTGCAGGAAAAGCCTTCTTGGTGAGGTCAATCAAGTTGTGTTTGGTTGATAACCAATGGAGCAGTGGTGTAATGGTTGCAGGGTTCGAATCATGTCTGATTTGAAGCCGGATCGCCAACGTCGAGATCTCCACAAATCGAACTTACCAGCTACCTCTCGGAAGATCGGGCATGTATCTCATCAAGTTTCATCCCTATGAAACTCTCTCTACTCCTATGAAACTCTTATCATCTCTCTCTTCATCAATACAGTGCCACATCAGCCTATTTAATACCTATGAAACTCTGATGAAACCCCACTAAGACTGCCCTAAGTGAACAAACAGACAATTAAATTAAACAGTAATAACACGTACTATAGTAGTGGGTGCTTAATTAGCGTATGCATAGTGCCTGAGGAAAAAGAACAGAAAAACGTAAAAGGAGCAATATATATATCCCGTCCCATCGCTTGCCGATGACGATGTTGCTACAGCTACACAATCCGCTAGACACGCGGATGTGCCCTGTATACCTGCCTTCAACTTCAACGACAATGCCCTTCTTCTGCTTCCAGAACAATGTACGTGTAGTAGCTAATATTGGCCCTTTTTGGCTGGCTGGAAAAATGCTGATGCTGATTTTTTATGAGAGAAAAACAGTGTTATAATACTCCTATGATTGAATAGGATATCTTCTTTTCCGTTATCCAAGTTTCAATTTTACAACGAGAGTTACTGTTTATTTATTCATCAGGCGTTTACATAGGAAAAAGTTTTAGTCGATGCTTATGAGTCAGCATATCCAATTTCGACCACCTAGATGACCAAATTGAGTCTTTAACATCTGGGAAACCTCTCGCTCGTTATTGGACATGACACTTGGTTGCCCTCGCCTACCCACTATCAACAACCCTTCCCATCTAACTACGTACCTTCACATGCGCCTAACGGATCACACCGCCTCGTTGCCCCGTTCTCAAGCTGCCACAGTTCCTAGTCTTCCTTTCCTTAGAGAGTCTCATCTCTTAAGCCTTAAAGACTCCTATTGTACCATCAAAAACACACTAGGACCCCAATTTAATAACATCATTGGCTATAGTGGCGAAGACAGGGAGCTGAAGGGGGCGAACACCTCTCAACTTTCATATATTCAAATACAACCCATATGATCTAGCTAATTTACTATATAATTAAAGGGTAAATGACTCCCCTATTTTCATTTGCCCCACTAAATTAAATCTAGCTACTAGCTTTGCCACTAGTTGTATATATGTTCTCCATCTGCCTAATAAAAACTACGAATGTTTTGGGTGTCCAAAGAATAGGTTGTGTGAATTTTATTTGCTGCACTTTCCTTTCTTGTTTTTTCTTGATGAGTAGCGGTAGTATGTGGCTATGTGGGCATACCCACATTAAACATGCTCCTCTCTTGGCAGCGAGAAGATGTTGTATATACTCCCTCTATCGCAAAAGGAATACAACTATGGATTGCGTGTTAGTAAAAATGTTTCATGTTTGACCAATCTTTAGTGAATGACATTCACATTTATAGCTTCAAATAAATTTATTATGAAAGTAGATTTCATAATTAATCTAATGATATTTATTTGATATCATAAATACTGATACTTTTTAATCTATGTAATTGATCAAAATTAATAAGATACCGAAACATGACACTTTGCTAGAATTATATTCTTTCTGGGATGGAGGGAGTAAGGTGGGAGGAAGACAAGTGGAGAAAGGAAGAACCTAATAACACAACAAAACATCAAGCCCATCTTCTAACACAACCCATTAAAAATGTGTGAAAAAGGCTTGAAGATATATAGAAATATAAACTACTATCATCAAACCCTTAGGGCACTCCTAATGCAGAAACTACTCATAGTTTCTATACCTCGAAGATCTCATTACAAGAAACCGTCCTCTCCAATACATAGTTTTTATAGTAGTTTCTTTAGATAAAAAAATTAATATGCAACACAAAGTATTGATGTTTTGTGAACCGGACTAGTAAATTTATACGGTTGCCGCGCTGCTCTAAGAAGACGATGGTAGCATCCAAAAGACACAAGGAATTATACTGGTTCAGGCCAGAGCCCTACGTCCAGTCTTAGAGATAATCGAGTGTGTGTTCCTCGCTTGAATGCTCTAAAGTTCTTACAATGGGGGGGTGCAAGAATGGTAGAAAAGGTAGGAGAGCTAGAGCTAAGGGATGAACTGTCTGAAGGGAAGCTTCAGGAGCCTAGTGGTGTGAAGAATGAATGAGAGGATGTGAGATGTCAGGAAGGATGCCCTAACAGCCCTTATATAGAGTTCGGGGCTAGGTGTAAGTGCATTCACCCCCGTTGTGGGTTTTGGATAATTAATGACAATCAAATTAGGGACTAACATATTTATCAAGTGTAATCTACAGGTGTTAGTCCATTGACGGAATTGAAAAAGAATATCTGGTGAATAATAGCACCCTAAATTTTGATGAACAAAAGGCGCTTTGACTCAAGGGCTTCAACACCGTTTATTTTGATTTGAGTCGTAGGCAACACCGCACTATCAAGAGGGATACAAATCTAGTTGGCAAAATGGGGATAAAAAGTGCTTTTGTCGAAGCTTAGTAGGCTGGAGAGCTGGACCAGAAGTTTTGGTGAGCTGGATCGGAAGTTCTGGTGAGCTGGACCGAAAGTTCCGGTGAGCAGCACCGGAAGTTCCGGTCGCTAGCGCCCACGCGCGTTCGCGTGCGAGTATTTTGTTCCAGTACTTACCGGAAGTTCCGGTTGGTGCAGTTTGCGCGTGTGTTTGCGTGCGAGAGAATTGTTCCGGGTTTCGTCCGGAGGTTTCGGTTCGGACCGGAAGTTTCGGTCATGGCACCAGAAGTTTCGGTGGACCCGAGTTGACTGACAAGCCCAACGGTCTGATCTTATTTGACCGGAAGTTCCGGTGGCTTCCACCAGAACTTCCGGTGGCTCATCCGAGCCCGAGTATATAAGCTACTCACCTCATTTCTAACCGTTGCCTGAGCTTTGCACATTCATTTCTGCTCTTCCAACTCTCTCCAAGCTGTGACTCGCCCACTCTCTCTCTCCCCCTTTGCCTCCAAGCTTCAATCTTTGATTGTTTGAGCTAGGGACATGAGATTTGAGAGCGGGAGCATCGATCTTCGACTTGAGCACTTGGATTCCTCGTTGAAAGCTCTATGTTTATTGTTGGTAATTAGTGACAATGCCTAAGTACTAATCCTATGCCTAAGTTGTGTATAGCATATGAGGATTAGTACATTCCAAGGTTGGTGGCAAGATGGACATGGTGATCATGATGGCCACACTTGGATTTGGACGCAACCCTACGTGATCAAGGCAAAGGTATATGCTTAAGGGTTGTGTTTTAGTAACCAAGACACCTAGTGGGTGTGGTTACATTATAGGATAGATAGCCGTACTATAAAGAGGGGAATGACACGGCTATTGAACTCCTAAGTGCCTCTAGGTGTGCATTTCATAATCATATGCATTTGGATAGAACTTATAATGCCTCGAAAAATGATTGTGAAAATGCTAACACACTCGCACATGACATGATCATTTGGTGGTGTTAGCACATTTGCGATGGCGTTGGAATTTGAGCTGTAGAGAGGGTTTGGGGTCAGGCGTTTTCGAGGAGTTGAAACGACTATTTTCCACTACGCTGGAAGTCAGAAAAGAAACGGAGACGAACGGAGGTCACAATGGTGACCGGACGCGTCTAGTCAGCGTTCAGCGTCTGCGCGTGTTTCAGTTTGTTGATCAGACGCGCAGCGCGTCCGGTCACGACCGATCGGACGCGTCTGGTCGTCAAGGGAGCTTACTGGACTCCAACCGGACATGGGCACTATGGCGTCCGGTCAGTTCTGCAGCGCGACCGGTCACTGTTTCGTTGGAGCGCTGCTCTGGCTTGACCAGCGTGTCTGGTCAGTTACGGGACCAGTGCGTCCGGTCGAGCCTAGCGCGTCTGGTCCACGCGACCAGCGTGTTCGGTCAGCGCGACTTCAGTTGAATCTCGTGCCTAATGGCTATATTCAAAAGGGTACGTCTATAAATACTCGTTGGCCGGCTCAAAACTCCATCTCTTGGACATTTGACATACTTGTGAGCACTTTGAGCTAAGCAACTCTCCTCCCACTCATCTCTCTTTCTTCTTTGCTTATTCAAAGTGAGATTGAGTGATCCAAGTGCATTTGTATTGTGAGATTGCATCTAGTTGGCACTTCGTGGTTGATTTGCTGTAGGATTCTTGTTTCTCTTGGTGGTTGCCGCCACCTAGACAGCTTGGAGCAGCTTGGAGGCGTTGGCAAGAGTTGGTGATTGTTCTTGACCACCTCTGGTGATTGTGAGGGGTTTGTGCCTACCTCGATGAAGCGCCAAAGGCAACATTAGTGGATTGCTCGTGTCATTTGCAACCTTTTGCCATTTGGTAGGTTCTTGTGGCGCCTTTTGAGAGGCCCGGTGTGTGACCGATTAGCCACCGAACCACATGGTGAAGAGGGACACAACGGGGACTAGCGTGCCGACAAGCACGTGAACCTCAGGATAAATCTTGTGTTATCACTTTCATATTGTGATTGATTGATCCCGGTGTTTGGTTGTTTTGGTATTCATTGTTGATCATATTGGTTGGCTCAATACTTCACCCCTCGGTGAAACTCTCCTAACTCAACTCCGCATTACCTTCTTAGTTACATTTGCTTGCTAGTTAGCTTTGCTAGAGTAGCTCTTTTGTGTAGCTTGCTAGTTGTAGTTTCTTTCTCGGTTTGACTTGTGCGGTTGAGTGCAAATATACTAGAATTGTGAATTGGATAGGTGGCTTACAAACACCCCGTAGGCTAAGCAAAACTCGCAACTCGCTATTTGTTATATTGATAAACTTGTTTAGCTTGTCTTTGTAGAAATTTTTAAAAGGCTATTCACCCCCCTCTAGCCATCAAGACCTTTCAAGTGGTATCGGAGCCGTGGTCACCGTTTGCAAGGCTTAACAACCTCGATGTAAGATGGCTCAAGTTGTGTTTAACCATGTCGGGGGTAATCCTCCATTCTTTGATGGTGTCTCATCTTTTGATCATTGAAAAAGAAAGATGAAGCAATATCTTGGCTCTATCAATGAGAAGGTTTGGGAGGTGACACATCATGATTATGCTGTCATTGATCCCGACAACCTCACCAACAATGACCGCATCAACAACCAATGCAACACTATGGCTCTCAACATCCTCTACAATGGGATTGATGCAAAGGTTTTTGAACAAATCAATGATCTTGAGATGGCAAGTGAAGTGTGGACAAGATTAGAGGAAACATATGAGGGCACTTCAACGGTAAAGAGTGCCAAGCTCTATATGCTCGAGGATAAGTTTGCAAGCTTCAAGATGAAGGATGATGAGTCCATACCAGAGATGTTCTATAGGCTACAAGTTATTGTCAATGGTCTCAAGAGCTTAGGAGAAGATGTCAAGGACAAGGACTTCTCACATAAGTTCTTGATGAACTTACCTAAGAAGTTTGCTATCTTGAGGAAGATGATCCAAAGAGAGGGTTTGGACAAGGTGACTCCAAACCAAGTGCTTGGAGATGTCATGACCGATGCTCAATATGATGATGATGAAGATGAAGATGAGAAGAAGGAGATCAAGGTCAAGCAAGAGAAGCCCATTGCATTCAAGGCTTCATCTTCTAAGGGCAAGAGCAAGGTGGAGAGTGATGATGATGATCCATTTGATGATGAGACCATGGCTCTTCTAGTGCAAAAGATGGGTCGGTTCATGAAAAAGAAAGGCTATGGTGCAAGAAAGAGAAGAGACTTCATGAAAGCAAAGGAGGTGCTTTACTACAATTGCAATAGCCCCGATCACATAGTGGCGGATTGCCCCTATGAAGATAAGAGATTTCATAATGGGGACTTGAAGCTCAAAAAGAACAAGAAGGATAAGAAAGAGAAGGAGAAGAAAGCAAAGAAGAGCTTCACATTCAACAAGAAGAAGGGTGGTGGTTATGTGGTCACTTGGGATAGTGACAACTCTGATAGTGATGATGATGCAAGCTCTAGTGATGATGAAAGGACTACTCGGCGAGCCATTGCAAGCATCGCCCTCTCCAACAAGCCATCCATCTTCGACACTACATCGACATGTCTTATGGCCAAGCCTACCAAGGTAAAATATGATGATAGTGATGATGATTCTTGTGCTAGTGATGGTTGTAGGAGTGATGATGAGGAGGATGAGGACTACTCCAAGGATGATCTATTGGGCATAATAGATCAAATGAGCAAGGGCTACAAGAGGACAACCAAGAAGTGCAAAATCTTGGAGCAAGAGCTCATTGCCAAGAGCAATGAAAATGATGCCTTGATGGAGGAGCTTGTTGCTCTAAAAAAGAGTAAGGAGTGTAAAGGAATTGAACAAGAGCTCAAAGCTCTTAGAAAATCATTTGATGAGCTAGAGGCCTCTCGTGAGTGTCTAAAGGAAGACCACGAGGACCTTGAAGTTGCTCACACTAGGCTTAAGGAAGCCCACTCCACTCTACTTGAGCTCATCAAGGAAAAGGACCTCAAGTTGGAGAAGTTCATGAAGAAAGCTAAGGAGGAGCAAGTGATTGTCACTTGTGATATTGGACTAACATGTGATATTATTGATGATTCATTATTTGTTGGTCCTACTAATGCTTCATGTAGCTCATCATCATCCACCACAACCAACTCTATCTCTACTACTAGTGATTCATCACTTGTGGTTGAGAATGAGACTCTCAAGAGAGAAGTGGATGATCTCACCCGCGCATTAGGCAACGCCTATGGTGGGGATGCCCGCTTGCTAAAATGCTTGGGTAGCCAAAGGTTCTCTCTTAACAAAGAGGGTTTGGATTATACTCCCAAGAAGGGCAAGGCGGCCTTTGCAACTCACAAGCCTAGCTTTGTGAAGAGTAATGGTCAGTTTTGCAATAGATGCAAACAAGTTGGGCATCTAGAGCATAATTGCAACAAAATGAACAAGAACAAGAAAAATGCTAATGTACCTTACATTCCTTTTGATTCTTGTTATGTGCTTACCAAGGGTGAGAAAGGTGTGCATGCTAGGTTTGTTGGTACACCAATTGTGGGTCCAAAGAAGAAGGCCATTTGGGTACCAAAAGGCTTAGTTACTAACCTCCAAGGACCCAAGCAAGTATGGGTACCTAAAAGACATTAAATTGTTTTGTAGGTAAATTATAAGACCGGAGGAAAGGCATTGGGCGCTTGATAGTGGGTGCTCTCAACATATGACCGGTGATTCAAGAATGTTCAACTCTCTCAAATCAAATGATAGTGGCATTGATAGCATCACATTTGGTGACAATAGCAAGGGTGATGTAGAGGCTCTTGGAAGGATTGCAATCTCAAATGATCATAGCATTTCCAATGTGCTCTTAGTTGAAAAGTTGAACTTCAATCTTCTCTCGGTTGCTCAATTGTGTGATCTTGGTTTCAAGTGCATATTTGGTGTTGATGATGTGGAGATAGTTAGTGTTGATGGCTCCAATTTGATCTTCAAGAGTTTTAGATATGAGAATCTATACTTGGTTGATTTCAATGCTAGTGACACTCAATTTTCAACATGCTTGCTCACCAAATCAAGTATGGGTTGGTTATGGCATAGAAGATTGGTCATGTTGGCATGAAGCAATTGAACAAGTTAGTTAAGCATGACTTAGTTAGAGGCTTGAAGGATGTCACATTTGAGAAAGATAAGCTATGTAGTGCATGTCAAGCCGGAAAGCAAGTAGGCAACACTCATCCATTAAGGAGCATTATGAGTACTTCCAAGGCATTTGAGTTGTTGCACATGGATCTATTTGGGCCAACTACATACACAAGCATTGGTGGCAACAAGTATGGCTTTGTGATTGTGGATGATTTCACTAGATACACATGGGTATTCTATCTTGTGGACAAGAGTGATGTATTTGACATATTCAAGAAGTTCATCAAGAGAGTGCAAAATGAGTTTGAGACCATAATCAAGAAAGTGAGAAGTGACAATGGAAGTGAGTTTAAAAACACAAGAGTTGATGAGGTATGTGATGAGCTTGGAATCAAACATCAATTCTCGACCAAGTATACACCTCAATCAAATGGCATAGTTGAGAGAAAGAATAGAACCTTGATTGATATGGCAAGCTCAATGTTGAATGAATATAATGTGAGTCATTCATTTTGGGCTGAAGCAATCAACGCGGCTTGCTTCTATAGCAACCGCCTCTATTGCCACAAGTTCCTAGAGAAAACGCCATATGAGATCTTAAATGGAAGAAAGCCCAACATTGCATGCTTTCGGGTATTTGGTTGCAAATGTTACATCTTGAAGAAGGGCACTAGATTGAGCAAGTTTGAGAAGAAATGTGACGAAAGATTCTTACTTGGTTACTTCACTACTAGCAAAGCTTATAGAGTTTAGAATTTGGCTAGTGGTTTACTTGCGGAAGTTCATGATGTTGAGTTTGATGAAACAAATGGCTCTCAAGATGAAGAAGATAACTTAGATGATGTGAGAGAAACTCAATTGACCAATGCTATGAAAGAAATGGATATTGGTGATATTAGACCAAAGCAAGTGATTTGTAACACCTCAGGTGTTTAGCTCCATAATTGCATGGCATTGCATAAGCATAAGCATGCATCATTCATATTATTTTATGTGGTTGCAACTAATGTGAATGTTTTAGAATTTTGTTTGGCTCACATCATGTGACACTAGGGAGTTGGTGTAACTAAAGGGTAGAGTAGCCAATTATATCTCACAACACCTTAGTTATACTTAGGGTCACTCATGGAGCAAGGTTCATGTTGACCAAAATCACCAAAATGCCCTCCAAGTTGTAGTTGACCAGCATTTAGCCCTAGGATGCTCTAGTTTGACCAATTAAAAAGTCTAGCTTAGAGACCTTGCATGGGGGAACACCCTTAAGCAAAGTTGTAGGGAATTTTATGGGGAACAAAAGTCTCAATATGACCATCTCATGAAACTGACCAGAACATGCTAAAAAATGGCCCACAAGTCAGCTAGAGGGGTTGCCTCAACACTTAGAATTTTCCTAAGTCCCCAAAGTGTCCCTCCAGTTTTACTGTGGCCTACTTTGGAAGCTTGTAGTTTGCAAACCAGACCAAACTAGCTCCCACTCATGTTGACACTTTTGTAGTACTCATGTAGCTCTACAACATTGCCAACATCACCAACACTTGGTTCTAAATGGTTTAGGAGATATAATGTCATGAAAATAGGGTTTCAGTCGGTGTCATTAACTGAAAACACGTTTCAGTTTCAAGGGGCACCACTTTGGAGATATGTAGTTTCAAATCTAGGCCAAACCAGTCCAAACTCCAATTGACAAACTTGTTGCCCTCACATAGCTCTACAAATTTGATGTTGTCATCTTGGACCGAATCGAGCTGTTTTGGAAGATAATCAGCGCCAAACTTT